>OY804579.1:53274920-53874920 GCA_963680875.1 Bathymodiolus brooksi
GTATACTCTGTTTCGTCATTGTGTACCTGTCATAGTAAAGTATACTCTGTTTTGTCATTGTGTGTACCTGTCATAGTAAAGTATACTCTGTTTCGTCATTGTGTGTACCTGTCGTAGTAAAGTATACTCTGTTTCGTCATTGTGTGTACCTGTCATAGTAAAGTATACTCTGTTTCGTCATTGTGTGTACCTGTCGTAGTAAAGTATACTCTGTTTCGTCATTGTGTGTACCTGTCATAGTAAAGTATACTCTGTTTCGTCATTGTGTGTACCTGTCGTAGTAAAGTATACTCTGTTTCGTCATTGTGTGTACCTGTCATAGTAAAGTATACTCTGTTTCGTCATTGTGTGTACCTGTCGTAGTAAAGTATACTCTGTTTCGTCATTGTGTGTACCTGTCATAGTAAAGTATACTCTGTTTCGTCATTGTGTGTACCTGTCATAGTAAAGTATACTCTGTTTCGTCATTGTGTGTACCTGTCATAGTAAAGTATACTCTGTTTCGTCATTGTGTGTACCTGTCATAGTAAAGTATACTCTGTTTCGTCATTGTGTGTACCTGTCGTAGTAAAGTATACTCTGTTTCGTCATTGTGTGTACCTGTCATAGTAAAGTATACTCTGTTTCGTCATTGTGTGTACCTGTCGTAGTAAAGTATACTCTGTTTCGTCATTGTGTGTACCTGTCATAGTAAAGTATACTCTGTTTCGTCATTGTGTGTACCTGTCATAGTAAAGTATACTCTGTTTCGTCATTGTGTGTACCTGTCATAGTAAAGTATACTCTGTTTCGTCATTGTGTGTACCTGTCATAGTAAAGTATACTCTGTTTCGTCATTGTGTGTACCTGTCAGTAGTAAAGTATACTCTGTTTCGTCATTGTGTGTACCTGTCATAGTAAAGTATACTCTGTTTCGTCATTGTGTGTACCTGTCAGTAGTAAAGTATACTCTGTTTCGTCATTGTGTGTACCTGTCATAGTAAAGTATACTCTGTTTCGTCATTGTGTGTACCTGTCATAGTAAAGTATACTCTGTTTCGTCATTGTGTGTACCTGTCATAGTAAAGTATACTCTGTTTCGTCATTGTGTGTACCTGTCATAGTAAAGTATACTCTGTTTCGTCATTGTGTGTACCTGTCATAGTAAAGTATACTCTGTTTCGTCATTGTGTGTACCTGTCATAGTAAAGTATACTCTGTTTTCGTCATTGTGTGTACCTGTCATAGTAAAGTATACTCTGTTTCGTCATTGTGTGTACCTGTCATAGTAAAGTATACTCTGTTTCGTCATTGTGTGTACCTGTCATAGTAAAGTATACTCTGTTTCGTCATTGTGTGTACCTGTCATAGTAAAGTATACTCTGTTTCGTCATTGTGTGTACCTGTCGTAGTAAAGTATACTCTGTTTCGTCATTGTGTGTACCTGTCATAGTAAAGTATACTCTGTTTCGTCATTGTGTGTACCTGTCATAGTAAAGTATAGTCTGCTTTCGTCATTGTGTGTACCTGTCATAGTAAAGTATACTCTGTTTCGTCATTGTGTGTACCTGTCATAGTAAAGTATACTCTGTTTCGTCATTGTGTGTACCTGTCATAGTAAAGTATACTCTGTTTCGTCATTGTGTGTACCTGTCATAGTAAAGTATACTCTGCTTTCGTCATTGTGTGTACCTGTCATAGTAAAGTATACTCTGTTTCGTCATTGTGTGTACCTGTCATAGTAAAGTATACTCTGTTTCGTCATTGTGTGTACCTGTCATAGTAAAGTATACTCTGTTTCGTCATTGTGTGTACCTGTCATAGTAAAGTATACTCTGTTTCGTCATTGTGTGTACCTGTCATAGTAAAGTATACTCTGTTTCGTCATTGTGTGTACCTGTCATAGTAAAGTATACTCTGTTTCGTCATTGTGTGTACCTGTCATAGTAAAGTATACTCTGTTTTCGTCATTGTGTGTACCTGTCATAGTAAAGTATACTCTGTTTTGTCATTGTGTGTACCTGTCATAGTAAAGTATACTCTGTTTCGTCATTGTGTGTACCTGTCATAGTAAAGTATACTCTGTTTCGTCATTGTGTGTACCTGTCATAGTAAAGTATACTCTGTTTCGTCATTGTGTGTACCTGTCATAGTAAAGTATACTCTGTTTTGTCATTGTGTGTACCTGTCATAGTAAAGTATACTCTGTTTTCGTCATTGTGTGTACCTGTCATAGTAAAGTATACTCTGCTTTCGTCATTGTGTGTACCTGTCATAGTAAAGTATACTCTGTTTCGTCATTGTGTGTACCTGTCATAGTAAAGTATACTCTGTTTCGTCATTGTGTGTACCTGTCATAGTAAAGTATACTCTGTTTTGTCATTGTGTGTACCTGTCATAGTAAAGTATACTCTGCTTCGTCATTGTGTGTACCTGTCATAGTAAAGTATACTCTGTTTTGTCATTGTGTGTACCTGTCGTAGTAAAGTATACTCTGTTTTGTCATTGTGTGTACCTGTCATAGTAAAGTATACTCTGTTTCGTCATTGTGTGTACCTGTCGTAGTAAAGTATACTCTGTTTCGTCATTGTGTGTACCTGTCATAGTAAAGTATACTCTGTTTCGTCATTGTGTGTACCTGTCATAGTAAAGTATACTCTGCTTCGTCATTGTGTGTACCTGTCATAGTAAAGTATACTCTGTTTCGTCATTGTGTGTACCTGTCGTAGTAAAGTATACTCTGTTTCGTCATTGTGTGTACCTGTCATAGTAAAGTATACTCTGTTTTGTCATTGTGTGTACCTGTCGTAGTAAAGTATACTCTGTTTCGTCATTGTGTGTACCTGTCATAGTAAAGTATACTCTGTTTCGTCATTGTGTGTACCTGTCAGTAGTAAAGTATACTCTGTTTCGTCATTGTGTGTACCTGTCATAGTAAAGTATACTCTGTTTCGTCATTGTGTGTACCTGTCATAGTAAAGTATACTCTGTTTCGTCATTGTGTGTACCTGTCATAGTAAAGTATACTCTGTTTCGTCATTGTGTGTACCTGTCATAGTAAAGTATACTCTGTTTCGTCATTGTGTGTACCTGTCATAGTAAAGTATACTCTGTTTCGTCATTGTGTGTACCTGTCATAGTAAAGTATACTCTGTTTCGTCATTGTGTGTACCTGTCATAGTAAAGTATACTCTGTTTCGTCATTGTGTGTACCTGTCATAGTAAAGTATACTCTGTTTCGTCATTGTGTGTACCTGTCATAGTAAAGTATACTCTGTTTCGTCATTGTGTGTACCTGTCGTAGTAAAGTATACTCTGTTTCGTCATTGTGTGTACCTGTCGTAGTAAAGTATACTCTGTTTCGTCATTGTGTGTACCTGTCATAGTAAAGTATACTCTGTTTCGTCATTGTGTGTACCTGTCATAGTAAAGTATACTCTGTTTCGTCATTGTGTGTACCTGTCATAGTAAAGTATACTCTGTTTCGTCATTGTGTGTACCTGTCATAGTAAAGTATACTCTGTTTTCGTCATTGTGTGTACCTGTCATAGTAAAGTATACTCTGTTTCGTCATTGTGTGTACCTGTCATAGTAAAGTATACTCTGTTTTGTCATTGTGTGTACCTGTCATAGTAAAGTATACTCTGTTTCGTCATTGTGTGTACCTGTCATAGTAAAGTATACTCTGTTTTGTCATTGTGTGTACCTGTCATAGTAAAGTATACTCTGTTTCGTCATTGTGTGTACCTGTCATAGTAAAGTATACTCTGTTTCGTCATTGTGTGTACCTGTCATAGTAAAGTATACGTCTGTTTTGTCATTGTGTGTACCTGTCATAGTAAAGTATACTCTGTTTCGTCATTGTGTGTACCTGTCATAGTAAAGTATACTCTGTTTTGTCATTGTGTGTACCTGTCATAGTAAAGTATACTCTGCTTTCGTCATTGTGTGTACCTGTCATAGTAAAGTATACTCTGTTTCGTCATTGTGTGTACCTGTCATAGTAAAGTATACTCTGTTTTGTCATTGTGTGTACCTGTCATAGTAAAGTATACTCTGTTTCGTCATTGTGTGTACCTGTCATAGTAAAGTATACTCTGCTTCGTCATTGTGTGTACCTGTCATAGTAAAGTATACTCTGTTTTGTCATTGTGTGTACCTGTCATAGTAAAGTATACTCTGCTTTCGTCATTGTGTGTACCTGTCATAGTAAAGTATACTCTGTTTCGTCATTGTGTGTACCTGTCATAGTAAAGTATACTCTGTTTTGTCATTGTGTGTACCTGTCATAGTAAAGTATACTCTGTTTCGTCATTGTGTGTACCTGTCATAGTAAAGTATACTCTGTTTTGTCATTGTGTGTACCTGTCATAGTAAAGTATACTCTGCTTCGTCATTGTGTGTACCTGTCATAGTAAAGTATACTCTGTTTCGTCATTGTGTGTACCTGTCATAGTAAAGTATACTCTGTTTTGTCATTGTGTGTACCTGTCATAGTAAAGTATACTCTGTTTCGTCATTGTGTGTACCTGTCATAGTAAAGTATACTCTGTTTCGTCATTGTGTGTACCTGTCATAGTAAAGTATACTCTGTTTTGTCATTGTGTGTACCTGTCATAGTAAAGTATAGTCTGCTTCGTCATTGTGTGTACCTGTCATAGTAAAGTATACTCTGTTTTGTCATTGTGTGTACCTGTCATAGTAAAGTATACTCTGTTTCGTCATTGTGTGTACCTGTCGTAGTAAAGTATACTCTGTTTCGTCATTGTGTGTACCTGTCATAGTAAAGTATACTCTGTTTCGTCATTGTGTGTACCTGTCATAGTAAAGTATACTCTGTTTCGTCATTGTGTGTACCTGTCGTAGTAAAGTATACTCTGTTTCGTCATTGTGTGTACCTGTCATAGTAAAGTATAGTCTGCTTCGTCATTGTGTGTACCTGTCATAGTAAAGTATACTCTGTTTCGTCATTGTGTGTACCTGTCATAGTAAAGTATACTCTGTTTCGTCATTGTGTGTACCTGTCATAGTAAAGTATACTCTGTTTCGTCATTGTGTGTACCTGTCATAGTAAAGTATACTCTGTTTCGTCATTGTGTGTACCTGTCATAGTAAAGTATACTCTGTTTCGTCATTGTGTGTACCTGTCATAGTAAAGTATACTCTGTTTCGTCATTGTGTGTACCTGTCATAGTAAAGTATACTCTGTTTCGTCATTGTGTGTACCTGTCATAGTAAAGTATACTCTGTTTTGTCATTGTGTGTACCTGTCGTAGTAAAGTATACTCTGTTTCGTCATTGTGTGTACCTGTCATAGTAAAGTATACTCTGTTTCGTCATTGTGTGTACCTGTCGTAGTAAAGTATACTCTGTTTCGTCATTGTGTGTACCTGTCATAGTAAAGTATACTCTGTTTCGTCATTGTGTGTACCTGTCGTAGTAAAGTATACTCTGTTTCGTCATTGTGTGTACCTGTCATAGTAAAGTATACTCTGTTTCGTCATTGTGTGTACCTGTCATAGTAAAGTATACTCTGTTTTGTCATTGTGTGTACCTGTCGTAGTAAAGTATACTCTGTTTCGTCATTGTGTGTACCTGTCATAGTAAAGTATACTCTGTTTCGTCATTGTGTGTACCTGTCGTAGTAAAGTATACTCTGTTTTGTCATTGTGTGTACCTGTCATAGTAAAGTATAGTCTGTTTCGTCATTGTGTGTACCTGTCGTAGTAAAGTATACTCTGTTTTGTCATTGTGTGTACCTGTCGTAGTAAAGTATACTCTGTTTCGTCATTGTGTGTACCTGTCATAGTAAAGTATACTCTGTTTCGTCATTGTGTGTACCTGTCGTAGTAAAGTATACTCTGTTTTGTCATTGTGTGTACCTGTCATAGTAAAGTATAGTCTGTTTCGTCATTGTGTGTACCTGTCATAGTAAAGTATACGTCTGTTTTGTCATTGTGTGTACCTGTCGTAGTAAAGTATACTCTGTTTTGTCATTGTGTGTACCTGTCATAGTAAAGTATACTCTGTTTCGTCATTGTGTGTACCTGTCGTAGTAAAGTATACTCTGTTTTGTCATTGTGTGTACCTGTCGTAGTAAAGTATACTCTGTTTCGTCATTGTGTGTACCTGTCATAGTAAAGTATACTCTGTTTCGTCATTGTGTGTACCTGTCGTAGTAAAGTATACTCTGTTTTGTCATTGTGTGTACCTGTCATAGTAAAGTATAGTCTGTTTCGTCATTGTGTGTACCTGTCGTAGTAAAGTATACTCTGTTTTGTCATTGTGTGTACCTGTCATAGTAAAGTATACTCTGTTTTGTCATTGTGTGTACCTGTCATAGTAAAGTATACTCTGTTTCGTCATTGTGTGTACCTGTCATAGTAAAGTATAGTCTGTTTCGTCATTGTGTGTACCTGTCGTAGTAAAGTATACTCTGTTTTGTCATTGTGTGTACCTGTCATAGTAAAGTATACTCTGTTTCGTCATTGTGTGTACCTGTCATAGTAAAGTATACTCTGTTTCGTCATTGTGTGTACCTGTCGTAGTAAAGTATACTCTGTTTCGTCATTGTGTGTACCTGTCATAGTAAAGTATACTCTGTTTCGTCATTGTGTGTACCTGTCATAGTAAAGTATACTCTGTTTCGTCATTGTGTGTACCTGTCATAGTAAAGTATACTCTGTTTTGTCATTGTGTGTACCTGTCATAGTAAAGTATAGTCTGCTTCGTCATTGTGTGTACCTGTCATAGTAAAGTATACTCTGTTTTGTCATTGTGTGTACCTGTCATAGTAAAGTATAGTCTGCTTCGTCATTGTGTGTACCTGTCGTAGTAAAGTATACTCTGTTTCGTCATTGTGTGTACCTGTCATAGTAAAGTATACTCTGTTTCGTCATTGTGTGTACCTGTCATAGTAAAGTATACTCTGTTTTGTCATTGTGTGTACCTGTCATAGTAAAGTATACTCTGTTTTGTCATTGTGTGTACCTGTCATAGTAAAGTATACTCTGCTTCGTCATTGTGTGTACCTGTCATAGTAAAGTATACTCTGTTTCGTCATTGTGTGTACCTGTCGTAGTAAAGTATAGTCTGCTTCGTCATTGTGTGTACCTGTCGTAGTAAAGTATACTCTGTTTTGTCATTGTGTGTACCTGTCATAGTAAAGTATACTCTGTTTCGTCATTGTGTGTACCTGTCATAGTAAAGTATACTCTGTTTCGTCATTGTGTGTACCTGTCATAGTAAAGTATACTCTGTTTTGTCATTGTGTGTACCTGTCGTAGTAAAGTATAGTCTGCTTCGTCATTGTGTGTACCTGTCATAGTAAAGTATACTCTGTTTCGTCATTGTGTGTACCTGTCGTAGTAAAGTATACTCTGTTTTGTCATTGTGTGTACCTGTCATAGTAAAGTATACTCTGTTTCGTCATTGTGTGTACCTGTCATAGTAAAGTATACTCTGTTTCGTCATTGTGTGTACCTGTCATAGTAAAGTATACTCTGTTTCGTCATTGTGTGTACCTGTCATAGTAAAGTATACTCTGTTTTGTCATTGTGTGTACCTGTCGTAGTAAAGTATAGTCTGCTTCGTCATTGTGTGTACCTGTCGTAGTAAAGTATAGTCTGCTTCGTCATTGTGTGTACCTGTCGTAGTAAAGTATACTCTGTTTTGTCATTGTGTGTACCTGTCATAGTAAAGTATACTCTGTTTCGTCATTGTGTGTACCTGTCATAGTAAAGTATACTCTGTTTCGTCATTGTGTGTACCTGTCATAGTAAAGTATACTCTGTTTCGTCATTGTGTGTACCTGTCATAGTAAAGTATACTCTGTTTCGTCATTGTGTGTACCTGTCGTAGTAAAGTATAGTCTGCTTCGTCATTGTGTGTACCTGTCATAGTAAAGTATAGTCTGTTTCGTCATTGTGTGTACCTGTCGTAGTAAAGTATACTCTGTTTTGTCATTGTGTGTACCTGTCGTAGTAAAGTATAGTCTGCTTCGTCATTTTTGTACCTGTCGTAGTAAAGTATAGTCTCCTTTGTCATTGAATGTACCAATCAAAAAATATATACAGTGGAACCTGTTTTAAGAAACCACTCGAGGGACAGGGAAAAGTTATCTTTTAATGCAGGTGGTTTCTTATTGAGGTTCAAATTACATAAAATGCACTACAAATGGAAATGAAAATGAAGGTCCTGTGATGCAGGTTTTACTTAATACAGATGGTCTTAAATTTGAGGCAGGTTTGACTGTATATACATTTAGTACCTAAAACAATAGCTGGTAACATTCAGTCATTAAACAATAGCTGGTAACATTCAGTCATTAAACAATAGCTGGTAACATTCAGTCATTAAACAATAGCTGATAACAATCAGTCATTAAACAATAGCTGGTAACATTCAGTCATTAAACAATAGCTGATAACAATCAGTCATTAAACAATAGCTGGTAACATTCAGTCATTAAACAATAGCTGATAACAATCAGTCATTAAACAATAGCTGATAACAATCAGTCATTAAACAATAGCTGGTAACATTCAGTCATTAAACAATAGCTGGTAACATTCAGTCATTAAACAATAGCTGATAACAATCAGTCATTAAACAATAGTTGGTAGCATTCAGTCATTATATCTATACTAACAATGAATTCATTTGTGAGGATAAAAAAAAAGCAAATGACATTACATCAGCAACAATAAGACTATTATTTTTTTTAATAAAGGGTGAATGAGCTTAGCTGATATCTGAAAATGTGGGCGATGGATGGGATACCAGCAAAAAAAATCATGGGTAGATGGGGAACAGGACAAAAGCCCCCTGGACATAAAACCCCGGACAAAAGCCACCCGGATAGATGGTATTTATATTAACTCATTCAGCCCCAACACTTTATCAGTATCACTGCTGATAATGCCCTAGCATCATTTATCTATGTATAGCTGCATGTGCCCCAGAGGTATTTTGTAAACATCATGCACATGCAGTCAGTCTTACCTTAATTTCTCTGTTAATATCCAAGATAAATCCATGAAATTTTCACATTTTGTTCCAAATAAAATTATCTACACAATGATATGCATTTTATTATTTTTTCAGTCCTGATTTTTTGAAGTGAACACATTTTACAGGTTCTTTTTGGCATCACGACTAGCCAGTGTTGTTGTATCTGAGCTGGAGGTTGAATATCAGGTGTTCTTTTACGTTTCCCTGTAAATCCACCCAATAATTGGTGAGCCAAGTTCATCCTAAACTCAATCTGTGTTCTGGGTTTTTCTTTGTTATTCTTTGTGCTGAGTTTATGATTCTCAAACTCCCTCATGAGTAAATATGCATTTACTATGCTGACATCCAGAAGGAAGAAGAACAAATACTTCCACCACTTCAGGGATTTTCTGGCCGTGTTGTATGTTGATCTCAATTGATCTGCATGGTCAACCCCATTCATGTACATGTTGTACAATTTTACAGGCAGAGGGCACGGAACTTCCTTTATCGAGCCATCCTTTTGTTTTCGGCCGACAGTTGTGGCATCACCATCACAGTTGGTCGACAGAATTGAAATGTTCTTTTTGTCACGCCAAACTGTAATCCTCATGTCTCCCTTCTGCTTAATGGTAGACTGTCCTTGTTCCTTCATTTTTAGCTTATCCAATCCAGTTGGAAGACCCTTGCGATTAGACCTTACTGTTCCACAACCAAGGGTCGATCGTTTTCGCAACTGAAGGAACAAATCTGGTGATGTGAAAAAACTGTCGGTATATACATGGTAACCAAGATCCAACAGTGGCTGCATCAAGTCTAAAACAACCCTTCCGCCAAGATTGATTTCAGGAGTATTGTCTGTCCTTCCGGTATACACCTGAAAGTCACCAACATAGCCATTATGGGGATCAGCATGCACCCATACTTTTATCCCTCTCTTCGTTGGTTTTAGAGGGACATATTGTTTAAACCCAAGCCTTCTGGAGAATCTGATCATGGCTTCATCAATTGAGACTTCTCGATGTGGGTTGTATTCATTCATGCATGTGGTCCTTATTTGTTCAAGCATTGGCCGTACATGGGCCAATTTGTCATGACCAGGTGTTCCTCGAGGTGGATTTCTGAAAGTGTCGGCAACATGAAAATATTTCATCAAATTTTCATATCTTGTTCGACTAAATTTCATTTCAATGCACGACGGATGGAACAGTTTGTCTTTGAACCAGTACATGTCTTGGGCAGGGGCTGGTAGAACACCCATGACAATTTGAACACCAATAAGAGCCTTGATTTCCTCTGCATTGGTTGGGTACCAATTTTTGTTTGGCACTGCCTCAAATTGCTTCTGTGCGTACTCATTTGTTTGAGTAGCAATTTCAATTAATAATACTTCCGGGAACAAAAGATTGAAAAAATCTAATTCTCGTTTGTTATTCTCCATAACAGTCGTTGGTCCAGGCTTTGGTCCAGTAAATTCAGCGATTTGAATGGGTCTAAGGTGTTCACTCCATTTAGCAATGTCGGCGAGAACCGTATCATCATCGCTGTCAATTTCCTCTTCGTCCGACGATCCCATCTCAGAAAATTCAATGTCGGAGTCCAAATCATCTAGCACATTTAATTGCCGAACATATTTTTCCTCTGCTTCCTTAATATCGTCCAGATCGAAGCCTAGAAACTCTTCAGTTTCACTATCATCATCACCAAAGATCGCTCTAAAATCCGCCATTTGTTTACAATTTTTTATGAATGAAACATGTGTAGTAAAATCGATGTAATTTGATAACCTTTGACTTCTGAATATTTAACAAAGGAAAAATGAAACGTAAACTATTTTTCTATTGGCCAGTATTGAAAGAATCATGGATTCCCCCCTTTATGTAACCAATCGGAGAAGGTTTTACAACATACTTTCGGCTCGCCAATAGGCGTGATCGGCCATTGAATGAAGAAAATAAACCACTACAAAAGGCGGGATCGGCCATTCAATCACGCCAAAAGACGTGATCGGGGCTGAATGAGTTAACTGAAATTATACACACCTATCCACTCTGTAGGGTCACTGTCAGGACTGATGCCTCTATAGTTAAATGCTACAACACTAAACTGACATCCACTTTCTTTACACTTATTCGGCCATGATAATTTAGAACTAGGCACACTGGAGTACTGTACATAAACTGTTGTCCAGTCTTTCACTGCACCAGCTACAAGAACAAAATAAATTTTTTATTACTTTATGAATATACATGTATATCTAATTTTCTTTAATATGGATATGTTATAGTTATACATCTTTTTTTGATATCGTTGTGCTAACATTTTAGACATTTATTTATCATTTTTGTTTGTTTGCACAGAATCGTTAACACTTGTTTCCGTTCCGACATCCCGTAGGATCATACGTTGGCAACTTTTTCAGACGTTTACAAGATATATATATATATGAAAATCATGGTTTTAAAAATACATACACAATATGTACAAATGATGATCGATATATTGTAAATGACCGACAACAATAGTTTGCATCCACTTTTGTCAAACTTACCCGAAAGAGTTGCCTTTCTTACTTAATCCCGAAATTTTACAACAGTCCCGTGAACTTTGAGATAACGAGATTCAACTGTATATATATTTATGAAAATCTTATAAACATTATGTACATCATATTTCTCTTTGAAATTCAAGATAAAAGGATATTTTGATAACCATTTCATAATTGTTTGGAAACATACTGCTATAGTCAAATTCCCTACAGATTCTGATAATAAATATTGATGACAATGTGATTCAGGTTTAAGGTCACTGTACATGTATTTAATTTCAAAGTTTTGAATGCATTTTGATCTAAATATAGCATCATATTACATAACAAGAGGCTCCCAGGAGCCTGTAATCGCTCACCTGGATCAAAGCTGTTTTCAATAACAACGCAACTGCACTGTGGTGGCCATCTTGGTGGGAGAGTGCGACTGCCGGACACAATTTTGGAAGAGGACCATCCAATGACTATTCCATCAAAGTTTGGTTCTAATTGAGCTACTGGTTCCAGACAAGATGGTTTTTATGTGAATTTCCCATAGGGTCCTATGTTAAACTAAGCACAGCTGTGCAGCCATCTTGGTCAGAGGGCGGGACCACCAGACACAATTTTGGAAGAGGACCATCCAATGACTATCTTATCAAAGTTTGGTTCCAATTGAGCAACTGGTTCCAGACAAGATGGTTTTTATGTGAATTTCCCATAGGGTCCTATGTTAAACTAAGCACAGCTGTGCAGCCAACTTGGTCAGAGGGTGGGACCACCAGACACAATTTTGGAAGAGGACCATCCAATGACTATCTTATCAAAGTTTGGTTCCAATTGAGCAACTGGTTCCAGACAAGAAGATGTTTATGTGAATTTCCCATAGGGTCCTATGTTAAGCTAAGTTTGGTTGAGATTGGCTCAGTAGTTTCAAAGAAGATTTTTTTTAAATTTCATCCCCCCTTTTTTCTATTTTTAGCTTGGTGGCCATCTTGGTTGGAAGTCGGGATCACCGGACACAATTTTGGAAGGGGGCCATCCAAGGATCATTCCACAAAAGTTTGATTGCAATTGGCTCAGTGGTTTCTGAGGAGAAGATTTTTATGTGAATTTCCCATTGGGTCCTATGTTAAGCTAAGTTCGGCTGTGGGGGCCATCTTGATCGAAGGGCCGAACCGCCAGACATATTTTTGGAAGAGAACCATCCAATGACTATTTCATAAAAATTTTGTTCTTATTGAGCAAATGGTTTCAGACAAGAAGATTTTTATGGGAATTTCCCATAGGGTCCTATGTTAAATTAAGTTCGGCTGTGGTGGCCATCTTGGTCGGTGTTCTGAAATGCCGGACACAATTTTGGAAGAGGACCACCCAAGAATCATTTCAGCAAAGTTTGGTTGAGATTGGCTAAGTAGTTTCAGAGGAGAAGATTTTTTTTAAATTTCATTCCCCCTTTTTTCTAATTTGCATAATCGGTCAAAATTGGCACACGTTCAAAGTTCATAAAAAATCCCGTAACATATGTTAAAAAGCTCGTCATGCTTATACAGTTCAAATTTGGGCACTTTCTGGCTTAAAATAGAGCAGTTTTGGCCATTTGAAGAAATTTCTATTTTTAGTAATGGTGGCCATCTTGGATACAGGACGGCGCTGACGGACTCAATTTTGAAAGGGGACCACCTAAGGATCATTTCAGCAAAGTTTGGTTGAGATTGGCTCAGTAGTTTCAGAGGAGAAGATTTTTTTTTAATTTCATCCCCCATTTTTTCTAATTTGCATAATCGGCCAAAATGGGTAATGGGATTTACTTAAAAATTGCAGGGTAGGTAGATCTTGACATGCTGCACATTTTTGCAATTTAAACTTAACATCTATCTCTAAATAGTTTTTAAAATATAAGACGAAAAGTATTAAAATTAAAAAAAATAAATTGATGAAAAAAGGGCAATAACTCCAAGATGGGTAATCAAATTTACTTCAAAATTGCAGGGTAGGTAGATCTTGACATGCTGAACATGTTTGCAGGTTCAACTTACCATCATTTGAAAATTTGATGAAAAAAGGGAAATAACTCCAAAATGGGTAATGGGATTTACTTCAAAATTGCAGGGTGGGTAGATCTTGACATGCCACACATTTTTGCAATTTAAAGTTAACCTTTATCTCTTATAGTTTTTGAAATATAAGACGAAAAGTATTAAAATTTTACAAATTTGATGAAAAAAGGGCAATAATTCGAAGATGGGTAATCAGATTTACTTCAAAATTGCAGGGTAGGTAGGATGTGCTGATCATTTTTAACCCATGTCAGATTTTTGATATTATTAACGGTTTTTGAGTTATTACCCAAAACCTGCAATTTTACCATATGTTCTATTTTTAGTAACAGTGGCCATGTTGGTTGGTGCACGGCATCACCGGACACAATTTTGAAACTAGACACCCTAGTGATGATTCAGACCAAGTTTGGTTTCCATTGGTCTAGTACTTTCAGAGGAGAAGATTTTTGAAAAAGTTTACGACGTACGACGGAATAGCTCGCATGACCCTTTGGGTCAGGTGAGCTAAAAATAATTAAAAACTTTCAAATATCTCACCTAGGTTGTTAGCTTGTATATAATATGTCGAAATAGGACCATCTCCTTCTGTTCCAGTGGTCCACCTTATAACAACATTATTCCCTTCAATAAAAGCTTTAGGCTTCCCAGGTTTGCCTGGTGATCCTGTAATTAAAACAAACTTTGTATTACAGTGAAACCTGACGAAACCGGACACTGAGTAAACCGGAATCCTGTCCATTCCAATCTAAATTTTTTTGCTTAATATTCTTTGTTAAAAATCATTGAATAAACTGGACACTGCACATTCCGAATTCCGGCCTTGACTTGCGGTCCCAATACACTAATTACTGTTATAATTTATCCCCGTAAACCGGTCATGATCAGATCAATCAACCGTGTGTTTACATATATGTGAATATTGATCGGTAGTAAATTGAAGGGGCGTCCGGGGGGAAACGTATTGAAAGTGTTTATCGAAGTGTGTATATTAGCACACCTTTAATTAGTGATCACTGGTAACTCATGTGGTTAATGTTTAAATGTTCAGTAAATGTTAAACAAACATGGAATCAACACATAAAAAGTGAAAGCTTAATCAAGATGAAATACCCCGTATAACTTATAAGTGTTTTTTTTCGCCGGGACGCTTTTAAAATATCCAACATGGGGGAATCCTTCCCGAAAACAATGCATATGTTGACAATGATCATAAATGAACAACAAACAATGCCTTATTATTTAAGTGATGAACTAGCATCCAAGCCATACAATCATAACTTGAGATAATTTATTGTTAATCGGAGTATACTTTATAGTCTTCACAGCTGGGAATAATCAAACTTCCAGACTTGACATAAAAAATGTCAAATACATTTGATTCTTTTTTTCTTTTTATTTCAATCATTAAAAGCTTGTGTAAACACAATCTGGCAGTCTAATTATACACAAAGTAATTAGGACGCCTTCATACATACACACATTCAATCTTATCGACAGCATTATGATTATTTTACACACTTATTTTTAGTTTATTTTCGTATCAACGTTTACTGGTTCAAAACACAACTCCGCTAGAGAGTATTACAATAAACGTAATTCTCTGAATAATTAAAAGTATTATACGCATTTAATGATTTTGTGGAAAAGTGTCCAAACAAGTAAAGAAATACGAAAATATTAGACAGTAGTAAAATAAAGAATCTGGACAAAAACCCGTGCATTATGCATAAGAAATTACGATACTCAATTATTTCGAAACAATTCCTATTTTGAATTGTTAGTTAAGCAATTCAGACAATCTGAATGTAATTCTAATATAACGGTCTATCCGCTAAAATTTGATTTTGGTTAAAACTCAGGATCGCAAAAATTAAGTATACCGCTAAAAAAATCCACCAATTTGGAAGAAAATCGTGAAATTTGGCTCCCGTGAAAAAACCACTTATACGGTAGTCAGAGAGTAGACACTGAATAAACCGGCCCACTGTCAATACCGGCCGTGAAATGTGGTCCCAATGGTGGCCGGTTTACACAGGTTTTACTATACTTCTAAAATTTTATTACCAGGGGCTGTAATGGCCATGATCGTATGGTAGTTGGATTTACAACTACCTATGCAATCAGTGCCTATCACCACTAACGCTGTGAGTTCAAATCCCGCTCAAGCAAGGTGTACTTGATACAACATTATGTGATAAAGTTTGTAAGTTACTTGCGGCAGGTCAGTGGTGTTCTCTGAGCACTCCAGTTTCCTCACCAAGAAAACTGCCCGCCACGATATAACTGTAATATTGTTGAAAGTGGCATTAAGCACCATAACCAAATTATATTACCCATACATGGTGTAAGGTTAGCATGCTCGTTTACAGTGCTTGGAATTAGGCTTTGAAAAGATGGTATTTGCTGCTTCTCTGTTAAAACATAGAGCATTACTGAGTCAAAGCAAGCACTGTTCAGTTCTCAGTCAGCTTAATATCCCCTAACAGATTGTTACTCAATGAACAATCAATACAATCAGCTTAATATCCCCTAGCAGATTGTCTCTCAATAAACTATCTTGAACTATCACTATAAAAATCTAGTGAGCATTACACAATATTCACTCACTCACTTTCTTTATGTATTTTATTAAAGCTTAAACACCAATTTCATCCGCTGAGGGTAAACAATTTTTGATGAGTTGATTAATAACATCACTGCTAACACTTAATGTTTTCTTTAGACAACTTCATTCTTCAAATATTGTTTGTTTATCAAATCAAGACAGGTGAGAAAAGCCGGCCAGGCTATCAGTCAATATAGACAAATAAAAGTTTCCAATACAGAAATATGAAATTCACAATGTATCAATTTGTCTAATATCAATTTATATTGGGGCCGTCGTGGCCGTGATGGCATGGTATTTGGATTTATGCAATCAGTGTCTATCACCACTAACGTTGTGAATTCGATACTGGTGTACTCAATACAACATTCTGTGATAAAAGTTTGTCAGTGACTTGCTGCAGGTCGGTGGATTTCTCCGGTTTCCTTCATCAATAAAACTAACCGCTACGATATAACTGAAATATTGTTGAAAGTGGCACTAAAACACCATAACCCTAACCCTCAATTTTAGATCACATTTAGCAAGAAAAGATAGAGATGTAAATGAACATGAGAGACTATCCAATTTTACAATTAGACACAAATTAAGTAAAGGAACAACACCTTTTATTGCCATTCTACATTTTACAGTCACAGGATGATCAAGGATATATTATGACAAGAGGCCGTCATGATTGTGATCATATGGTAGTTGGATTTACAACTACCTATGCAATCACTGCCTATCATTACTTAACTTTGAATCCCGTTCAGACGAGGTGCACTTGATAAAACATTATGTGATAAAGTTTGTCAGTGACTTGTGACAGGTCTGTGGTTTTCTCCGAGTACTCCTGTTTCCTCCACCAATAAAACTGACTACCATGATATAACTGAAATATTGTTGAAAGTGGCATTAAACATAATAACCCTAACCCCACCCCTCCCTTATATATTTTGACATGTAAAATGTCTTCGTGGTCATTTGCATATTATTATGACATAGTCTGAGATGAGTCAACCTGTGCTGTAAAATAATAACTGTGTTAATTATCTTAATAACAAACCTGGTTGAGGTCCCATTGTAATAGATTTTTTGGTTTCTATTCCAGGTCCAATTGAAGTAACAGCTTTAACACTAAAATCATAGGACATTCCTTCTTCTAATTTATCTATCAGTACATACTCTCTACTTCCTGGTATTGTTAACTGTGTCAAACGACTCCCTGTCAAAATATTTGGTCATATAGACAAATACATAGGAATTCAAAAACTTTTAAAATTTGCAACTTTGATTACATCTGTTAATAGCTGATCAGAAATATTTAAAATAAAAAAATAAATAAAATTAAAAAAAAAACATTTATCTTCATAACAACTGCTTAATAACATGTGTTAGTTAATTAGATAGTCACTTAAAACAATAACATTATTAACTGAATAACATCATAATATTAAATATAGATTAATGGAAGTAATGAAGATCGAGACATGCATTATCACTTGTATCACATCGGGTCTGATAGGAAAAGCTGTATGTCAAGACTTTCAAAACTAATGTTATTGTTTTTATTGGTAATGTTGTGAATGATGTCACACTGACAGATTTTTTCCGTTATCAGAGCCAGTCCATTGATACTGAAAGTATCTCTCAGTAAGATCAAAATGAAACATGTATAAATTATCGATCGATCTAAATACAGACATATAGGAGAACGTCGCCTCAATTGTTTTTTTTCTATTGCCAAATCTTTAGAAGTGGAAGAACAAAAATTAACATGGGTACTTCTTCAGAAAAGAGGAAAAAATAATTTGTTTTAATTTTCACTTGTCCTTGGACAAACAAAGAATATCTAGATTCCATTGCCCTATATTACGTTGGACCAATACACTAAACACATAAAAATCAATATGTATAAGGTCACTTGGTAAAAGTGCAGCATGACCTCTCAGCGACTTTTAGTCTGATTTTCCATTGCTGAAGTTTCTAATATTAGAATCTCAGTCAACATTTAGTATGAATAATCTGATAAACCTACCATCTCCAGATTCTTGCTGTTTGAATGCCAGTTCATAAGCCCTTATCACGCCATTGGGTTGATGAGGCCGAGACCAGGTTACATTAACTGTTGTCATGGTAACATTTAGGAATTCTACAGAACCAGGAATTCCAGGTACTGTAAGTAATATAAAATATTATGTATTTAAAGTGATAATTAATCAGTGTTATACTTCTAGCATAGTCACCATCCATCTACATATAATAGTATTCAAAATTTGACCTAATTTATGAAAATTTCCAATATATTGCATTGAAATTTCAGGAGTAAATCTCTCACATTTGCCTGTTAAATACCCGACTTCCAAGTTCACCGGGGTCTCAGCAAATGTACCAGATGTAACAAAATACTATCAGAATTAATAATACATCCCCTAATTTCACAGTGTACACTTAATAGTGAGCAGTTATAACTTTAATATATTTTAGCAGTGCAAACAATGATACTTGAAATCATTTTTGAAAACACTATTATAGTTATAGTTAGTTATGGTGTTTAACACCACTTTCAATAATATTTCAGTTATATCGTGGCGGTCAGTTTAATCGGTGGAGGAAACTGAACTGCCCAGGGAAAACCACCAACCTGCCGCAAGTCACTAACTAATTTCACATAATGTTGTATCAAGTACATCTCGCCTGAGTGCGATTCGAACTCACAAGTTTAGTAGCGATAGGCATTGATTGCATATGTAGTTACAAATCCAACTACCATACGATCATGGCCACGATGGCCCCTTTAAGGAAAATAAACCACAAAAAAATAATAAAAAATCGTTGGATGAGGATTTGCTACTATATTAAAGTTAAAGCTAGCACTAAAATAAGACAGAATGCCTGGAAACCAATAATTTTTTTTTACATTATTTGGAAATGACAAATGTAAGATATCTCAAAATGGAACTAAACCATATCCCTGGTGTAAAGATTGGTGTGCTTCCATAGAGTGTGGTAGATTGTGGGTTCAAGCCCCAGCCAGGTCAAACCAAAGACTATAAAACTGGTATGCAGCATTAAGGAGTAAGAACAAATACTTATTGGCTCAGAATCAGAATAATGTGTTTGAGTGGAGTGACCTGCTGACTGTTGTTTCAGTGAGCTAGCACCAAAATTAAATCCAACTACCGTATTTTACGGACTATAGGTCGATGGGGACGATAGGTCGAATTGCTGCTTTTCGGCTTTTTTGGGGGAAATACTAAGATAGGTCGAAGCATTCCATAGGTCGAGGATGCCGATGTTTTTCACATCGGTAAACATTTGTCCTATAACGATGTTCTTCGGTAAGTATATGTAAGTATTAACTCAAGAATACTATTCTTATGTGTCATAAACGAAATAATTATGAAAATTAAATTAAATAAAATTTTGTTTTTAAACTTGTTTTTTATGAGGAGTCTGGTTTGTAAAGCCAGACATCGATGACATTCAAATCAGGCCATCTGTGGCCCAGTGTGGGTGTCACAATAGATGGTAAACGGATGTCCATACAATAAAATAATCAAGCTGTCAAAACAATGTATCACCTTGTGCAGTTTTATTGACATACCTTTAAACTGTGTTTAATTAGTAGTACACGAATTATGTGATGTCTCGGTCCAGTAAATTTTCAATCAGCTGATCAGGATAATTAAGTGCCGACTGATGTTCACCTGTGTTGATTATCTCGTGGTGATTATTTTATTTGTTCCTAATTGACCAATTCAAGTGTAGAACATTCTAGTTTAACGAAATCGATAATTATTTTCCAGTATATTTAGTATAAAAAGCTTGTTCTCCACGTGTATTCAAATTATTGTGAGATGTAATGCAACCACCATTTTTTACTACAACCCCGTGCACATGCTCGTGTTAGATGGAAAACCTATATAGCTATATTTAGATATTTTGTGACAATAATTTTATATTGTAAAACGATCCACCCTGTGATTTTTTTTCAACAACATACATTTTTTATAGTATATATTTTATTATACAATTCATTATTGAACTGATTTTCGCTAACACTTCAATCATTGAATATTATTGATTTTTTTCAGATGTTGAACATTTTTTCCCCGGAATTGCACCCCTTGTTAGTATACTTTTATTCCCCAAGAACATCGATGATTTCAGTCTTCTTATTCAGAAAAAAAAACCTACAACAAATTCAAGGTATACTGTAAACAAAATCGTCATTTTTATCGAGATTTTTTTTTAGGGATTCCAGATTTTTTTAACTTCATCCTTGTATAGGTCGATGTGGACGATAGGTCGAAGCCAGCGTGTTGAAGAAAAAAAATATCGACCTATCGTCCGTAAAATACGGTAATCATTCCCTCATTCAAAATGGAACTTGACCTGCAATTTATCTGTATCTAACTTCAAGTCAATCAGATAACTAAAACGTGAGATAATGTCTGTAAACCAAAAGTTGACATTACCCACCTTATGACATAACTTCACAAAAAATATTTCTACCCTCAATACAATAAAAAAAAACAAGTAAATTTAACACATAATTTACATGAACTGTAAATAAAAAACAAGTTCAGACATGACAGTAAAAGGTTATACATATATTAGCACATACTTCCTTCCTTAGTCCTGTTGTAGACTGCAGCACTTATTGGTCCCTCTCCTGCTAGGTTATAAGCCTGTACTGTGATAGCGTACATTGTATATGTATGTAGGTTGTTCAATAAGGCCTGCTTCTCTCTAACAATAACCAATTGTGTTGTAGAAGGATCTGCACTCTTTAACCAGTAAGCAACCTGAAAATATAGGAGTGAGTGAGTGATTGTTGGTTAATGCCAACTCAGCAATTTTTCAGCTATATCATGGCACTGAAAATATAATGTGTGCAAATAATAAATAAATTGTTAAAAAATCAAGTTTTTATACAAGTAATAATTTGGTACAGTAGATCCAGCCAAAAATTTACTATTAAAATTGGAAGAATGTGTCCACAGGATGCAGGTGACCATGCTTCCAGGTGACCATGCTTCCAGGTGATCACGCTTCCAGGTGACCACGCTTCCAGGTAAAACAAACATATATTTTGGCAAATCAAGGGGCATAACTCCAGAATAGAAAAAGTGGTAACGTCAAATATCAAACCTGGCCTTCCTTTTATGGTTCCTAACATTGTGCATTAATTTCAAATGATTTGTTTAAGGGGAACTTGTTACTGTGCGAAAACCAAATGTAGGATGTATGGACCGATCTACATATGGAAAATACATTGAATTTATTAAATTAAACTTGATTTTTCATTGCTTTTATCATATCATTGATATTTGAACAAAACCAACCACAGTAGAGTTCGTTTATAACGAACAGGCTTATAACGAAATCAGGTTTATAGTGAAGTAAAGATAAATCCCCGGCCCCATCGCTATTTAAACAACGTATTTCTGAAGGCCTATTACAAATTTTTTATAACGAAATCAGGCTTATAACGAAGAGAATTTTAAACTCAAACAACGTTTTTATTACTCAAAATTGACATGATATAACAAAGAAAATTGCTGAACAAACAAATCGTTTACCTGTCTTCCGTTACGCACGGACGATCACATATTAGAATGGTCAAGTGCACTTGACACTTCCGTTATTGATAATTGAAAAATCAATAATCCCACCTTTGATGTTGTTAATGATGTCAATCAAGACTTTTCTTTAAAATATTCAAACAATAAAATGGGTATTAATGATGTGATTAACAAGTTGTCAATTAATAACACACGCGCTAATTTATTGCATTAAAAATTAATAAAACGTAATCTAAATTTTAATGAATGGATGCACAAGCTAAAGAAATTAAAAACAAAGTCATGTGTGAGATTAATTCATTCGCTATTGTTTATTTTTTCTTTGATGATAGACTCTTTAATTAAACAACAAACTGCGTGGTCTCAAGGTTCATCTAAATACCAAAAACAGAAGAAATGTACTCGTTCTGAAATTTCGATTAACCCGAGTTTTTATGTGTATATAATACCAAAAAGAAACAATTATTCTTCAAATTCAAATTAAATAAAAAGGAAAATGGCTACAATCTTAAAATTGGCTATTAAAAATATATATCCGAATTATCAGCATTATACCGATATCGATCCAAGCGTTAATACCCGACCTCATATTTCCTGTTTATAAAATAGATCGTGAACAAAGTTGAAAAAATGTTTCTAAGGAACATTTGAAGATACCAAAGAGGTATTCAGAAGCCGTAATCTTTGAGAACTGTCTAAAGAATTAAATATTTTTAACGATAAAGGTCTACTTTACTGTGCATCAGTTATCATAGCGTAATGAAACTGCCCAGGTCAGAACCAGATTTGTTTCTCTCTTAAGATTACGCGACCTCGGTGGCTCGAACTACCGATAGCTAGAACAGATTTTGACAGTCCCTTCGAGTTCGAGCCAACGAAGTTCTACTGTACGATTTTCAAAAGGGGAGGTAATTCTACATTGTTTCTCTTATAACGAACGATGCCTATAACGACCTAAGATCGAGAGTCCCCTGGACTTCGTTATAAACGAACTCTACTGTATGTACATTTTATTCTCTTCTTACAAACAATGTACATAAAGATGGTCATAAAATGACTTTTATCTGCATCAAAACATGAATGATACCTATTTCTAATAAAAATAGGAGAAGATAGGGTTTCTGTGTTTAATGCCACTTTCAACAATATTTCAATAATAAAAATAGTAAAAAAAGAATACCTTATATCCTGACAAGTCTCCATTGTGTGTTTCTGGAGGAGGTGGATCCCATAGTACTTTAATCTGTGTAGAATTCTGAGCCTCAGTATGGATATTAACTGGAGCAGCAGACGGCGCTACAATCATGACAAAAATGAACTTTATCAATTTGCATTTCAACCTGAATAATTGTTTATACAATTTTTACTTTACTGCAAGTTTTTGTCATTTTACATATTAATTTTTTTTTTTTTAATATTTAAGAATATATTAGTAGATCTGTTTTCAATACATTCTGTTATCATGCTTTAAAATCAAATACAATTATTTTTTAAGAGTTATTTGTTGTGATAAAAATTATCTATAAAAAATTCAGGTAAAGAATGGGAAAAGACAACAATAAGCAAAACAAAAAGAATGAAAACTTCAAAATAAAAACATGCACAATCTACAACACACAATAATAATCAATTTTTTCATTTAAATATGAATGGGACTAAATGTAGGGTTATGGTGTTTAACGACACTGTCAACAATATTTCAGTTATATCATGGCATTGAATTTTATTGGTGGAGGAAACCCACTGACCTGTCGTAAGTCACTGACAAACTTGATCACATAATGTTGTATCGAGTACACCTCGCCATGAACGGGGTTCGAACTCACAACTTTAGTGGTGATAGGCACTGATTGCACAGGTAGTTGTAAATCCAACTACCATACAATCACGACCACGATGGTCCCTTATAAAACTGAACTTAATAATGAATGAACAAATTACATGTCATCTTGAAATGTCAACGGCCAATTGTGACAACAAATGTGTGAGATATATATAGGAATGGCATGAGTTTTCTACATCCTGGTCTTAAAAAAATATGTTATCAAGGTGTCAGTCATACATTTTAAAAAAAAATCCCTAGTGTAAACAAACATTCTGCCTAAAATAAAAGAGCCTGTTTTCCAATAAATCAGAATGAATAATTTAGTTTTACAACGATATCCTGTTTCCTCACATAAAACGGGATAAAAATATATGGATATCTTTTTTATAATTTCTGCAGATAATATTCACAAGTCATACCTGCTTCTCCAACATACACAGATGTGATAGTACTAGCTGGGCCTTCACCAATAGAGTTAAAAGCTATTATCTTCACTTCATAATTTACATATTTGACAAGATCATTCAAGGTATAATCATGTGTTGGATACTGCACAGATTTCTCCTGGTAACTGGTCATGTCTGTTTTACGATACTGTACTAGGTAACCAAGGATGGCACCATTCCAAGTGGAAGGGTCAGGATGCTACACAACAACAAAAATTAGCACAACATAAAACAAAATGCTACAACATAAAATTTATAAAGAAGCAAAGATTTAAGGAAATACAAAAAAAAATGTAGTGCAAAGTGCAAAGATTCAAGCAAATATGCAAACATAGTTTTTACTACAACAGATCATGGCATAACAGTTAGGACTCTGTCATCCAAATATGTAGATGGAAGAATTCAGTTGTATTTTTATATGCTATTTCAAGGGTATGCATCTTTGGCTATGCTGGGGGGGGGGGGGGGGGGGGGGAAAGGGGGATCTAACTGATTTAACAAGAGAAATTTAAATACAGCCAACCCATCATCTCATAATTTTTGTTCTACAACAATCGTAATCAAAATATTATTATTTCTTTCAGAATCTTTAATTTACATAATTATTTTCAGCATTTAATATGAAGTAAAAATAACACTTTCAAAAGCGTATACAATTATGAAATAATAATAAACACTTTGGTTTGTAAAATAAATACATGTGTAACTGTTCTTATTCCATCTGCATAGAAGTGCTCACATAAAAAGAAAAGAATCTAGAGATTGTATCTGTAAGATGTAAAGGATTGTTTAAAATTTTAAAGATTTTCCCTTGAAAAACAGCATGCTGGTTATACCAATTAAGATGCATTCACACAAATCAGAAAAACAAGAAAATGGAATAAATGTAATCATCGTTTCTAAACAAAACAAATAGTAACACTTAATTCTTTTCTTCTGAATCTTTTTTTTTTTTTACAAATGACTGATTTTTTTAATCCATTTTCTCGTGAAACTGAAATGTGTCCCAAGCTTATGACAACAAATAAGGAGGTACATGAAATTATCAGTACCAAGTTCTATGTTCTGTACGTAACTAGCACTCCATGGACCCCTTCCTAGAGAGTTAAAAGCTCGTATTCGGAACTCGTATGTCTTGGGGTGTAAACCAATGATTACATACGAGTACAAGTATGTGTCAGGCCTATAAATCCACGGTCCCTCCGGAAAATACTCTCTATAACTCATTGTGTAGTTAAGTCTATCACTGTTCCAAAGTGATCTGGGTGGTGCCTACATTCAATTATGCAAATAAAATGAACACTTTACTTTCCTAATATCACAAAATATACAAATTATGCAAATAAAATGAACACTTTACTTTAATAATTTCACAAAATATACAAACAATTGTTATCTAGTCTAAAATGTAATACCAGTTTTGCCATGCTGATTCATCACTCAAATCTAAGTATCCTTATATTTAAGGCAGTCAATTACTAAACATGCATACATGCAAGCACTGTTCAAGGTGTTATATTCAGAAATATAAAATACAAAATCATCATTTTTTTCATATATTTTGAATATAATATTTTTATCACCAAGACAACAACAAACTAGAGGCTCAGTGGGCTGAGCCTGTCTGTGTCGCTCACCTTTCATTCTGCTTTGAGGAAACTTAATACAGAACCTTCCATACATGTAGATGCTTCCTACCAAGTTTCGGTTCATATAGCTAAGCAGTTTCAAAGGAGAAGATTTTTTAGAAATCGACCAATCAGAAACAAGAATTGCATGTGGTGGCCATGTTTGCTAACCAATCGGGACGAAATGAGCAATCTTCATAGAGGACATTCCATAGATGCTTCCTACCAAGTTTCGGTGGTAGCCATGTTTGTTAACCGATCGGGACGAAATGAGCAATCTTCATAGAGAACATTCCATAGATGCTTCCTACCAAGTTTCGGTTCATTTGGCCAAGTGGTTTCAGAGGAGAAGATTTATAAAAATCTGCCAATCAGAAACAAGAATTGCCTGTGGCAGCCATGTTTGGTAATGGATCATAACAAAATGTGCACTCTTTAGAGAGGACCTTCCACAGATGCTTCCTACTAAGTTTCAATTCATTTGGCTGAGGGTTTTCAGAGGAGAAGATTAAAATGTGAAAAGTTAACGGATGACAGACGACGGAGACCAAGTGATGGCAAAAGCTCATATTGCCTTTGGCAAGGTTTGCTAAAAAGAATATTAAAATGTGAATACCTACTTGCAATGTAATAGAATAAACATGTTACACTATATCAGCATTAGTTAATTTCTAAGGGAGATAATGGCAAGAGCTATCTTTCTTTTAAACAGTTTAGGCAAATTATCTTTCTTTTAACAAAGCAGAAGATTTTTTAGAAATCAACCAATCAGAAACAAGCATTGCCTGTGGTGGCCATGTTTGTTGACCGATCGGGACAAAATGAGCAATTTCTATAGAGGACCTTCCATAGATGCTTCCTACCAAGTTTCGGTTCATTTGGCCAAGCGGTTTCAGAGGAGCAGATTTTAAAAAATCGGCCAATCAGAAGAAAGAATTGCCTGTGGTGGCCATGTTTGTTAATGGATCGGGACAAAATGTGCAATCTTTAGAGAGGACCGCCCATAGATGCTTCCTACAAAGTTTCGGTTCATTTGGCCAAACGGTTTCAGAGGAGAAGAATTTAAAAAATCAGCCAATCAGAAACAAGAGTCGCCTGTGGCGGTCATGTTTGTTAACGAATCGGGACGAAATGAGCAATCTTTACAGAGGGTCTTCCATAGATGCTTCCTACCAAGTTTCAGTTCATTTGGCCAAGCGGTTTCAGAGGAGAAGATTTATAAAAATCGGCCAATCAGAAACAAGACTTGCCTGTGGCGGCCATGTTTGTTAATGGATTGGGACGAAATGAGAAACATTTATAGAGGACCTTCCATAGATGCTTCCTACCAAGTCTCAGTTCATTTGGCTGAGGGATTTCAGAGGAGAAGATTAAAATCTGAAAAGTTAACGGACGACAGACGACGGACGCCAAGTGATGGCAAAAGCTCACATTGCCTTTGGCAAGGTGAGCTAAAAATGAATTTTCCCTTAAAAGTAAAATTACTAGATTAATACTTAGCAAATCAACTACAAACATAGCATCATAAATTTAAGAATAATTTATCATTAAATATTGAAACACTGTTCTCTTGAAATATACCAGTATGCAAAAATAATAATCACAATACAAAACCAAAAATCCGAATATATTATATGCATTTCATTATCTGGTCATTTTTTATTTCATTCTTATCGTTCAATAAAAATATTTCTTTTAAATATTGATGAGTGATAAAAAATTGTTTACCACTACTGGTCAAGGACCAATTATCACCAACTTACACGTTACTCACGAGCGCACACGAATTTTCTGGCCATTTTTTGCAGACGACAATAATAAATGGTGACAAAGCAGACAACAAAATCCTACATTTGTATCTTGGCTAATTCAAAAGAAATCAGGTAAAACCCCATTAGAAACCATATCTCTTTATATAAAACTCGCGGGGGGGTGACGTAAATGGAGCGGAGATGCCAGTCGCTATTATTAACAGAAAAATATAGCAGATTGGTGTTTTAATGATCGCAAAAATACTGGTTACACCTTCATTTTTTGTGGTAAGGCCATTTCTTTTAACTTCACTGCTGATTTATATATTTTTTCCCACATCAAACAAGATGGCGATAATTGGTACTCTTCTCTCCTGATTCAGTGACAAAAATCAACAACTTTACAAAGGGTCCCTGATACGAGCATGCACATAAAAATGATTTATATTTCCGTCCAAGGTAAGTCGATTGGCAACGTTCAAAAATATGAGGCCCTTGAAGGGGTGTATTCGATTACCTAGAAATATTCTGACAAAAACAAGAAAAAAAATGGCAATAATTGGTCCTCGACCAGTATACCTTAAACAAGTCATTTTAATAGTAATTTAATAAAAAATGCAAATGTTGAATAGAAAATAGAAATATTCCATCAGATTTCAAATATAAGCTTTGCAAATTTTTTAAATGTTTTTTTCTTAATAAAAAAAAAGAAATACTGTTAATGGCCTTATATTACCCACATGTGTGCATTATCTGCACCCCTTTCGACTCCCAAAATCTCGGGAGAAAAAACCCAGTTCTGGTAAATGTAAAGACTTAAGCTTCAATATAGTAGTAGTTTTATTCTTACCTCCCATGTGACATGTATAGAATCAGTAGTCAGAGGTTTAACCTGTAAATTATGTGGGGCTCCTTCAGGTACTACAAATTAACAAAAAATATTTTATTTTCTTTAAATAATTGTAAAATCACTAAGGAAACAAATGTATAAACATATGTAACACAGGTCACTTGATTTGATATTATCACTATGGAGATTGAAAGACATTTCAGTTAATAATAATGTGTAGTGACATAACTAAATGCTTAAATCCATGGCAACACTATTCAAAATGTATCTTTAGAAATACCCAAAATAAAGTGGCATTAAACACCACAACTCCTCTACATCTTATTTCAAAATGGTACTGTCGACTAATATCTTTTTTTGTGGAACTAAATAAGCACAAAAATATACATGACATGTATCTGCATAGATTTATTGAATTTGTATGGAATTATTTATATTTTTACAATAATATATGGATGCGTATGGTAGGTTTTCATACAGGGTTTCCCGCCGTAACTCACAATATTAAATTATTAACTGAAACAATTATGGACAAGTTAAATAGACCATCAACTTACCATCTTGTCTTGTTCTAACTTCATCTGAAGGATCACTGTAATTGCTAGTTCCTATGTCATTGGTCGCCGCTACTCGAAAACTGTAGCGTGTGTTGGGGTGTAACCTGTTAAATAAACATATTATGTTTAACTTTCAAGTCATTTTATTGTGGTTGTTCATAAGAATATATACTTATATAATAGTTACTGATATGGAGGGCAATATCAGGATATACAGACTGCCCAAGGGTCGTGTACCACGACCCAAGGGCAGTCTGTCTATCCTGATATTGCCCTCCATATCAGTAACTATTGTGTTTATTGCATTGAAGACCAGAATCTGACACATACAATATAAATGCATAGAAATGTTTAATCAGGATCATTGAAGGTTTCCCTAGGCGTTATCACCTTCGTTATTACCTAATTTAAATTGACTACAACAATTGTTTGAATGGTGTTCAACTTATAATGAGAAATAAAATGAGATTATAAGTAACATTGTAATTACGTAAAACGTAAACAAACAAATATCTGTGTATTGACCAGTAGTACCAGTCTATACACGGTTTTTGGACCGGTCTATATCAGCAGTCTAGTCTATATCGTGGAATAGTGAAGGTCATATGGAGAGTGTTCAGCCAATTTAATGTATGACTTTTATTCTGATATGCAATAAAATTTAATATAACTCATTCTAAATGTTCTTTTATATCAATAGTCAAAGTTTTCTATTCCCCCCTCCCTCATCTTACTTGGTAAGTTACTTTTCACCAACTTTTATAGGTACATAATTTACTTTTCCTTTTATAAGCATGTCCTATATTTTCCTGAGTGTTCACAACGACAATAACAAAATAATAAAATGAATACTATAAAAATATCAGATGCATATGTATCTAAGAAAATTCATGCATATGCCCATTCAAAAGAAAAAGGTTAATTTCAAGATTTTCACTTTACTGATATAAGAGGTTTTGACATAATTCTGGTAACCTATACAGATTAAAACGGTCAATGACTGGCGACAGGTTGGTGGCTTTCTCCGGTTTCCTCCACCAATAAAACTGACCATAAACCAGATTAAAACGTACCCTGTAACGGTATAAGAGGATGATGATGGAGGGATACTCTCTACAAAGTCTGTCCACGTCGTTCCTTCATTCTTATACTGTATAGTGTAGTTCCTTATAGGTCCATAGCCATCATAAGAAGGCTGCCAACTAATTGTTACATTCCTAGCCTGTACTTCTGATGTTATCTGGGGCTTTATTGGTTTGTCTGGTTTATCTGAAATCAGAATTATATGTAGTGTTAAATTTAATCATACAAATAAGATGGGAATAATCAGTTTCTGTCTAATTATGTTCTATAACATCTTTTGAAGTAATATATACACACATTTTTGTGCCTTTCCCAAGTCAGGGTCTGGATTTCCAACGTCCTTTCATAACAATCCATATTATTTCCATTTTATTGAAAGATTTCTGCCAGCATAAAATATATAGTCATATTTTTGTATTGCAAGCTATAAATGTAACCTTTATTAAGAGAACACCTGTCGTATCTTACCCTTTTTTCAAGGTTAACGGATGTCTTGGGAGGTTCCTTTACATAAACAGTAAGGGTAGCAATGTTTCAGCTAGACTTTGAAATCTTCAGGACATTTGCTTGTATTATCAAAATTGCTTCAGAACATTATTTAATAATTAAACCAATTTTTTATAAAGTTCTTCAAGACAATTTGAGAAATAGGTGGGCAAATGTCCTTAGACCGATGCCTAGCTGAATCACTTGGTAGTGGAAGAGGGTAACAAGTTAAATAAAAATATCAATATTGGTAGTGGGTGTTAAAAAAAAGCAACTTTTAGTACCCCCTCTCATATACCATATATTTTTATGGATTTTAAACGTGAAAGTAGCTGCATATTATCTATCAGAATTAACATTTTTCATGACTGAGAAGGGTTGCATAATCTACGGCCAAATACAGTATATTTTTTTTTTTCGAATTTAAAATATTCTCAACATGAAAAATCCCCCCAAATATATATTTTTCTGGAATAGCTCCAAATTAAAATATTCTCAACATTACAGAATTCTTGCAATAATTAAGACAAGTTTTATATGTATCTACACTTACTTCTATCAATAATAGTGTATACTAAAACTTCCTTAGGTTGTCCCCATCCCAATCTTGTCTTGGCCATTACTTTAAATATATAATACTGTTCTCTCTGTAGTGAAGCTACTGTGTATTCTCTTTGTGCCCCAGGCAAGTCTGAACTATTGCCTTGTATGTTACCAGTCTTCTTTTTGTATGATACCAAGTATCCTGTTAGTATACCATTAGGTTGTGTTGGAGGCTCCCAGACAACTTTAGCAGTTATATATGTCACTTCTGGAAACCATATTTTAGTTGGTGGACCAGGAACTGCAAAATATCAATTCCAGTTTTACATAATAAATTATTTTCAGTCAGAATTTGAAAAAAATCAGGTTTCTATAGGACAACACCGTTTAAAATATGTAAAATTAATAGGAAAGTTTACAGATATGAGAGATTATCCAATAGGGTTGGGATTATGGTGTTTAATGCCACTTCCAACAATATTTCATTTACCGGTATATCGTGGCGGTCAGTTTTATTGGTGGAGGAAACCAAAGTACCCGGAGAAAACCACCGACCTGTTGGTAAGTCATTGACAAACTTTATCACATAATGTTGTATCGAGTAATCCTTGCCATAAGTGGGATTGGAACTCCAAAGTTTAGTGGTAATAGGCACAGATTGCACAGGTAGTTGTAAATCCAACTACAATACGATCATGACCACAACAGCCCCTTCTATATTTCAGAGTCTCAGTAGTTTCTTCAAAAATGAGCATAATTCATACCATAAAAATGGGTGTGAAACGGTCCCCTGCCTGCAGTTGAGCTATATATTGTTTGATGGAACAATTCAATACTATTAGAAGTACTTTGAAGTTATTATTGTATGTTAATATGACAAGAAAGTGAAGAAGTTTGTTGTAATTAAATTATTATATTCCTTTTTAACATCGTTACAACAAAAATATCCTTAAAACCTACCAGGGGATGTGGTTGTGATCGTATGGTAGTTGGATTTACAACTACCTATGCAATCAGTGGATATCACCACTGATGTTGTGAGTTCGAATCTCTATCAGGGCGAGGTGTACAACATTATGTGATAAAGTTTGTCAGGGACTTGCGACAGGTTGGTGGTTTCTCCAGGTCCTCTGGTTTCCTCCACCAATAAAACTGACCGCCATGATATAACTGAAATATTGTTGAAAGTGGTGTTAAACACCATAAAACAAACAAACAAACTTATATCCTACCATCTTCATGAGTTTGTACTATGATAACTGGCACACTCGAAATACCATCTCCCATCCGTGTGTATGCTAGGACCTTTATCTGATATCTAACATATTTACGTAGGTCTGTCAACAGTACACTGTACGTTTCATTTCCTGGTACATCTTCTAGATGTGCTTTGATGTTTTCTGTCACAGATTCATAAACAACCTAAAAAAAATACAACATAAAATATCTGTTAGAATTAAAATTTATTACTAAACGATTACTTGTATATTCATTTTTTTTCTAATACAAGGGACAAGACTTACTACAAACAATATGTTTGTATACAAGTCCAGCAATTAATTTCAAATAATATAAAATAGTTAAACGTTTTCAAATCAATATCCTCCAAATACAATGTAGTAGTATTTTAGAGATCAGGAAAAGGGGAAATAGAAGTTGGAACCTAAGGGGACTGGATCGTGCAGTCAGAACCAGCACAACACAGTACAAGATTTATCAGTAGAGACACTTTCAGTTGAAAGACAAAGGGTAGGGAGACTCTGTAACCCCTTTTCTCCACCCCCCCCCCCTTTCCATGTACTGTAGCAGTACTTCAAATGCAGCCATCTTGATTCTGTCAATAAGTAGTAAGTTATTGTAAGTATTTTTCTGAATATTCATACACAAATACATGTATAATAAAAAAAAATCAACATAATTAACAATGTATTGAACAATAACCATGAAATCAGGATTTCCCCATCCTATTCAAAACTACAGTCCTCACGATGAGCACCAGTCCTCCAGCCTAAGACCAATAAAACTTTGTTCGGACGAGTAAATTTTTCGGTTTTTATTTAGATATACAGTGCTCCCTCGTTAAACCGCCACCTTCTGTAGTCAGTAGTTTGGCGGTATAACGAGTTTGGCGATAAACTGAGGGACATTGAAAACCGGAAGTTATGTGATTATATGAAAAGATAAACTTTCAACTCGACTGACATGCATTTTACACTTGTACAAATACATAAGTATAAATAATACATGTTTAATAAATAAATAAATTAGAATGATTATATTCACATCGGAAATGTCCTGTACAGTTTCCAGATCTTTGTCAATGTTGACAAATTCTTGAACCGTCATTTGTAGCTCGGGACATCAAAGTCATTATAAACACGTGACAGCAACAGTTCATCTTCATTTGTGGGGTTATTGGAAGATCCCATTTAATTGTCAAATTATCCGCAATTTGTTGTTATGTTAATTTTGGATTTTCCTTTGCATAACTTTGTCAAATTATCCGCAATTTGTTGTTATGTTAATTTTGGATTTTCCTTTGCATGACTTATAATTGCACGTTTTTGTTTGTCGTCTAATTAATTACGCTTTCTCTTCAAGCACGACATTTTTATGACAACTAATTAAATTACAAATTTTATTCAGGATTAAAAGTACAAATGTAATCACTAGAAATGTAAATACAGGTAATTATTCTAATCAAAACAACTGATCACCTGTTCCGACCCTCAACTATGAGATCAATGACCGTGTCTGATGACCAGTTTTGACATTCCATAATTACCGATCAATACACAGCTGTCAAAAGGTAGTTGTGGGCGGTACTAACGGGGGAATTTAAATTGGTTTTACGACTTTTGTGTCTGAAAACCTGTGGCGGTAGCTGAGTTTGGCAGTATAACGGGGTATTTTTAATGGGAGAAATCGGGACAGACGAGAATTTTGGCGATAGGCGAGGTTGGCGATAAAACGGGGGCAATAGACCGAGGGAGCACTGTATATGTACAATAAATTAAAGAATTTGATTCGGACCAGTATATTCAAAATTTTTATTTAGACAACTGATTAAACTATTCAATATTTACAATAAGTAACTTTTTTTCTTGATATTTGAACATACAAGACAATACATGTACCAACTTACCCTGTAACCAAGAATAATTCCGTTTCTTTGATATAATGGTACATCTCCCCATGTTACATTGATAGCTGTTGATGAAACTGCAATAGCTCCAACATTGACAGGACCAGCACTAGGTTCTAAAAAGATAAAAATGAAAAATAGACTTAACCCAGTCAACACGTTGATATCCATTTTAATAATTTACATATACTTAACCCAGAAGATAATGTACACATGTATGTACATCCGATTTCAAATAACGAAATTTACTAATATAACATTACCATGTTAAAATCTGCAACATACTTATGGCTGTCATGGGTTATTTCTTAAACAGCCTAGCTATTAAGAAACACTAATCAAATAGTTTTTACTTTTCATTAATTGCCGTGTTCAACTAGCAAGCATCTTTTTTTCACAACTGTTGGTTTACATTGACGGGATGTAAAGTACAAAATGATTGACATATTGTACTCTGTGCAGAGATACACATAACCCATGGATGCCAACCCCTTTTTGGTGCAATCAGTAACAAAAAGTTGAGATGTCAGTAATTTGTGATTTTTTTCAGTAATCATAATTTTTCATAAAATTTTACCATAATCGTACTACAGACTAGGCACAAAGTGACGAGCAAATGATTTCCTTTATTTGTGACAACTAGATGCAAAATTGATGAGCAACCAAAAGAAATAAAAAGTTAAGTTTTAATACATGTATGTTCACTTACAAATGTATTCTATATTTCAACTTACTGTCAATAGAAATTAAAATTTCCTGAAGTGGCCCTCCCTCACCCTCCCATAGAATAATTAATGTCTAATTCTGGAGTGCCCGATATGTTGCTGACTTGGCATTTTTCAACTGTTTTGTTGTATATGTGTTGTTCATCCCGACCACCGTGCTGAATGGACAAGTCTTGTTTGAAATATATGCAATAGGCATAATGTTCCCGTGTCGATTACATAAGACAAGGGAACTCAATACAATATTCGGGACGAAATCGTCCCAGTTTCCTTTTCTTCGCTGGAGAAGCTTCACTTGTTCCCTCAGACATCGTGAAATTGACAAAAACGTGCTGTGTTTATTAACTACTCGGGATCGAACAAGAAATGGATAGATCGTTTTCTACTATAGATAGTCCCGAAAATCCCAAAGGTATTTAATAATCGAAATCCCTCAAGCGCTTATCATTACGCGATTTTAACAGACAATCAAGCGTCTAAATGATCACAAAGATATTTAAATGGAAAACGGTTCCGGGCCGACAATAATGGGAAATCCGTAACAAGTAGACTGTTGACCGTAACACCGTAATTTTGGCCCGAAATTCGTAACAATTACGGAAAAATCGTAATGGTTGGCATCTATGCATAACCCCCGGTAGACATACGTACTTGCATCCCTTGTTCTCTCCATACTGATAGGACTGTAAGGACTCGATCCAACATCATTGAAGGCATTCATTTTGACTTCATACTGCATCCATTCCTCTAATTTAGTTAAGGTGTAACTTTCACTATCTGTGTCCAAGATAACCTCGTGGAAATCGGTCTCATCTTTACGTTTGAACAGCATTTTATATCCACGTGGATATCCATTCCAGTTCAATTGGGAGAGAGGCTGAAGAACAAATTATGTTGAAATTGTAAATAGATTTAAAATAAAATGATCTACAGTGAAATCTGTCTAAATCGACTTTGCTTGGGCCCAATCTTTTGTGTTTGAAATAAACAGGTGTTCGGTTTATACAGGTTAAATTAACAAAGATTTCCTGCATTGGGACTTTATCTATAGTTAGGTTTATGCAGGATTCTGGGTTATTCAAGGTTCAGTTTAGCCAGGTTTCACTGTACCATGTATATATGTAGTATTATTTTAGTTTTCCACATGATTAACCTTTTTTATGCTAAAGACAAATGTAAAAAAAAAAATTGTTTACAGCAGATTATCTTTTGAACAACCATTCTAGGCAATCTTTTTGCCTACAATGAATAATACACAACCCTTCCCCATTAAACAATTTTTTTAAACTATTTTGTACTTTCCACATAAAAAGTGAAAACATTAATAATGGGTTTTTTTGTGCACCAATTAATTACCACTTCTTATGTTTAATCAGAAATACATATACTCACAGCCCAGCTAATTCTCAAAGCAGTAGAATTGATAGCACGAACAGTGACATTGTCTGGAGGAACGTTCGGTGGGGCCTGCGCAGTCTGGAACTTCCTACTAGGAGCACTGTAATTACTTGGTCCCACAATGTTAACAGCAGTGATACGTAACCTATAATTGGTGAAAGGTCTCAGATTAGGTACCAGAATTGTCCTTGCATCAGGATCGTAAATCTCGTAAACAGGGACCCAGGTTGAATTGTTGTCAATCTGTCCTTCAATTTTCCATAATGTGATAGATGTTTTACCATCAAATCCCAGAAGAAATTGGAGTAGGGTAGATCTAGCTTGAATATCTGATATTCCAAGATTGTATGGGGTACCTGGTCTCTCTGAAATGAAATACAATTCACATTTTGAAATGAATGTCAATAAATTAATCTATGCCTTTCATGCTTGGAAACATCATGAAAATTCTTTTACAATGTTTTCTTTGGAATTTTATCACATGTTTTGAATTCATTTTTTTCCCTTGTGTCATTTTTTTATGGACTGACAGAAAATTAGAAATCTGGTAACACATGAAATTTTGGTTTTGGCATACTGCTCATTACTACAGACTTTAATTCTTCAATGGACATTTAATTTTCATGATTTTGTTTAAAAATATAAAAGAAATCACAGAACACATATGAGCAATCACACTAAAATTTCTATGAAAATCTACCTTGTTTTACAGCTCAGATTCAATAACATTTATTCAATCTTTCAGTTTGCCAAGAATAGACTGTGATCATATAACATATATTGCATACAAAACTGAAGTTATTGTATGATGCCACAATATAGCTGAAATACTGCTGAAGTTGGCATTAAACACCAATCAATCAATCAATCATATCAGAACTGTCTTGTAGATATCATTTTATGTGAATCTACTTCCTGTAATATCAATGCATTAATAAAAATTCAGACTGGATTATGTTTATGGTGTTTAATGCCACTTTCATCAATATTTCAGTTATATCGTCAGTGCCTGAAATGAGGGCCAGTAAAATATTAGAGTCACTGGCCCAAATGGCATAATGGTGGCCCATACATTTTGTGACATTTTTTTATGAAAAAAAGACATCAGATATCAATATATAAACAGTTTTCAGGTTAATTGTTTTTTTATCAGTAACATTAAAATTCATTCTTTCACTAGTCTCACAGGGGTTGGGGCTCTTCAAGGTAATTTTGGTACAGTAACGGGCGTGCAGCTGAAATTGCGAAAACACCCCAATGTATATATTGCTATCAAATGAAACCTGAATTTACTTGTTATAACCTTTTCGACAACCATGACCCCATTGGCTAGGGTGGTCTCAAGAAACGATGCTAGTCTGTTGGATGGGGACAATAAAAGGCTGGTTTGTGTAAGGGGAGATCAATGCCATGATCACATTAAAGACATCCGGAAAAGAGTAGACTAATGCCACTACAAGGACCGCTCTTGCACTCCCCAAAGTGAAGAGTGACATCACTTGCTTCAATCCACTATGAAGAAATGATTTTAAAGTAAAATAACCTCTCAGTTCAGGGTAATGTCAGTTGGTTATTCATTCCAAACAAGTATCTCACTTTGTTGAAATAACAAACGGTGCTGTCATTTTCTGTTATATAAACAACTGTTAACTTTTCCTGTTATTCTTTAATTTGTAAACAAAAGTTCTGGTTCCAAAAAAGAAAACACTCCCATTTGTCATTAAAATGTAGCCGTGTACGTATAGAGATGAACTATGAAAAGTTTAAAAGAAGTGACAGGCCAGATCGTTTCTGTAGTTTGACATTACTGTCAATGATTTTCTCTCCGTTGTTGGGGAAAAGTTTTTCAATGATTACCTAAGGATTGACACAAAAAAGTTTCTGATTTCTGTAAAATGAAATTCTTACATGTACATTTTGCAGCAGAGTGAATGAATAAATTTAGGAACCGTGGAAGATACCAGATCGCAAACATTATAAGTTGACAGAATTCTCTTTATTGTTCACAGCTTTCCACTTTGTGCGTGAAATTTAACAATTTTAATAATTAAACCATAAAGAAGAAAAAAAACCACGTTTCTTTTCTAATATTTAGTGAATACTTATGTATTACATGAAAACGTGTAGGAAACGTGTATTGATTGGCTCCATAAAAATAAATAATTGGGGAGAACAGTAAATTACATTAGCTGTGTATTCATTGGCTACAAAAATGTATTTGGACCAATCGTTGTGCTCGCAACAAACCGTTTTCGACTAGAACAGAAGAGTTATCTACCGTTGAAGTTAGTTTATGTCCGCTTTCGGTAAAACAACAATTTTTAACGGTCTTTTAGGCAATCGCCCAGACGTTTTTTGTTGGGCCAGTGACTACCTAATTTGGAGCAGCTTTTGGTCGTCCGAATAAGATATTAGTCGCATTTGGCGAATGGGCGACCGTCCATTTCAGGCACTGTATCGTGGCAGTCCATTTTATTGGTGGAGGAAACCGGAGTACCTGGAGAAAACCACCGTCCTGTCGTAAGTCACTGACAACTTTATCACATAATGTTGTATCGAGTACACCTCGCCATGAACAGGGTTTGAACTCACAACTTTAGTGGTGATAGGTACTGATAGCACATGTAGTTGTAAATCCAACTACCATACGATCACGACCATGATTGCCCTGAAATTCAGACTGGAATAATTTTAGATTGATTGTACTGACCAGGAGGAACACCTGATTCAAAGTCTGCTGATGACATCTTTCCAGGTCCTTTGCTTGTTTTACCATAGATATAGATAGTATACTTTGTAGTAGGATCAAGGTCTCTCACTGTGTAAGTCAGGGTTGTATTATTTAAATTTATATCATTTCTACTGGCAGTCTGACTCTTTTTCTCCCATAATAATGTATAACCTGCAAGAGAATAATTGTTTCATAGGATTGTGTAGAATACAAAAATGTTTTCTTAATAGTCAAACCTGTATTAAAATGGCCTTATAAGACAGGTGACCTCTTAAAAGAGGTTTCACATGAAATTTTGTTACAGGACAAGGAAAATGTGACCTTTTAATATAAGAGGTGTCTGCATTGGCAGGTTTGACTGTAGAGTCAAACCTGATTTAAGCAGCCACTTAAGGGCCGGAAAAAACTGGCTGCTTAATAAAGGTGACCTGTAATTCAAGGTTCACAATTTTTTAAGTATTACAAATATTCCAGAATTAAAACTTCTCTCTTCCGATCGTTGCTGACGTTGCTTTCATAATCGTCAAGAACTTCACTTTTCCTTTTAATAATCTGTTGGATTTGCGTTCTTTCAACGCCCATTATCTGTGATCGTTGATTGCCAAGTTCTAGCCTGGGGTTATTCTGTTGACATATAAACTACGACAGGGGAGATAATTTGCCACATGATCAAATAAGATGTCACGTGACTGAAGCAAAAATCAATACTGTGTTAATCACGAATACTATCCGCAAGCGACAAAAAATATATATTTGTGACCGTTAAAATAGGTATTTTAACATTATTGGGCCGCGTAACGGAAGTGACCGTTAATTTAAGTTAATTTATTACATAAAAATCCAAGAGGGCCCTGGCAGTGACCGGAAAAGAGAGGTGACCGTTTATTTCAAGTGACCATTAGGGAAAGTTTGACTGTATTTACATAATAAAAAAAAGTTTTTAAAACAACATGTTTGTTAAAGATAGCAGTATGCTGTAATATGGACATTTTCTTGCTTCATTGCTTAAAACATAATTATATAAATAAACGTACATTGTTTAAAAGTATATAAATCATTTGTACGAACTTTTAAAAACAGGAAGACAAGCGAGTCTTTTACTGACAATGTACATATATCGTGTTTATCAATCTGTGACAGTCCTCACCAATGAGTACTGGTCCTCCGGCCCAAGACCAGTAAAACTTTGTTTGGACCAATACATTTTTATTTAGAACTATATAAAAATAAATTCTAGAATCTGATTCAGATCAGACTAGGTACTAAAACCCGCCTAAAATGGTCTTTGGTACCTTCTGATTTTAAAGAGTGTTGTAAATTCTAATAAAAAGTACCACCTGTAAATAGTGAAGTACTGGTACACTTTAAAAATATTTAAAGCCCTGTTGAAATATATGAGTACACACAAGAAGAACAGAAGGTCAATTTACAAATAGGCTGTCTTCAAATTTTCCACTTTTTTCAAGATATATCAAAATAAATATAGTGAAAAATATATATACATACCAGTAAGGATACCATTAATTTCTGTAGGAGGTTGCCACATGACTTTAACAGATGTATCAAATATGTCATTGAATGACAGACTAGCTACTTCTCCAGGAACTGAAACAAAAACATGATGTTCAGAAGTGCTGAGATAAACAGAACCAAAATACAGGGGGTTAGGGGTTAGGTTTATGGTGTTTAATGCCACTTTCAACAATATTTCAGTTACATTGTGGCCATCAGTTTTATTGGTGGAGGAAACCAGAGTACACGGAGAAAACAATTGACCTGCCGTAAGTCAATGATAAACTTAATGTATCACATAATGTTGTATCGAGTACACCTCACCTGAGTGGGATTCAAACTCACAATGTTAGTGGTGATAGGCACTGATTGCATAGGTAGGTGTTAATTCAATACCATACGATCATGACCACGACAGCCCCTGAACCAAAATACAGGAATAGTCTTTAAATTTAAAAGATCATACACCAGTAGATCACCAATAGGGGAAAATCTCATCAATCTACTCAAACATTGCATAAACTTTTGTTGTTATTTGAAATACATGTATTCTTTTGATGATTGATAATGAAAGCAAAATTTTCTGTAATTTAAATATCATTTTTAATTTTCTAAACAAAAACAAAAAGATAAATGTATATAATTATCTTGTTTCTCATTACCAGAGACGGTAGGTATATACAGTTGTTGCTACACATAGGTTTGGGTTAGATTAAGTTTATGGTGTTTAACTCCACTTTCAACAATATTTCATTTAACTCCACTTTCAACAATATTTCAATTATATCGTGGCAGTCAGTTTTATTGGTGGAGGAAACTGGAGAACACTGAGAAAAGCACTGACCTGTCGCAAGTCACTGACAAACTTTATCACATAATATTGTATCAGTTGCTACACATAATAGTTATCATTGACAGTAAGATACAAACTTTAGATTTAATACTAACCATCCTCCTCTGTCTTTATATGAAGAGGGATACTAGCTGGTCCTTGACCTTGACTTGTGTAACATGTCACTGTAATTGTGTACTCTGTAAATTTATGTAGATTGTACAGGTAAGCATTTTGGTAATTATATGGATCGTTGGGATCAGGAGGAATGGTCTTCTCTTCTTGTATATTTCCTGGTCCTTTTGCCAGAATTCTGTATCCCAGGTTGACCCCATTTATCTTTGAAGCATCTGGTGGAAGCCAGATAATTTTAATGGCAGTTGAATTAACCGATGTTATGTTGACTTTCGTCGGCGGTGCTCCAGGTATTCCTTCACGTGTACGTATGAACATACTGTCGCTATAAACTCCAACCCCTTTGTTATTGAATGCTGCAATCTTAATTTCATACTCTGTAAACACAATTAGACCGGTAAGCTCAAAGGATGTAGTTGGCCATGCACTAGTGTTTCTTTCCAAAAATGGACTTGTGTATCCCTTTAGACGATACTTTATTCTATACCCAAGTAAATCACCATTCCATGTATCTTCTGGTGGAGCTTGCCAGTTCAGCATTATTGATGAATTGGACCTTGGACTTCCATAAAACCCTCTAGGTGCCTCTTCAGGAGCTGAAATATATATTTCTTTTGAAAGAAGCATACTCAGCTGTTTAATCAAATTCAATTTTTTAACTTAACATTATTGTATAAGTAAAAGCCTTCTTATTTATACTGACTACCCAGATAAAGAAAACAACTTTCAATATTTTGACCAATAAACTAAACTTTCAACTTAATACACCTGAAAATCATGAAGGCATTGAATTGAAGATGTTTAGTGAATTGAATTATTCAAACCTTTTCTTCATTTCACCTGTATCATATTGAGAACAAAGAGTTCATATTGAATTAAATTACATTGATTAACATACTACAGTTAAACCTGTATATAAAGGACATTCAAGGGAACCTGAAAATGTTGTCTTTATGAGCAGTTGGCCTTTATATACAGGTATTCCTTAATGGGGGGAAATGAGACTGCCCTTTACAGACAGTGATTTATTATATAAAGGTGCTCTTTAAGGCAGGTTTGACTGGATATAGAAATCAGGGGTGGATCTCAATTTAATATCCACTAACATAGGCAATCTCTATGAAAGAAAATTGAAATGTTTCTTTCACTAACATACCAACCATCAAATGCTATTAATAACAAATTGTTGTAAACAGTTCAACAGTTACAAAACAGAGTACATACATGTGTATGTATTTTTTTTAATTATTTTCCTCCATGAATCATTTTCCCCATTATTATCAGAAAGGATTCATATGACTATACAGTCAAACCTGATTTAAGCAGCCACTTAAGGGCCGGCAAAAACTGGCTGCTTAATAAAGGTGACCTGTAATTCAAGGTTCACAATTTTTTAAGTATTACAAATATTCCAGAATTAAAACTTCTCTCTTCCGATCGTTGCTGACGTTGCTTTCATAATCGTCAAGAACTTCACTTTTCCTTTTAATAATCTGTTGGATTTGCGTTCTTCCAACGCCCATTATCTGTGCAACATCTCGAGAACTTTTCCCACCGTCATGTAGTTTGATGGCTTCAATTCTTTCGGATAACGTTAACATCTTGCGTGACATTTTTATGACCGACTGACAAAACAATGTTGTTTTTCTTTATTTAAAGCCTTAAATTTTACTCACCTGTTGTGAACTTACCTGTTACACCTGTTCTGGACATCTTAATTAAATTAATCAACTTTAATTTAAACTTAATCATCGTTGATTGCCAAGTTCTAGCCTGGGGTTATTCATGATCAAATAAGATGTCACGTGACTGAAGCAAAAATCAATACTGTGTTAATCACGAATGCTATCCGCAAACGACAAAAAAAATATATTTGTGACTGTTAAAATAGGTATTTTAACATTTTTGGGACAAATTTTTCTGGCCATTGGCCGCGTAAAGGAAGTGACCGTTAATTTAAGTTAATTTATTACATAAAAATCCACAGGGGGACCTGGCAGTGACCGGAAAAGAGAGGTGACCGTTTTTTCAAGTGACCATTAGTGCAAGGTTGACTGTATATAAAATGCTGTATCTTACGCTGTTCTGGCATAAACAATGGTACAACAGGTTTGGCAGCGCTTGGTGGTCCCTCTCCTAATTTGTTAACAGAACTGACACGAAATTGGAAGTATCTGGCAGGTCGTAGATTTGGCATTACAAAGAAATGGGCAGCAGGCAGGACATCTTGTGGGTAGGTCTCCCAACCTTCTTCTGGCCCCATGGTTAAACCTATCAAAATAGAATTATTACATTTACTTTAGAACATTGGTAAATATAATATAAATTCATATAGTAACTGATGCAATACAGGCCTCTATATTAACGTTTGTCCGATAGCAGTGAAAACTGATGTCGGACAAGTAGATCTTGCATCACGGTTGTCCGACGGGACAAGTGAAAAAATGACTGTCCTACCTTTTGAAGGTTATTTTCTATGATAAAAATGTGTTGCTTTGTCATTTTTACAGACACAAACTTCGTAAATAATTATTTTAATGTGTTTAAAAATATCGGTTTCCATTGAAGTACACTATCGCGAATTATAACGGTGATCCAAAAGATATTCCAAACATATACTTGATCCATATCTTTTCAGTGATTTGATTAAATGACAACTGGCATTAAGTAATTATAATGAAATAGAAATTGATTTGTTTATAGTGTTTCCTTCCCCTACACAATAATTCCCTGGAAACGTAAATAAAATGTCTATCAGCATGGATCTATATCCCCTGATCTTAGAAAGTACGGATTTACAACAAGCGGCGGAGATCAATTCAACCAGAAATGTTAATGCATCTGATGTTAATTTCCATTGAGGGACATTCAGTAACTGATTTTGACACACAATCTGCATTCAATAGATGGTGAACGACGTTCAAAGCATCCTGGATTCAATCCACATTATACGATTACCACTTAGATGAGCCTGCTATTCGAGAACCAAACTTAGAAATTGACGATTAGACACTCATACCATGATGGCATCGTTTGATACCAATGACTTTATGACTTATGTCTAAGTGTATGTTAATTTGTTGATTAAAGATCACAATTTCTGTTAGTATTAATATTGACAGGATGCGATAATGTTTGCGAGACAATAACCAAAACATTTTACACAAATTGCTGATAATTATTCTCTAGTTTTTGTAATTTTTAATAATTTTTTTGGACAACTAAAAGATTGAGTTGGACAAGTACTTTTTTTAGTTAGTTGTCCGAAGGGACAGGCTAAAAAATATGTTAATGTAGAGACCTGGAATATAAATAACATGTTGCATAAATTTTTATCTAGATATATTAACACTTAGAGGTGGGGGATATTCATGAATTAAAACACAAAATTGAATGAATAACGTAAAATTTTACAATAATATAAACATGTATTTTTTGTAAATTATGAAATCAAAATGATAAAATTATGTTTAACTTATTAATACATGGAAACCTTAAGAGAAATAATTTAAAAATCTGTACAAAGTTCTGCTTTCTGCTTTTATTGGTTTTCATTTTAAATGGACAAGAAACACCTCTTGGGAATTTTTTTAAAGTGAGTTTTTATTTGAATATATACATGTGAGATAATTTTGAAAACTTTATATACTTTTGGCATGATACTGTACCCATACAATCAGTGTTTATCACAACTATAGATGAAGATTTGATTACCGCTCAGCGCATGGTGTACTTGATACAACTTTATGTAATAAAGTTTGTGAGTGGTTTATTCGATGAACTTCTCTTTCCTCAATCAAAAAAAAATTGACCGCCATAACATATCTGAAATATTGTTGAAAGTTAAATAAAATACTATAATCCATTGCTTTTTAATACACTGATCAGTTTTTGTTTATTCTCACCTTTCTCAGGGTAGAATGTTACCATTCTTTTCTGGAAGATAAATCTCTCTATAGGAGTGTTACCACTAGGACCTGGGTTAAACGATATATTTGCACTCTTAAGTGCTGTTTGAGGTACTGATACGGATGTAATCACTGGCTGGAATGGCAATTCTGAAACACAAAAATAGAAAATTATTGCTTTATGAAATAAACACTAAAATTCAGTAATGTTTCTATGAGAACCATTATTTATCAATAGAATTGCTATTTTTAATGAAATAGAAATAGAAAAGTGAAAACTTGTTATTTGAAGAGCTCACTGAAAGATTACGCCTTAATCTACATGCATCACCTATTTTTGTTCAGCTTGAAAGATATCAAATGTTGAAAGATGTGTTATTCTATAATCAAATTTCATGTGGACAGAAACTGTATGAAAAATAAATAAAAAATAAAGGACAAACCATGCAAAATTAAATGTGGACAGAAACTGTATGAAAAATAAATAAAAAATAAAGGACAAATCATGCAAAATTAGATGTGGACAGAAACTGTATGAAAAATAAATAAAAAATAAAGGACAAATCATGCAAAATTAAAATGAGTTAGCAATTATAGTTTAATGCCAAGTAAGCAATTTTTCAGTTATATCACGGTGGGTACAAGTTACATTTGACGAGATGATGATGATGTCCACTTTGTGCTGGACCAACAAGCTTCGTTGCATTTTTCAGTGCTAGCTCACTGAAACAGTCAAGACGAGCATGCTAACCACGACACCAACGACGTGGTAGAAGACTAGAATTAGAATTATTTTAAACATCAACAATTTACAGAACATAATAATAATAGTCAACCATGAACCGCTACACTCAATATTTCAGCTTGACTGCAATGGTGGTGTAATAAATGGTTAGCGTGATCGCCTTGAGTGTGGTAGATCGTGGGTTCGAGCCCCGATCGGGTCAAACCAAAGACTATAAAATTGATATTTGTTATTTCTCTGCAAGCATGCAGCATTGAGGAGAAAGAGCAAAGACTGGTTTGCTCGGAATCAGGATAATGTGTCCGAGTTGGGCGACATGTCTATCCACGGACTGTTGTTTCAGTGACCTAGCACTATCAAAATCCAACTAAGCCTGTTGGTCTAGTACAAAGCGACCTCATTATCATCATGTCATTGAAAGTTAACTTGTTCTTGCCATGATATAGCTGAAAAATTGCAGAGTTGGCATTAAACAACAATCAGTCGCTCAATATTTCATTTTGAAGTAAAGAAAACAAATGGTACAAACCAATAACTTTAAGCGTGGTAGTCCTCTCATCATTACCCCCTGCAGAGATAACTTGACATTTATACAGCCCATTATCGTTACTAAATACACCTAGTATCTTCAGTGTGCCATCCTGCTCTATTGTAATCCTGTCTGAGGCCGTAATTTCTACGTTATCTTGATACCACTTCCATGTGATGCTTACATTGACGTCATGTGACACTCCACACTGGAGGGAAGCTACGGAACCTTTAACGGCTTCTGTAGGAGTCAGTGGTGGTTGGGTAATTTGAGTCCTTTCTGAAGAAAAGAAATACATGTCTCAATGAAAAAATAGTATAAACAGTGAAATAAAGTGCAGAACTGGGAATGCTATTAGTAATATCTAATACTATTGATTATATTGGGTTAGGGTTATGGTACTTAATGCAACTTTCAACAATATTTCAGCATATCGTAGCGATCAGTTTTATTGGTGGAGGATACCGGAATACCCGGAGAAAACCACTGACCTGCCGCAAGTCATTGACAAGCTTTATCACATTATGTTATTAGATATTTGTATGCATAGACCACATTAAATTACTTTTATCGTGTACACCTTGCCAGAGCGGGATTCGAACTCACGTTAGTGGTGATAGGCACTGATTCAATAGGTAGCTGTAAATCCAACTACCATACGATCACGACCATGGGAATGTTATTAGTAATATCTAATACTATTGGTTCTCTAGTTAAACTTTTTTTTTACTTTCATATGCCATTTCCCAAAATTCCATGAAAAAATACAAATAACTTACTATGAGTATTTTTAGTTAGATGGCATTTTTGGGTGCAATAAAAAAAATGCATCTGATTTTCATGATATTATTTTCTCTGAATACTACTGTCAAAATAAATGGTGTGAATAGACCAATCTGAGAAACAAATCCTATTTTTAGGGAATCAGTGGGAAAAATCATAGAGGTGGACTTATTCTTCAGCTAAAAACCTTTAAATGATACAGTAGTACCCCTCGTATAAGGCAACTCCTATAAAAGGTCAATCCTCTTATAAGGCCCATCACACCAAAGGCCAACCCTCTTATCAGGCCAGATTTCAGATTAACTGAGAGTAAAATACTACTGTCCCCCTCATGAGAGGTCACCCCTCTTATAAGGTCCATCACACCACAAGCCAACTTTATTACCTGACAAGATTTCAGATGAACTGAAAGTAAAACACTACTGTCCACCTCAAGGGAGGTCACCCCTCTTATAAGGCCACTTTTTCATTACAGTAGAGGGGTCTATAAAAGGGAGACTACTGTATATTGTTAACAGGCAATGAAAATACACAAGGTTGTTTACAAATACTTTTCGTCTTTCTAGTATTACTTAAAACATTTAGATTTAAATCCAAGATGCGTCACAAAGTCTTGGTATAATATGATTGATTGATTGGTGCTTAATGCAAACTTAGCAGTATTTCAGCTAAAGTTGGCGCTAAACGCCAATCATATCTTGGCACACACTATATCTGATGATAAAATATTCAATAAACTCACGATAAACATTTAGATATGCCTCTGCAGAAATGCTTCCTTGACTATTTGTAGCATTACAAGAAAACAATGCAGTGTCATTCGTATTTGTTGTTATAATTAACAGTTCCCCTGCTTGTTGCTGTATCTGGTACCTGCCTTTTGATGTTACTTTAGATTCAACGTTGTCTTTTTCTGAAAAGAATAATCATATAATGTTAAACTACCTTGTAATAAAGGAAAGGATAGCAGTAGGTCTTTCTACAGACAGACAATTTTAAAACAATGATCCCAATTCTTCAATTGATACTAGTCATTTCCAATTTTAACTCAGCTTTTCCAGATTTTTTTTTTATTATTATACTTTAGTATATATTCTCTACAAAATCAAATACAGATAAAACAACTATTTTGTTAAATAAAAGTCAAATAGTGAATCTTACTTAACAGTTCTAATGACTATTGTCTACTGGGAAATAGTCTTCAAATAGCAACCTTTTTCCCATACTTTTCAGTGTCCATATCTTTCTTATTTTAACATATTTATACACAATTAAAGGCTCCGAGATATAGATACTACATATACAGGCTGTTTTGCCTCACTGTCCGAGGGTTTTAATGAAATATTGGATGGTCATGATCACGATTCATTTAAACTGGTAAGAATTGTTATTCAAAAACAAATTTATTGCTGATTTCTTAAGAAGTTCTATTTCTGACTTTTCCAATTATATCTACATTGCTTATGATTTTCTAGATTGTCTTTGCTACTGGCAAGTATTTTCATAGCGAATAAATGAGTATTTATTAGAGGGGTTGGTTTGGGTTTTGTTTGTGGTGTTTAATGCCACTTTCAACACTATTTCAGTTATATCGTGGCGGTCAGTTTTATTGGTGGAGGAAACCGGAGTACCCGGAGAAAACCACTGATTTGCTGCAAGTCACTAACAAACTTTATCACATAATGTTATTAGATATTTGTAGGCATAGACCACATTAAATTACTTTTACAATAAAATTCCTACTATTGTTATGTCTACTAAATAAGTTCAAAAGATTATTAGTAGGCTATAATTATTTAATGACTATGATATTACTATACATTACTATACATCAAAATAAATTTAACTTACTTTTCTGCCAGATTATAACTGGTTTGGGTGCACCAGAAACTTCACATGGGAATCTAGCATCAGCACCCTCAACTAATGTCAGGTTCAAAGGTAAATTTATAAAGGCTGGAGGTGATTCTATAAATAAATAAATGAATTTGCATATACGGTACATTGTATATTAAGCAGGTATTCTATACAATAAATTCTTTTTAGGTTGAATTTATAGGGTTTTTTAAAGTTGTGAAATTTCAAATCTTTTAGAAACCAGATATAAAATGTGTTGCTGCTAGTATTCTAAGGAAAATGACAAGTAAGTTAAGATTTAAACATTTTTCAGTTATTTGGAGGTCAAGCACCATTGAGGTAGTTAAATAATGTTCATCTGATACATTAAATTAGTACTGGTATATACTGAATGCTTAATAGTAATACATCAAAATTAAAGCAACATAACTATGGTTCAAGAACAGAGGTGTATTACTGGACTGGTTATCTGTCTGGTTTACTTTAAAAGATAACACAATTCATGTAATGATTAATGAAGTACTTATAGTGAGTGAGTGATTGTTGTTTAACGCCAAATGAGCAATATTTCAGCTATATCAAAGTAAGGACAAGTCACATTTCGATGAGATGATGATGATTTCTGCTGAGTCAGATTCTTATAGTGCTAGTTCACTGAAACAACAAACATTGGCAGACATGTCGCTCCACTGGGAAACATTATCCTGATTCTGAGCCAACCAATTTCATATTCTTTGGTTTGACCCAAACCGGAGCTTGAACCCATGATCTACCACACTTGAGGCAAGTATTCTAACCATTACACCACCGATGTGGTTTGAAGATATTTATTTAACTCTGGTCTTGCAAATTCAAAAATACTAAAATAACTGCTGATTTTTAAGTAATTAGATTATTTGTAAAAAGTAATCAAATACATATATGTGTTTGAAAAATTAGTTGCAAAAAAACAGGATAAGTCACATTTTAACTCATAAATTCTTTTTTAAAATAATGCATAAATACATGTATAAAATTTACACATTGTACATGTATACATGCCTAGATTACACTTACAAGCACCAATCATAATCTATAATAATAAGTCTATAAATAACTTACTGTCTACTTTAATAAGTCTAAAAATAACTCATTGTCTACTTTAATAAGTCTATAAATAACTTACTGTCTACTTTAATAAGTCTATAAATAACTCAATGTCTACTTTAATAAGTCTATAAATAACTTACTGTCTACTTTAATCCAGGTAGATTGTTTAGTCTCTCCAGCATCATTAGTAGCAAAGCATTGATACATCCCTGAATCACTCAGATCAAGATTGTTAATCACTAGAGAACCTGCTTGTGTAACACTTAGACTGAAAAATACAAATTGTCATGTGTTAATAGAATAAACACAAGTGTGTTCAGTTTATGCTGTTTATTTAATTTTAATAAATTTTTCTTATCGTGAGAATTTTTTTTTAAATTAAAGATTGGTCAAAGAATTTTTTTTATTAAAAATTGGTCAAATGTAAAAATTGTACAAAGTGTTTTTAAATGTCTTAAAAGAATGTTCTGATCAACTGTATAACAAACATCTGTTTTAGCCAACAAAAGGAACATAATCAGTATTAAAATAATAATAATAATAAGAAACGGAGCAAAAACAATAAGTCTCCAAACGTTGTTTGGGAGACTTAATAAAGGTGATTATGGTGTTTAACGCTACTATCAACAATATTTCAGTTATATCGTGGCAGTCAGTTTTATTGGAGGAGGAAACCAGAGTACCCAGAGAAAACCACCCACCTGCCACAAGTAACTGATTGCATAGGTAGCTATAAATCCTACTACCATACGATCACAACCATGATGGCCTTTATTAAATAAAAAAAAATTAATATGTCATAATGAGCAAAACAAAAATGTCTCTTATGTAGTAGTAGTTAATAAATTCAAAAAACTTAAAATTTAAATTTGACCTGTAATTAATTTATTACGAATATCGTGTGAAAAATAATGCTTAGAACATGGAAATCAACAACAGCTGAGTTAAGAATAACCAAATAATACTTATATCAAAATACAGGTCAAGTACAAATACTTGACCTAAATTCTGATGCAAGTATTATTATATTAAAATTTCAGAAAATGAGAAACTTGTGTTAAATATAGAGAAAACAATGAAAGTTTGACATTTTGGCCTCTTGCTTCAAATAAAAACCTGACCTATTTATATATATATATATATATATATACAACGTCTGAGAAACCAGTCAACGATCAATCTTACGGGGTGTTGGATCGTTACGGTATAACGATACTATACAAGTAAAACAATTATAAACGTCTAAAATGGTTTGTAAAACAACACCAAGTCCACAAAACAAAGTGATAAAGAATTAAACACTTCGTAGAATGACAAAATTTTCGTCCCACCGAGGGACTTTATCAATATCTAATTAAATAAAATCTCGAAACAATATGGCGACTTTTCAAATTTCAAAAAAGTTTTTGACGGTCCATGTACGGCACAAAAGAACCAGAAGATGCACATATGAAACTACATGCATAAAAGAATGGAAATCCTACATATAAATTAATAAAAGTACAATAACAATAATATAAATATACAATAGGGCTACACATTTAAATAAATGTTAAATTAGAAATAAAAATAAATATAAAAATGAGACATTATTGGTAAATGTATCAAATAGCACTGTCAAAATATTGTTGAAAACGGTATGATACCCAAACTCATTCAAAAAAACGGCCCGCCACAGTGTGGAATATATACTTTGGGCCAATAGAGCAAACTGTATGTCCTAATACGACTGGAGGAGATCAACACGAATAGGAGTCAAGAGAGGATATTACTTTTTCTCATTGATTCCATTCGGTGATAAGGTCTTAAGTTTTCTAATCCAGAAGCTTTCCCTTTCCTGTCTGCTTTTATCATCCCACTTGGGGTTATGGTCAATTATGGTGACCTGCAGTTTGCCGAAAGAATCATGGTGGCCCGTCGATCTGAGATGTCTGCTGAGTGGAAGGTCAGGTTTGCAATTTGCATCGCTTCTGTGGCCATTCAAGCGTTTACCAAGTTGTTGTTTAGTTTCTCCGATGTATTGAAGACCACAAATTGCACATTCCAGGAGGTAGATAATATTTTCTGTCTTGCAGTTGGCATTGCAGTATGTGTGCTGCTGAATTTTTGTGTGCATTGGATGTTTTTGCACGTCATACATCGTCTCGAATCACATTTTTGACACTGACCATTGTAGGCAGATCGAGGGGAGATGTCAGCTCTCACCAAGATGTCTTTCAAACTTTTGGGTTTCCTGAAGGCCAAGACGGGTGGTTCTTTGAAGATTTTACACAGTTCTGGGTGTTTTTGTATGGTTGTCCAGTGCTCACGAACGATGCTGGATAAATTACTGAGCGCAGGATGGTATGTAATGACAAATGGCACTCTGTTGTTCGCGTTCTTTTCTTAATATTGGATGAGGTCTTTTCTGTCAATACCACTTGCTTTGTTAAAACAATGGTTAATGCTCGCATTGTTGTAACCCCTCTTTTTTAGATGACATTTCAGTTCCCCAAGCCATTTTTTGGTGGTTTGTTCGTTGGAGCAGATGCGTTTGATTCGGAGAGCTTGGCTGTACGGAATACTTTTGGTGCAATGTTTAGGATGACAACTCTGTGGGGACAGGTACTGATATTTATCTGTCGGTTTGTTGTATATGTCAGTTGACATAATACCATTTTCACAGGTGGTGTAAGTATCCAGAAAGGAGATGTTATTTCTAGATGTTTCATGGGTGAATTTTATAGTGGGGTGAACATTATTGGCGTGGTCAAAGAAACGATTGAGGTTTTCTTCCGACTCTGTCCACTTCATGTCAACGTCGTCTATGAAACGAAACCAGGAAAGTGGCTTGTGAGGTGCAGATTGTATGATAAGTTTTTCAAGCTTCCCCATGAAGATGTTGGCGTATGAAGGTGCCATCTTTGTTCCCATAGCTGTTCCACACTGTGGCGGGCCGTTTTTTTGGGTATCATACCGTTTTCAACAATATTTTGACAGTGCTATTTGATACATTTACCAATAATGTCTCATTTTTATATTTATTTTTATTTCTAATTTAACATTTATTTAAATGTGTAGCCCTATTGTATATTTATATTATTGTTATTGTACTTTTATTAATTTATATGTAGGATTTCCATTCTTTTATGCATGTAGTTTCATATGTGCATCTTCTGGTTCTTTTGTGCCGTACATGGACCGTCAAAAACTTTTTTGAAATTTGAAAAGTCGCCATATTGTTTCGAGATTTTATTTAATTAGACATTGATAAAGTCCCTCGGTGGGACGAAAATTTTGTCATTCTACGAAGTGTTTAATTCTTTATCACTTTGTTTTGTGTACTTGGTGTTGTTTTACAAACCATTTTAGACGTTTATATATATATATATATATATATATATATTGAAATTGATTATGGAGATGTACTATAGACACTAGTTGTTAGCAGACGATAACATTGCCATACAACTATATGACCTTATATGTCGTTAATCGTCAGTGTACTAATATATATTGTATTAGTGATTTTCTGTATTGTTCCAATTGTAATCCCATGTTTATTTTGTAGTTAATCGTCAGTGTACTAATATATATTGTATTAGTGATTTTCTGTATTGTTCCAATTGTAATCCCATGTTTATTTTGTCATGTGTTTTCTTTATATTTGTATATGTAATATGATCTCATGTTGCACATTTTCATGTGTCTGAGTGTACCAATAAAATCTTGAAACCCACACGTTTTTGTGGTCAAATAAAAACTAGGTTATTTTTTCATATTATATTAAAGAGGAATTTTCTTACCTGTTGTTTTCAATAGAAGAAACAGGATTAGCATTGAAGTACCAGGTTATAGTAGGTGATGGGTTGCCCGTAGCTACACAATCAACTTGTAATGACTGGCCATAGTCTCTGACATACTGACTTTGTATTTGTGATGAGATAAGTGGAGCTTCTACAAGATCAAATAAATACAGGTTATCAAAAACGTTTCTTCTACCTTGTAATAATATAGTCAATCAAATTGTCATTTCTACATTAGACACTAATTAATGTTATTTTTTTTTAATATCTTTCTTTCTTTCATTTCATATTTATTTCTTAAAGAATATTTAGCATGTTACAAACATATAGACATAATTTTCTTTCACATTCATGACACTTTACAATAGAGCATACAAGTATTTTCCCTTTTCCCCACTCCAGGTATTAAGTCCAGTCTAAAAGGGTAGGATTGTCAGCAGTTTTTTTGCAAATTATTTCATACTTCCATTCTTAAACTTACACATAATTTTAAAAATTTTCTAAATATAGCTAAGTAAACTGAATAATATACCATTCAAAGATTGTGGAATATTATACAAATATTCCATGCGATTGTCGTCAATATATAAGAATATTTTCCCGAGGTACCTTGAATTGCATGGATGTGCTATATTGCCGTTGGCCTCGGGCAATATAGCACATCCATGCAATTCAAGGTACAGAGGGAAAATGTTCTTGTATATTGACCAGTCACATCGAATATTTGTTATGTTATATTTTAATAGTAAAATAATTAATCAAAACTAAAAAAAAATATTAATAAGTGCAAGTTGACATACTAAATGAGACAAATAGCAAGAAATTTCAAGTAGTCTAACAGTTCTGATAATAAACATTAACAGTACCAGACTTTTTGGAGAAAAAAATTAGCTGCTGGACACTGAGTCCACCACCGCATCAATTTTTGGTGGACCTACTGAGTTTTTGCTGGATTGATTTGTCGACACAGCTTATAATGATCATGGGGACATCGATGGCATCTACAATAGAGATGTCACAGATGGTTTACTTGACCTAGATCAAAATACAAGAACTAGGGGGAGGAACGACAAAAAATTGAAGAAAAAATACAGAAAACTCAACATCCGGAAATTTTCTTTCACAAACAGAATAGTTGACATTTGGAACAGTCTACCAAACAGCTAAAACAGTGAAAAATTTTGAGGTCAACTTAGATAAGTACTGGGAAGCACATGAGTTCAAATATGATCACACAGCTAACATCAACCTAACTAGTTAGCCCGGGAGTGATGTAAAGTCGCGGTCTAGCATAGTAGAAGAAGAGGTGGATATAGTGGTTTCAGCAAGTCAGCGTCCACAGTCGAACCTAACCTAACCTAACCTAACCTATAATATAAATATATTATTTAATACATATATCAATTCAGACAGAGAATGAAATCACATCTAAAAGTCTCTCTCTCTCTCTCTATCTCAGTGTTTTCACTACAAATTTTGATAGGGGGAGGTTTTAGAATTAGACGGAGAGAAAATTCGACCGAGAGTCAGAAGCCCCCAGTGGTTTCAGTGTAAAGCCCTGGTAAGGGGTGGAGGTGGAAGCACCCCAGTCGATTTTTGATTTGGTGAATTTTGACTCGCTTTTGAGTAGCTTTAAAATTGCTTCTTTTTGCTTAAATTTACACTGACTAACTTTGAGAAAAAGTAAAATGTAATAAAAATCTTTTTTCAGACAGGTATACAGGAATTCAGGATCTTCATGACCATTGGACAATTTTTCATTGAGAATGATTTCTCAAAATTAACAACCATAAGTCATTTTCCATTGTTATTTCTGAGAAAGTCTGCAATTTTTCAGGTCAAAGATAAATGTACACGTTTGGTAGGCAGTAGAAATAAACTTGATCATTTGGAAAAGAAATATGAACTTCCCCTATGATTATGTACTATTGAAAATAAAGATTTGATAATATTGGTATTTGCTTCATTTCCTTGACATAGTAAGTATGAAGTTATATCAACATTCAGATTCTTCGCAGTTTTTGAATAATTAAAATAGCAATTTTCTAAATATTCTTACTGTAATTTCTCTCTTAAGATTTTGAAATAAAGTATGCATTTAACTTTTTTTAATAACAGAAAAGAACTTTCAAAGATAAGTAATATTCAAGAATCTGATTGTTAATGTAACCACAAACCACCCTGTACCAATACAAAATGAAGAATGAAAATAGTCAAAGACTCATACATTTCAATAAACTTTTATTTTGTTGAAAATATACAATCACAAATGACACAAACCCCCATAAAATATTTGAAGGGAGAACTCATGCATGTACTTCAGAAGGGGATCGACAGTTCTTATATTCATATAGTCATAGACATCTGAAAATAGTCTAGTTTGACAGACTAGATACTTTTTCATGTATCCCATGTCCTCAAACCGAAAATCTAAATAATTTCAGACAGGGGACTCTTGAAAATGACTAGGAACATCACATATGTGCAATATCATTCACGATATTCGAGTCAGAACTTTAAAAGAACGTGGTTTCTGATTCTGCCTGGTAATGGCCACAATCATCTAGCTGATTATAATGCCACGACTTAGGTGTGCATATGGACCCCACCCCCCTCTGCCAAAAAAATGTAAGAATTTAATTCATTTGTCAGTGAGGCTTTGAAGGCCTCGACTGATGGCGCTGTTACTACCCCAGGAGGGAGGGCATCTTAAACACCCCAACTGGCCCAGTCCCCGAAATGAACATTTGAATTTAATGGTCCGAATCAAATTCCTGCAATTTATTTTTATATAGTTCTAAATAAAAACTGAAAATATTTAGTGGTCTGAACAATTAAACAAAGTTTTACTGGTCTTGGGCCGGATGACCGGTGCCCATCGTATTCATGAGGACCCCCCTTTTCTCCATACTGATACAACTTTACAAGATCAGACCTGCTGGAAAACATAAAAGTGGGTTATATTCCCTTCACTCCTTTAATCAATTAATTCAAATTATTTTAATCATCTTTTTGCTTTTTTGGACAAAAGTCCAAAATTAATTTATGCCGCTTCGTCGATGTTATCAATGTCATTCGAACCAAAGCTAGTCGGTCTCAAATCTTCTGTTAGAATGATTAAACTTTTATTTATTGTGTTACTGTGAATCATAATGTTTTAACATAAGAAATAATTAATTCTTCACTTCTTCAGCCTTCGTTCATTGCATACTTATCCTCTGAAGTAAACGAAACCGTTAGATAAAAACCGGAAATATTATAAATGGGACGAGAATTTAAGGCCGAAAGAAAATATTGGCCATCGACTCGTTTCTTTGTCACAATAGCACTTTTTCACACACGAAATTAAGGTTAAATTGTAACCAAGTTCAAACACTAACATTTGTTTTCAATCTCCGAATTATATAATCCCCTGTTTACTCCGAGAGTACATGCCTGCCAATAACAAACTTACAGAATAAAATTAGAAAAGATAACTTGATTTATTTCGTTTCCGGTCGGGATGTAAACATTCATCCTACACGAAACTGAAACGATAGGCGGACAGTCGGGCTGACTAGGACGACGGAAATGCCGGACCTTATGAAATTCTGCCCCCTAGGTCCGATGATTTTCAAAAAGTCTGCAGTACATGTGCTGTTATTAAAATTAAAGATAGGTTGCGAACGTTTTTATCTTTGTCATCTATTTACAATAGATTGGTTTAAACTGGAAATCGTCACCGGGCAATATAACTCACACGTGGGAATTTCAAACGTTATATTTCCTGGTGGTCGTGGCAAGTGAAGCTAGAATAGATAAAATAGCGAAAAATATTGAATTTCTAATATTAAAAGATATCTAGTTCTAAAATATAATATACAGATATATTCATGTTGAAGCAGTCATCAAAACCTTGAGAAATATTCCACTTAAATGTATCTCAGAAATGGGGGGGTTCTTTTCTAAATATGTAGGTAGGACTTTATTCAAACCTTTCGACTGATTTCTACATGAATGAGAGTATGAGATAAGTGGTATTGACCCCCCTATTTGGGTTGTTACTGACCATAAACTGTGATGTAAGCGACTGATGTTTTGGTAGATGATTGACCATCGTTAGAAAATACTGCCTCACATTCATACTGGCCGACATCATTCATATCAGGATCCTTTATAATTAAAACTCTTTTATAAGAGTCAAATATATATTTAGTGCTTGCTACAATCTCTGTCCTCTGGGAACCAATCTTGTACCACTTTGTCTGTAGTTTAGATAATGGTCTGTAAAAATAATATTATTTGCTTATATTCCTCATCTTAAAAACAATAACAAAGGAAAGTGAATGCAAATCACTGAAAATTAACAATACAGCAAGTGAGCGATTGTTGCTTAACGTCAACTAATCAATTTTTCAGCTATATCATGGCAAGGACAAGTTACTTTTTACTGAGATAATGACGAAGTTCGCTTTGTACTAGACTACTAGACCAACACGCTTAGTTGGATTGTATAGTGCTAAAATTTGCAGTTAATCATAATAATTTGGTTTAGACAGGTTCCCTGCATCCAATTTTGGTTTGCATAATTTTTTTAAAGAAAATCTGTTATCCTCTATAAAACGAAGCAAAATTTGGCTACTTATAAAAATAAATTGATACAACTTGCGAAACAAATGTTTTAAAGCACCACATGGAGTGCAGTGTTGATAAGCCTGCAGCAAGTCAACAAGGGCTATCTGCACCAGTTTAACTCGAAAACCATAAATGATCAAAAGAAATCTGCTGAAATACTATCTGAAGCCTTTAAACAATCATTTCAAAGAAAATATGCATCAAACATGTCAAAATTAGATAAAAAAATATATAAATTGTGCTTATAGAACTTTCAAATACAGAATTTGATGAAAAATAAGCAAGTTCAAATTTTGGAATTTGGCTTTCGTTTTTTATTTGTCCTAACGTCTACTGAAATTACAGCATGTTGTTCTATTATTCCAAGTTTAACTTACTGATAACTGATACATTTTAAATCTTACCTTGCATTATAAATACATTCTAATTTAGTTTTAGATTCGCCTCTCTTGACTGTGGTATTTCTAGGACTGACAAGCAAAGTTGGCAATACTGTTGTTCCTTCACCGGTGTCTAAAAAATATACATAATCTTATATCATTTTTGGTTATCTATATCAAAAGTTACCTGCTGAGACATCTTTTTTTTTAAGTTCCATGCCTTTTGCCCATTAAACATTAGTATTAATTAGTTTTTTGCTTGGTTCTTTTTTTGTTGTTTAGATAACAGCAATACACATTTTTATGTCATCCACTTACATATATAACAGATGATATGCATATTGTGTTGGTAGAACAGTGTCAGTTGTATTATCACAGTGTATAACCGGACAGTTTAAAAAAACGGAAGTTGCTGTACTGTCCGACCAGGTAAATGTTAGTTGCTTGCAGAAATTTCAACAATTTTGGATGATTATCCTTGATTTATTCTTTGAAAGTGGATCAACCGAGGCAACAAAAATAAAAATATACATATGTCATTTATATTTCTGATCAAATAACAGTGCCCTATTTGAACACTGAAACTGGAAATCGCCGTTTAAACATCGGTGGATGGAATGTTTTCACTCGAAGAAAGGGGGTAAAAATCTATTTTTTCTCCACGAATTCTTTAAATTATGTCAAATATTTTCTCACCATCTCATGAAATAAACATTGACATTTTCAATGCAAGGAAAATATGACCGTAAACGTACTCATTTTCCTTACGATGGGTGCATTTAACATCGTTCTTCATTGTATGTCACTGTACGCCTAATTGCTACTGTACATTATCATTAATTGCTGAATCTTAAAACTCATCTGTCCACCTAATTGTTTTTTGTTAAAGTTGATCGAGAACTTTTCTACAGTCTAATCCTTTACAAATTTAGTTTTACCGAAAATTAAGAGTTTATGTGTTGGGGGACTTGTAATGAACTACATTTACCAGATATTCAGTAATCTTAGATGATATGTGATTCAAATATATTTGTATCTTATTCCCAGTTTTTGGAACAAGTTAAATGAGTTTTCTCCCGTTTACATAGTTATCTTCCTCTAGCAGCAGGTGTCTATACATTGACTGCAATGATTGTCTTTTACAACTACGTGATTGATACGAATATCGTGTTTCATACATTAGGAATTAATTCTCGCCACAATGTACCGGTGCAATAATATAAGACGAGTCCCGAGAGTAATGCGTATTCTTAAAACAATATTATGTCTGTGAAGTCATCAGATGAACAGCTTTGGCGAAGTTGATTTGGATGAAGAACGATTTTTTTCTCTGTCCTCTGTTGATTAAGATAATAAAACATTTATAGCATGGTAATGTCCGGACACATGCAGATTTGTTCACCCTAGAAAATCATAATTTCCTTCGAGCAGAGCCCTCAGGATATGCTTTTCGTCGGGTGAACAAATTTTCATGTTTATCCTGCAATCAAGCTATTTGCGACCTAATAACAGGGATCAGATGAACTTGAGTCGCATTAGGCCATAGACTGTTACTTGTTGACATGAAGGGCGCGCATAGCGTAGTTAGTGTGCCAGGTACGTCACGACATTTCCTGCGTTTTGGTAGCAGTCGGAATCATCTTCAAACGTAGTTACAGGCATCTATTGTAGCAATTTTATGATTGCAGGATAAAGACAATACACAATCATTATCGGAAAATATAAAATGTTTTGGGTCCTCTTTGAAGCATGCGAAAAAGGCTTGCTAAAGCTTGCCTTTTCTCATGTTTCTTAAGCTCGCCGAAATAAATCTTATATTTTGCGACAATGACTATGTATTGTATATATACGGTACCTCCTAACCATGCAATAAATGTATACTGTTGAGCCAATGCATAATGTCTGTAAAATGATATATGTACGAAGCCATCTTTGTGCTAGTTAGCCATTACAATCCCGTTCTACCTGACTTTGAAATTACCAATTATCTTTTTAATTACAGATATGGATCCCACTCTGATTCGACAATGTCGATGTGTTACCTGTTCCCTCACTTCCAACGTATTTCCAGAAATTATAGACCATAATATTATCAACCACCCAGAGTCTGAACTAAAAATTAAAGTGTATTTATCGAATTAGAAAACGTTACATACCAAAAACTTTGGTATCGTGCCAGGAAAACAATGGATACTATATTCACAGTAATAAAGGAAAGGACATAATTTTTCAATGAAATGCACTTTCCAATTTGTTTTTTTGGCAAGATCTGGTATTGATTTTATTTCAAAAACTGTCCATAATCTTTTTGCCAGCAAAAAGTCGTAACCTTACTACACGTTTTACAATTAAAGATGAGTAAACTGTAAAAAAGTATGAAATTTTAGAACAACAGATAACAACTTTGAAACTTGAAGGAATACACAATTGTGTGGACAGGACAGAAAAATTTGTTAGCAATTAGGCCTACAGTGACGTACATTGAAGAACGATGTTAAATGCACCCATCGTAAGGAAAATGAGTGCGGTTACGGTCATATTTTCCTTGCACTGAAAACGTCAATGTCTATTTCATCAGATAGTGAGAACATATTTGACATAATTTAAAGAATAAGTGGAGAAAAATTAGATTTTACCCCCTTTCTTCGAGCGAAAACATACCACCAATGCTTAAACGACGATTTCCAGTTTCAGTGTTCAAATAGGGCACTGTTATTTGATCAGAAATATAAATGACATACCTTTGCAGTAATTTTTATTTTTGTTGCTTCGGTTGATCTGCTTTCAAAGAATAAATCACGGATAATCATCTAAAAATGTCAAAAATTCTGCAAGCAACTAACCTTACCTCAGACAGTACAGCAACTTCCATTTTTGAAACTGTCCGGTTATACACTGTGATTATGTCGAATATAAAATCATAGAAAGAGATAAAATCGATACCCCTAACACACAAATACATGACCACTCACTTTCCTGGCTTAGTACAGAAGAAGATTTTTTAAATTTCAGCCAATCAGAAACAATAATTGCCCATGACAGCCATGTTTTTTCCTGGATCATGATGATTATTTGTTGAGGACCTCAAAAGTATCATTTCTTCAAAGTTTAGTTCCAACAGGCTCAGTAGTTTTAGACAGGATGAATAAAATGTGACATGTTAACAATGGACGGACATCAGTGATGGCAATAGCTCACATGACTCTTTGGGTCACTATCAGGTAGGCATACAATTTTGATAGATACAGTATCTTAATGGTCTGTAGAAGAACAACAAACAAACAATATTTTATTTTAGGTCTTAGTCTTAATATATATCAATGATTTAACTTACCTTCAACTCTGAGGACAAATTCATTAGAAGATTTACTCATTCCATTGTATGTGTTGAACGCTTCAGCTTTATATATATTTCCGTTATCCTGAATTCTTGTATTCAATAAAACTAAATTATTTTGCAGAGTGATTTGGTGCTCAACAGAACTCACTGGTGCCCCGTCGACAAACCACGAAATATCAGGCTCCGGCACAGCGTTGATGGACGGTAAGTTTATAACCACACCCTCTCCTGATTGAACATCTATACTTAGGTTAGAATGTGTTTCAAAGTCATCCAAATCTGAAAACAAAATACCATCTTTGTCAAATTGGTGTATCTTGTAAGCAGGGCTTTCAATACCTTTCAAGTGTACCACTACTTTACTATTTACAGGAGGTACTTTTTATTAAAATTTGAACAATTTACATGAATATCTTATACAACACTGTAAAATCAGGAGGTACGCAAGACTATTTTAGGCGGGTGAAAGTACCTGGTACCGCCACTTATTGAAAGACCTGTGCATGAAACAGTATGTATACGAACAATATCTATGACTACAGTGCTCCCTCGTTAAACCGCCACCTTCTGTGCAGTTGGTAGTTTGGCGGTATAACGAGATTGGCGATAAACTGAGGGACATTGAAAACCGGAAGTTATGTGATCATATGAAAAGATAAACTTTCAACTCGACTGACATGCATTTTGCACTTGTACAAATACATAAGTATAAATAATACATGTTTAATAAATAAATAAATTAGAATAATTATATTCACATCGGAAATGTCCTGTACAGTTTGCAGATCTTTGTCAATGTTGACAAATTCTAGAACCGTCATTTGTAGCTCAGGACATCAAGGTTATTATAAACACGTGACAGCAACAGTTCATCTTCATTTGTGGGGTTATTGAAAGATCCCATTTAATTGTCAAATTATCCGCAATTTGTTGTTATGTTAATTTTGGATTTTCCTTTGCATAACTTATAATTGCACGTTTTTGTTTGTCGTCTAATTAATTACGCTTTCTCTTCAAGCACGACATTTTTATGACAACTAATTAAATCACAAATTTTACTCAGGATTAAAAATACAAATGTAATCACTAGAAAAGTAAATACAGGTAGTTATTCTAATCAAAACAACTGATCACTGTTCTGACCCTCAACTATGAGATCAATGACCGTGTCCGATGACCAGTTTTGACATTCCATAATTAACGATCAATACACAGCTGTCAAAAGGTAGTTGTGGGCGGTACTAACGGGGGAATTTAAATTGGTTTTACAACTTTTGTGTCTGAAAACCTGTGGTGGATGGCGGTAGCTGAGTTTGGCAGTATAACAGGGTATTTTTAATGGGGGAAATCGGGACAGACGAGAATTTTGGCGATAGGCGAGGTTGGCGATAGACCGAGGGAGCACTGTATATGTTTACAGGGTGTCCTCACTATTGTCTTTACTGGTTTATTACTGATAGAAAGAAAGGATATGGATGTAAGCGATATTACTCTGAGAAATTCATTTTAGTAAATCAAACCAACGAATTGTTTACCATCAAACCTGTATATAAAGGCAACTCAAGGGAACTTGTAATAGTGTCCTTTATGAGCTCAGCAGTTGTCCTTTATATACAGGTTAAAATTATATGCACTATTAATTAATGGGAAAAATGACTGCCCTTTATAGACAGTGATTTGTTACATAGAGGTGCCTTTAAATAAGGCAGGTTTGACTGTATATATACATTATAAATTAGCACTTACAAGCTACTATGATGTCTGTTCCTTCACTCCTAATAGCTCCAAGATAATTTTTAGCTACACATCTATAATTTCCAGCATTGGCCCTGGTAACAGATTGTATTTTATAGGAATACACACTCATGTTGAATTCTGTTATATAAATGCCATCCTTCATCCATCTATAAGCTGCCCTGGGATTACAAGAGGTTTGACATGATACTATTTTAAGTGAACCTTCTGGTACTTTATTTTGTGACTGGGGTTCTGAAGCAAACACTTGTGGGGGAAACTCTGGAAAATAAGAAGTGCATTCAGTAAATAGAGAAAGACAACCATTTATACGAGGACTACTGCAAGATAAGGTTGCACTTTAGGTGGCCACTGAGGGTGAAAAATGAAACACCTTTAATCATTCCAAATCTTAGTTGTTTTTGAACATAAACATAATACCTACAAGATTCCAACTGATCAGGGATAGTTTCCATCATTTTGATTGAAAAAATGTTTTTAAAGATAATGCTGTCAAAAAATCTGTATGTATGGGACAATCGCTTATAATTATTTAAAAATTGTCCTCTAAAGACGTTATCACTTGCTTTATTATATTTTGAAATCAGAACTAGTTTGCTTTCAACACTATAGAACAACCAGAGATTTTTGGTAAGATATCTTTTTATAATTTTCCCATTTTCCAGCTGCCTTAAAATAAGTGCAAAAATTGTTGATTTTTTTCTCTTTAAAAATTATACAAGCTAAACTATTCTTCATTTAACATAGTGATTATGAAATTTTACTATTCAAATGCATACAGGCTGTCAGAATTGAATTTTTTGTTTATATTAAAAGTTGCCAATATTCGATGTTTCATACTAATAAATGAAATAATTATTAAAATATCTGATTTATAAAATTCACAATAGACTATTTTTAAAATGTTTGATTTTCCATATTCTTATCCCATACGTAAGATTTAATTGACCATATTTAGTCAAATTAAACGAAACAATAACATTCTATCAGGGCTCACGTTGGAGGGTGATTCGGGCGAAGAAGTCGCCTTGTGGCTGCTCACTTCGCTTTGTACTAGTGCCAAAAGAGAAGTGGAAGTCGCCCTGTAGTTTTACCAAGTTGCTTTGCTAATTTTAACTGTTTTAACAGTAAAACATCGGTATATTTTTACTACAAAATTTCCGTTTTTCAAACCACCATTGTAAAGGGACGTAATCGAAACAGTTACGAAAATAAAAACTGTACTACGGATCCATACTCTAGAAAATAACGTCGGTATTGTTTCATTTCATTTATTTGGGGTTTGATGGCGGCTATCCAAAGGGATTGTTAACTTTGTGGATATGATTAGTTTCTTAATTAATATCAATCAGTGATTAAAGAGAAGCAATGTAAATAATATACACTCATTAAAATTTGATTAAATAATTAGCGATTTCAGAGTTTTGTCATTTTATCTATGTGTGACTTGTTTGAAACAATGCTGATTTCAAAATAAAATTTATTATTCAATTTTATTTATTTATTATTTATTGGACAATAGTTGACTGTCATATATGTGCCTTTATCATCTGCAAGACAAAACAAAGAATCTGAAAAGGGTTTATTTAATACAAACAAACAAAAAACAAATACAAGGACATATGTAAATCAGAGAGATGATATGCTAACAAAAACAAGGAATTAAACAACTACTGAATATACCTTAATGCATAACAAGTACATCATAACATATGAATGCCACGATAATGCCCAGCGAATGTGAAAAGTGGTAAAATAAGAGAAATATTTTGACTTCTCCCTGTTGTCTCTCACTTCTCCCTCTGATTTCAAAGTAGTGGGAGTCCTGTCTATATTAAAATCTTCCAATTGTTTTAAAGAAATAAGGTGATGAAAATTGTAAACTAAACCTTTTTCATAAATTTGATATAAAAAAGATAAGAAAGAATCACCAAATTAATCTTTTTTTTCCATAAAAGAAACAACACATATATATTAACTCCTGTTTCTCCCAAAATTTAAAAAAAAATTGACTGAAAAGCTGATTACATTATGAAGTCTTCATTTTGTATAGTGTTCAGAATTAAAATTGTAGCATTTGACTCATTCTTACAAGTATAAAACTAGGAAGAACAGTTTTAGATACCTAAAACTTATGTCTCCCCTTAATGCGGCCATCTGTACAACAACCTATCTCGAAAGACAAAAATGTTATGGCCCGGACAAGAAAATACTATTTAAAAAACCATTATTTGACCTTGAGGTCAAAGGTCAAGGTCCCACGAAGGTCATTACAGTAAGCGACACACCGCCTTATGGTCATGCATCCACATACCAAATATCATTGACCTATCTCGAAAAACAAAAATGTCCTGGCCCTGACAAGAAAATACTATTCAAAAAACAATTATTTGACCTTTAGGTCAAAGGTCAAGGTCCCACGAAGGTCATTACAGTATGTGACACACCGCCTTATGATCATGCACCCACATACCAAATATCATTGACCTATCTCGAAAGACAAAAATGTTATGTCCCAGACATGAAAATACTATTTAAAAAACAATTATTTGACCTTAAGGTCAAAGGTCCAGGTCCCACAAAGGTCATTATGGTACGTGACACACTGCCTTATGGTCATGCACCCACATACCAAATATCATTGACCTATCTCGAAAGAAACAACTGTTTGACCTTGAGGTCAAAGGTCAAGGTCCCACAAAGGTCATTACGGTACGCAACACACCGCCTTATGGTCATGCACCCACATACCAATTATCATTGACCTACCTCGAAAGACAAAAATGTTATGGCCCGGACAAGAAAATGGTATTTATAAAAAACAATTATTTGACCTGGAAGTCAAAGGTCAAGGTCCCACGAAGGTCATTATGGTACGCGACACACCGCCTTATAGTCATGCACCCACATACGAAATATCATTGACCTATCTCGAAAGACAAAAAAGTTATGAACCGGACAAGCTTCGCTGAGAAGAAGCGGAAGAAAAAAATCAGACTAAAACAATATGTCTCCCTTCGTTCGAAGGAGAGACATAATAATACTTTTTACAATTTTGTTCCATATTCAAGATTGTATAGCCCATATTTAGAAGTAAAATTAAACTAGTATTACTGTGAGCACAGCTCACTAAGATATACCCCCCACTCCCCACATCTGTCCAACCTATTTCCATAACCAAAGCATTACTGATTGTTCCGACCAAAAATGAAAGGGACCCTCCTCTCTTCACCGCTAAGTTGCTGATAAAATTTCAAAACATTCTGAGAAACACTACTCAAGTTATCATACGACATAGGGTAAAAATCCTATTTTCCGTCATATCAAGTCCAATAACTCTGGAACGGCAAAAGTGAAAATCATCAAAAAAGAAAGGGATCCTCCTCTCTTCACCAGTAAACAGCTGATAAAATTTTAAAAGATTCTAAGAAACACAACTCAAGTTATCGTACGACATAGGATTTGTCTACAGACGGACGGACAGACAGACAGACGGACACGGTGAAACCAGTATACCCCCCTACAACTTCGTTGCGGGGGGTATAATAATTCGGAAACATCATATTTAAATCTTCCAAGTGTTTCAAAGTACAATGTAGTAAGGTGGTAGAAATAGTAAATTAGACCTTTTAAGTTAATTTTATATGAAACAATCAGCAATTGGATCATCAAACAGCTATTTTTTTTCCAAACAAGAAGCAAATTTATACAAATACCAATTCTTGCTTCGTGCAAAAAATAAACAAATTTTAGACTGACTAATCTGATTTAACCGTCCAAGTAGTCAACACATTGTATAATATTCAGAATTAATGATGCATTCTTACAAAAAAAACTTGCTATTTTTTGTCACATATAGGACTACCGATATATAGTGTAAATCTTATCTATGGGACGAAAGTTTGCAATATTTATTTTGTTGTGGATTTCACTTACATTTAATTTAGAAAGTAATGCAGTCTGCGAAATTAAGCGGTAGTCCGAAGCCTGATGCGTGTAAAATTGTACACAGGCATATAAAATGTGTAGTTCCACAAGCCTGATGGGCGTGTGAAAAAAAGTCATAGTTTCAAAAGTTGATTTCATACGATATTGTGTGTAGATGATATTTGCCGATCATGAAATTTCATCACCAATGTAAACAGGTGAGCACATGTATCATTCTGGTTTTGAAAGAAGTTAAATTTCTTGCATTTCTTGCCTTGCAAAGAAATTATTTCATGTATGTTTTACCTTAAAGATTATCAACTGCAATGAATTTCATTCTGACTTAATCAGTGTTTTGATCAACTTTTTTTATTATCGAAATACACTTTCTAGCATGTCAACACCATATTTAAAATTTCTCAATTTTTAAACCATCAAATATCATTAATATTTCATTTATTTTCAATAACTTTCATATATATAATTATCAGGGCGAATGGACCCACTTTTAGGGTGAACGTGTATAGGGCGAACGGACCCGGAACCGACTCTGGGCAGCCTTGCAAGATAGGACACATAATTTCTGAATAAGCGTGTGCACAGCTTAGTGCTGTTCGTAGTTGACGTGTAATTTAATATAATAAATTGAAACCTCTCCACATAACAAAAATTTTAATGTGGACTGAGCAAGATAACAAGTGTTATCCAGTTGCGATGTCAGGAATCCGGGTCGTTTCGCCCCGGAAAGTGAGTCAATTCGCCCCACTTAATCGCTATTATATTATAATAGATGAATTCTTTTTCGACAATTTTTTGGTAATTAATTATTTATTAGTTGTATGCAAAAAAAGAAAATAATTCATTCATTTTGGTCTACTTTAATTATTTATTTATTGGTTGTATACAAAAAAAATAATAATTCATTCATTTTGGTCAGTGGAATATTGTTGAACACAAAAGGGAGAATATTTTTCTCAAAAAAGAATCATCGTGAAGGGGTTTAGATTCACTTAATGTGTACAGAATGGCAACAAAATACGACGAAATCGACTAACGAAGACATTAAACTCTCCTTCATATGCTAATTTCTCGTATATTTATAACAATAATAAATATCAGATTTCGTATCAGGTGTCAAACAATGAAAGTGAACAAAGAAATTTTACACATTTAATCAGGTGTCAAACAAAGACTAAAGCAATACATAATATTAAACACGTCAAGAAAGCATGTTACCGTGTAATTATGAGGAAGAAATTACGAGGAAGACAAAAATAAAGTACCCATGAACAAGCCTTACAACATCCAAAATACGAATATTTGCAATGGTATTTTCCATATTTCATTTTTTAAAGCACTATTAATAAATGAGGGCGAAAAGACTCGGGGAGAGAAGGGAATCGGGGCGAAACGACCCGGGGCGAACGGGAATAGGGGCAAAACGACTCAGGGGGCAAACGGGATTCGGTGCGAAACGACCCGGTACCGATTTCAGTTGTACTGTTTCGTAATTATTGCACTAAACAACGCTAAAATATTTACGAAATAAAGGGACATTTATGCAATATGCATGAAATAAACTAATTCACAACAGTAGTCAATTGTATCATTCTATCCTTTTCTAGAAGTTATGATGTGGAACAAGTGATTGTGATTGTAATTTGCCCAAAAAGGCTATATCAGTAAATGGTTTGAAAATTGGTCAAGCTCTTGACTTTAGTCTTTGCCCTTTGGCTAAATGTGACTCAACAATCTGTTGGCAGCTAAATCTACGAGCTTGTTTACATGTCTTTTTAATTTCATTTTACAGGATTTCAAAGGTAAGCAATAATTTTCTCAAACTCACATAAATTGAATTTCTTCTTACCTTGTTGCATGGAACATTTTTCAGGACACACCAGCAGCAAAGTTATGAAAGTAGTGAAGTATATTGAACTGGCTAGAGATTTGTGAATGGCAGATAGTTTGACACGTTTCATTGTTACAAGAAATTGCATACGCTTATCAAGATTATAGTAAATAAAATTAAATTCAATGAAAACTAGAAAATTTCTTTATTCTCCACCATCGGAAGTTGTGATCCGCCATATTGATAAATAAACCTCCGGACACCGCATCTCAAAATACGTTTTTAGTCCAAATAGCTAGTCTTAACGCTTAATCTTGTACAAACTCTGAAGGTTTTTTAAATCTTTCATAAAATCATCGTCAATGTGTATTCCTAAATGTTTGTAAATGTCCAGGTAAGAGGCAGCTATATCCAAATTCCATAAAACCTATGCAGTTCCGTTCACGTGACCAAAACAAATTACCTGATTGGACGACAGCGATGAGAAATAGGGACAGTGAGTCAGGACAGGTAAGTTAAGTATACTTGAAAGGTGTCATATCGCGTAAATCTTTTCACCCACTAATTTTGTATTATTTTCTCACATATCCAATCTTACACAAAATGGATACACTCCTTTCAAAAATTAAATTGAATACAATTTTACATAATTTTACCTGTTTTAAGTTATTTCAGAAATCTACTGTAGTTATTTTGAAGACACAAATTCGGATTAATGAAAAAAATATATATTGAATGGATAAAAAGCAAATGCAAACATTTGATTTGCAGTTGGAACCACCAAAGAGTTACCATTAAGATAAATTATCGTGATGTGCTTGCTTGGGAGGAGAGGCGACTATATAAGCTAGCTTGAAGTAGATGGAACGTTCAGCTAGAATTTCTTCATTTTTCGCCTAGAACAGGCATATCATTTAACCATTTAAAAAATACAGATATAAATTAGGCCATCCTACTTTCAACACGAGAATTAATATAAGCAAATTCGTAAAATTGACACATTTGAATTTAAAAACAGTATCACATCTGAAACGGGGGTGATTGCCCACCCCTCCCCGAATTGAAGTTTGAAAAATGACTACACTGATGTTTTTGAATTAACCATACGTTATACTTCTGAGCTGAGAGGACAATATTATAACGTTTAAAACTTAAAATGAGAGGTTTGTTGAAATAAAAATTATGCTATATTTCAGTAAGGTTTTCATGGTACTTCGACCAGCAGTTAATTAAGGAAGTATTTTTTGTTGTTTTTAAAGATATTCTTTTACATTTTTGTCACACATGTTGTAGATTTTTTGTGAATAAACTAATGTCAAGTTGAAAAATCGAAAGCCTAAGCCCTTGTCGTTTTTCGTTGTAGACTGTCCTGTGGAAGTTTGAGATTTTTGCAGTCAACAAAATCAATTAATCCGCCAAATGATCCACCTAATAACTCCCGTCTCTACTGCAGAGCATACTGCAGGGGGACTAACCGGTTAATCGAGAAAAGTCGTTCGTGTACGATATTTCCGGTTTTTGAAAGTAAGGTAAGACCACAGGCGCATGGGGCATGGATTCTCTACTACCCCCCCCCCCCTTTTTCAAAATTTTCATATAAATCATTCCTTTTTCAAAATTTTCATAATCATTCGTTTTTTCTTCATTTGACAATATCAGTAGACGTCATACATCATGAATACAGAATACACGTATTATTCATCATGTATGACGTCTACTGATATTGTCAAATGAAGAAAAAACGAATGATTATGAAAATTTTGAAAAAAGCGGGGTAGTAGAGAAAAGGGGGGAGGAGGAAACGAAATCCATGCCCCATGCGCCTGTGGGTAAGACACCAAATTTCAATATTCTTTTGTAAATATAAGCATAAAGCAAAAAAAAAGCTTCGTAGTTCCTTACATGAATAATTAATCAATTTAATTCGAAAGAGTAAACTTCATAACAGACTTTCATTTTTCAATAATTTGGTCAGAAACGTAGATGTCATTCTATTTTTTGTTTTCAGAGTTTCCATTTTCTAGCAAAAAACGCAAATTTTCTAATAAAATTAACATTTTATGACAGAAAATAAATTTGAACTTCAAAGTTACTTTATCTTATACTTACTTTTCGTGAGAATTCTTGACTTAAGCAAAGATATAGATTCCTTTTTGCATATTTCCAATTTTTTTGTTCGTGAACGAACGTGTTATTGAAAAATATGGTCGTGTACGATGTATTAACATTTTTGCAGACTATGGTTTTTGTGTGTTCCACTTGTGTTGACCTTGATTTCGGCGTGGAAATCTTTCTTTTAGTACGATATGGTTTATTTGGTGTTGTCCTTATATCATTTTTGCTGTTTTCTGAAACTTGGCAGTTTTTCCAGTAATGTTTTTTTCGGGTAATTTGTTTTCTTCTTGAAACAGGTTTTGGAAGTATAGTCATGGTTTATCTACAAACATATAAATCATGCATACTTACTTTATTATGTAGGTTTACGGTTCTTTGGCTTTCACCTTTTGGTAATTTTGACTATATTTTGTTCATATTTTTGACTTATTATTTGGGTTTCCAAACTTTTGGCGTTTAGCTCTGCTGACGAGGAATTATTTTCCGAAATGGCCATCCAAGACATCAAAATAGGTATAGATTGTTTTTTTTTCTACATGCAAAAGTTATTGTCGTTTAAGTACTGTTCCATGTAAGAGTCAGGCAATGGCACATCAATTGTTTAACTTTTTTTTTATTAAAACTGGTTAAAAGTGTTCATATGGTAATCCAAACATTTCCTTCTATTTCGGATTTTCATAAAACTAATAATTTTTTAGTAGTTATAGATTGAACATTATGGCGGGAACGTTTTCACGTACTTTTTACTGCATAATGGAACCAAATATTTGCGTGTTAATATCTACAAAAGGCATTTTGAGCCATAGCATCGTATACATACATGCAAGTGCTCCTGATTATATTTCAGTCATAACTTTTTTGTTTAAATTACATTTGAATTTTTGACTATAAGGGAAGACATTTTGGCGAAAATTTTCCCGTACTTTATTATGATTTTTATTGCAGGAGGTATTGACCTTTTCGTGGAATTTGCTGTGTGTGGGGGGTATTAGTTAGCCTTTGGCTTACAGTTCTATTTTGAGGTCGAACGTGTTTCAATACTCAACATAATATTTTCTTAAAATGGATGAGTACTTACAATTGGTGTTGCCTGATTCTTACAAAGAATAGTACATACAAATATATTCATGAATGTCTATTAGTAATTACTTAGAAATAGGTTTTCGATGACGCAAAACACCGCAAATTATATCTTGCCGCGCTCATATTTCATGAGACACACTTATAAAAAGCAACATTAGAAAATAATTCATTTAAATTGCTAACAAAAATGCAAGTATCTTATATTGAGTAAATCGTTCACGAACATCGATCACGAACAAGAAATTTTTAACCTGTTCGTTCACGAACAAAAAAATGAAAAAAATATAATTTTCCCGTCATATTTTGCATATTTTGTGAAAAAGGTCTTTTAACCACTCCAATATAGAAGAATGTTTCCATTAAAGTGATGTTTCAGTCATAAAAAAGTGTAAATGTGTGAATATAGGAATATTATAGTTCTGGTGACATTTTGATGCAATGCTTTTTAGACTTTCTGACCACATTTCACGCAAGGTTTATATCAACGAAAGTTTTGGAGCATACACCATCAAAGATATACACTAAAGGAAGGGAACTGCGAAGAGATAATTAATAATTGTTTCCTTAATTAGTAATAATTGAAGCTTACCGTCAAGGAATCATGTCAGGATCCTCAAAATAATCGTACACGAACTAGTAACCGAATCGTTCACGAATCAAAAAACCCGATTAACAATCGTACACGAACGGCTTTTCTCGATTAACCGGTTGGTCCCCCTGTACTGAAGGAGCAATCAAAAATGGACACTCCAGAGAAACTGGCAACACATAGGGTACAAAAAGCGAGGAAAAACAAAATCACAACACAATATGTGTTGGACACCACTATACGCAAACCTAGCAAATAAGATTTGAGCCCTCCTACAAAGAACTATATATTTTTGAAATTTTACATATTATAAGACGACTTTAAAGATATTTTAAAGGGATAGTTCTTTTCAATTTTGTTATGATCTTTCATAAGTACTTGGAATCGTCGTATTACATTATCGAATTTTGGAACTATTTGCAACGCATGTCTGTATTACGTGCGTGTCCGAATACACACATGAATATATTTTTAGATTACTAATGGTTTGGTTGATTTAGGTTTATGGTTTTTAACGCCACTTTCAAAAATATTGCAGTTATATCGTGGCGGTCAGTTTTATGGGTGGAGAATACCTGAGTACCCGGAGAAAACCATCGACCTGTCGCAAGTCACTGACAAGCTTTATTACGTAATGTATCGAGTGCAGATCGCCATAAACGGGTTCGATCTCACAACTTTAGTGGTGATAGGCACTGATTGCACAGATAGTTGTAAGTCCAACTACCATACGATGACGGCCCCTAGATTACTAATGATAATTTCCAGTGATCTCGGGAAAATATGACCATTCCATGACATTTATTTTGCAATGTCCATGTACACGTCCTTAAATCGATTTGACGGCTATGAAGATCTGTGGACGGATGGTCCGATGGGCGTGTGGGAAAAATTTAACAAACATCTCATTTTAGTTAGGTTGTTTGTAACGTATAATTTCTAGAATTGAAATGTGCTTTTTTTTCTAAATTTATTGGAAATAATTAAACTGTAAATGATATGGAAACAGTATTGAATTTATACAACATCTGCAGTGTGTTTTAACTTGTAACGAAATATTCTCTCTCATACCACCAAGATAGAAATGAAGTGCTTAGTTTTTATGTTAATAATTGGATTTATTGTGGTAAATGGTAAGAAAATTTATCTGAAGGATTGGATTTTCTTTCAATTCCCTTTCTTACTGGTATAGGTTTGATTTATGGTGTTTAACGCCACTTTCAACAATATTTCAGTTATATTGTGGCGGTCAGTAAACCAGAGTACCCTGAATAAACCACCGACCTGTCGCAAGTCACTGACAAACTTTATCACATAATGTTGTATAGAGCACACCTCGCACAACTTTAGTGATGCATGATAGGCACTGATTGCACAGGTAGTTGTAAATCCAACATCTATACGATTATGACCACGACGGCCCCGTGTGACCTAAACAATGTCCGATTAAGTAAAAGTGCTGCTCCACAGGAAAACGAACCATAACTGCAGGAATTTATTGGTGGTATGAAAAAGAGACATTTGGTTTGCAAAATATATAATGTCGACAAGGGTGGGGGGGGGGGGGGGGGGGGGGGGGGGGGGGGTACACAGTTATTACAAAGCACTAGCTATATAGGCATGTTTGTGAAACCCGTGACACTTTACACAATTAAGTAAAAAAACGCAATATAGTGTTTTTCACCTATTGTAATGACAGACATACGTAATGTATAATGTTGTATATATTTTAGGAGTAACAACAAGATCTACTAGGGACTGTAAACGTCCGTCTGAGATGTAGACATTCATTGTAATAATTACAGACATACATAATGTATAATGTTGTATATATTTTAGGAGTAACATCAAGTTCTACTAGGGACTGTAAACGTCCGTCTGAGATGTAGACATTCATTGTAATAATTACAGACATACATAATGTATTATGTTATATATATTTTAGGAGTAACAACAAGATCTACTAGGGACTGTAAACGTCCGTCTGAGATGTAGACATTCATTGTAATAATTACAGACATACATAATGTATTATGTTATATATATTTTAGGAGTAACATCAAGTTCTACTAGGGGCTGTAAACGTCCGTATGAGATGTAGACATTCATTGTAATAATTACAGACATACATAATGTATTATGTTATATATATTTTAGGAGTAACAACAAGATCTACTAGGGACTGTAAACGTCCGTCTGAGATGTAGACATTCATTGTAATAATTACAGACATACATAATGTATTATGTTATATATATTTTAGGAGTAACATCAAGTTCTACTAGGGGCTGTAAACGTCCGTATGAGATGTAGACATTCATTGTAATAATTACAGACATACATAATGTATTATGTTATATATATTTTAGGAGTAACAACAAGATCTACTAGGGACTGTAAACGTCCGTCTGAGATGTAGACATTCATTGTAATAATTACAGACATACATAATGTATTATGTTATATATATTTTAGGAGTAACATCAAGTTCTACTAGGGGCTGTAAACGTCCGTCTGAGATGTAGACATTCATTGTAATAATTACAGACATACATAATGTATTATGTTATATATATTTTAGGAGTAACATCAAGTTCTACTAGGGGCTGTAAACGTCCGTATGAGATGTAGACATTCATTGTAATAATTACAGACATACATAATGTATTATGTTATATATATTTTAGGAGTAACAACAAGATCTACTAGGGGCTGTAAACGTCCGTATGAGATGTAGACATTCATTGTAATAATTACAGACATACATAATGTATTATGTTATATATATTTTAGGAGTAACAACAAGGTCTACTAGGGGCTGTAACGTCCGTCTGAGATGTAGACATTCATTGTAATAATTACATACAGACATACATAATGTATTATGTTATATATATTTTAGGAGTAACAACAAGATCTACTAGGGACTGTAAACGTCCGTCTGAGATGTAGACATTCATTGTAATAATTACAGACATACATAGTGTATTATGTTATATATATTTTAGGAGTAACATCAAGTTCTACTAGGGGCTGTAAACGTCCGTATGAGATGTAGACATTCATTGTAATAATTACAGACATACATAATGTATTATGTTATATATATTTTAGGAGTAACAACAAGGTCTACTAGGGGCTGTAAACGTCCGTATGAGATGTAGACATTCATTGTAATAATTACAGACATACATAATGTATTATGTTATATATATTTTAGGAGTAACATCAAGTTCTACTAGGGGCTGTAAACGTCCGTATGAGATGTAGACATTCATTGTAATAATTACAGACATACATAATGTATTATGTTATATATATTTTAGGAGTAACAACAAGATCTACTAGGGGCTGTAAACGTCCGTCTGAGATGTAGACATTCATTGTAATAATTACAGACATACATAATGTATTATGTTATATATATTTTAGGAGTAACAACAAGATCTACTAGGGACTGTAAACGTCCGTCTGAGATGTAGACGTTTATGTCCTGATAATTTGTTCCAAGTCATTGCCCTATTGTAATAATTACAGACATACATAATGTATTATGTTATATATATTTTAGGAGTATCAACAAGATCTACTAGGGGCTGTAAACGTCCGTCTGAGATGTAGACGTTTATGTCCTGATAATTTGTTCCAAGTCATTGCCCTATTGTAATAATTACAGACATACATAATGTATTATGTTACATATATTTTAGGAGTAACAACAAGGTCTACTAGGGGCTGTAATCGTATGAGATGTAGACGTATATGTCATGATAATTTGTTCCAAGTCAGTGCCAACGGCTGTATAACCTGTAGCTGTATGTTGAAATTATACAATTTTACAATTTTGGGCCCATAAAACTAGTTCAACCCCGCCACTTTTTATTTAAGTGCCTGTATCAACCCAGGAAAGTGAGATGTCATGTATTTGTGTGTTAGGGGTCATGTATTTGTGTGTTAGGGGTCATGTATTTGTGTGTTAGGGGTCATGTATTTGTGTGTTAGGGGTCATGTATTTGTGGGTTAGGGGTCATGTATTTGTGGGTTAGGGGTCATGTATTTGTGTGTTAGGGGTCATGTATTTGTGTGTTAGGGGTCATGTATTTGTGTGTTAGGGGTCATGTATTTGTGTGTTAGGGGTCATGTATTTGTGTGTTAGGGGTCATGTATTTGTGTGTTAGTGGTCATGTATTTGTGTGTTAGGGGTCATGTATTTGTGTGTTAGGGGTCATGTATTTGTGTGTTAGGGGTCATGTATTTGTGTGTTAGGGGTCATGTATTTGTGTGTTAGGGGTCATGTATTTATGTGTTAGGGGTCATGTATTTGTGTGTTAGGGGTCATGTATTTGTGGGTTAGGGGTCATGTATTTGTGGGTTAGGGGTCATGTATTTGTGGGTTAGGGGTATGCATTTTGTCTCTTTTTACGATTTTACTATTGGATTTTGGAAATTTAATGTTCTGACAATGTGGTATTTATTGTTTTTCCTTGTATTCCTTTTTTTATTTTAAAGAGATACCTGCTAAGTATTAAACGTTCTTGACACCAGTTCATTGTCCTACTTTAAAGAGAATTAAATGACACATGAAAAGCACAGTGTCGGTAATTTATTCCTTAGGAAGATCAAAACAGTATAGCTGGGTATGAACTGATTTATCAGTATACTTAAGAAATAATTCACATTTCCATTCCTCGCGATGAACATCGGCCCTATGGACCAAGACCAGTAAAATTTGTTCGGATCCGTAATTATTTTTAGTTTTTATTTAGATTTAGATAATAAATTCAAGAATTTGATTGGACCAGTAAATTCAAATTTTCTTAGCGAGGACTGATATTTCTACAATATATTGTAGGTTGTTATCCGGGTGCGAAATGTATCAACACTAGACCAGTACTTAGCACAGACCTTCCACCACCAAGATGAATACAAGAATTAAAATGAAATAAATTGTTCCAACAATTATAACATGTTGCCATTTTCAGTGCATGACAGTTGGATTCCTATATTAATACTCATTCGTTTAACATGAGTTGTGGAGTTTGCGACCATATGATGTCATACTCTAATTAAGATTTAATGGGGCCTTATACAAGTGATCCCACTTGTGAATGACCTCTCATCTTCGCTATCCAAGGGTAATGATCGTCCTCCTGAAGGAGGAGGCGGGTCGTGACCCTTGGCTACAGAAGACGATGACCCTTTATCTGAGGTTAAATGTTTTGGCATAATGTATTTCTTATAGATACGAAACGTTCGTTCCGATCCATACACCCATAGCGGATAACGGATCAAGAAGACTTCAGTTGTACCTCAAGATTAGGAAAACGGCAATTTGATTGAATGGATAAATTGATGTCCCATATACGTGACCACTTACGGGTTTCGTTAGATCTAAAAATAAATCCATAGACATATAAGAAAAGGAGAAGACATTGTAATTAGAACAGGGGTCCGTTGTTGAACTTGTGATTTTAAGCTAATCATATGATTAGCCCTAATTACATTGTTTATTCCTAATCACATAATTAGCTAATGCAATGATTAAATATGATTAGTTAATACATTGATTAAAAACAGTTCAGCATCAGAACTTAATCATTGCATTAGCTAAGTATGTGATTAGGAATTGAAAATGTAATTAGGGCTAATCATATGATTAGTTTAATCACAAGTTCAACAAGGACCCCTGGTTTTTAATATATTTCGTCTTGAATTATCAACCTAATCATATATTCATATTATGAGAAATCGCCTCTTACATGGTTCATCCATTGTTACACGAATATAAATCCCCACCTCCCACGTGCACACAACATGGTTAATTTCCATTAAAAATGTAACTCTATTTATACCCCCCACTACAACTTCGTTGTGGGGGGTATAAATAGAGTTACATTTTTAATGGGGGGTATAAATAGAGTTACATTTTTAATGGAAATTAACCATGTTGTGCATACTGGTTTCACCATGTTCGTCCGTCCGTCCGTCTGTCGACAAATCCTATGTCGTACGATAACTTGAGTTGTGCTTCTTAGAATCTTTTAAAATTTTATCAGCTGTTTACTGGTGAAGAGAGGAGGATCCCTTTCATTTTTGACGATTTTCACTTTTGCCGTTCCAGAGTTATTGGACTTGATATGACGGAAAATATGATGTTTACCCTATGTCGTATGATAACTTGAGTTGTGTTTCTCAGAATGTTTTGAAATTTTATCAGCGGCTTGCCGGTGAAGAGAGGAGGATCCCTTTCATTTTTGACGATTATCAGTTTTGCCGTTCCCGAGTTATTGGACTTGATATGACGGAAAATAGGATTTTTACCCTATGTCGTATGATAACTTGAGTAGTGTTTCTCAGAATGTTTTGAAATTTTATCAGCAGCTTACCGGTGAAGAGAGGAGGGTTCCTTTCATTTTTGGTCGGAATAATCAGTAATGTTTTGGTTATGGAAATAGGTTGGACAGATGTGGGGAGCGGGGGGTATATCTTACTGAGCTGTGCTCACAGTAATACTAGTTTTATTTGATCTCGTATTAAGATGTCTTCGGTAAAGGAAGATACACAATGTACCATTTTAATTTCGTTGGATCAATGTGATGTGGATTGTGAACTTTAACACTAGCTACTCAAGAGGTGGTATGAATCAGATGTGGATTCTGAAAAAAATCTAAAGAGTACATACAATCTATGTCCCTCTCCTCCTGCAATAGCATTAAAACATGTTTAGCTCACCTGGCCATAGGCCATGTGAGCTTTTGTCATGGGTAAGCGTCCGCCGTCCGTCCGTCCGTTGGCTTTTCACATTTAAATCTTCTTCTCTGAAACATCTGAACAGATTTCAACCAAACTTGCCAGCAATGTTCACTGGATGGTCCTCTACCAGATTTGTGTTTTTGGTGCTGATTTGAAATCCAACATGGCTGCCAGGGTCCATAATGTGTTCTCATTGGCTGAAATTTTAAAAATCTGTCAGAAACCACTAAGTCAATTGAATTGTGACTTTGTAGGAATGATCATTGGGTGGTCCTGTACTAAAATTGTGAATCGTTTGCCGATCGGAAATTCAAGATGGCCGCCATGACTCGACTTAGTTTAACATTGGACCCTATGGGAATTTCACATTTTCATCTTTTTTTCTGAAACCACAAAACAGATTTGAACCAAACTTGACAGAAATGTTCATTGGATGGTCATATACAAGATTGTTGTTTTTGGCGCTGATCGGAAATCCAACATGGCTGCCAGGGCCCATAATGTGTTCTGATTGGTCGAAATTTTAAAAATCTTCTTGTTAGAAACCACTAAGCCAATTGAATTGTGACTTTGCAGGAATTATCATTGGGTGGTCCCGTACTAAACTTGTGAATCGTTTGCCGATCGGAAATTCAAGATGGCCGCCATGACTCGACTTAGTTTAACATTGGACCTATGGGAATTTCACATGTTCATCTTTTTTTCTGAAACCACAAAACAGATTTGAACCAAACTTGGCAGAAATGTTCATTGGATGGTCATATACAAGATTTTTGTTTTTGGCGCTGATCGGAAATCCAACATGGCTGCCAGGGTCCATAATGTGTTCTGATTGATCGAAATTTAAAAAATCTTCTTGTTAGAAACCACTAAGCCAATTGAATTGTGACTTCGCAGGAATGATCATTGGGTGGTCCTGTACTAAAATTGTGAATCGTTTGCCGATCGGAAATTCAAGATGGCCGCCATGACTCGACTTAGTTTAACATTGGACCCTATGGGAATTTCACATTTTCATCTTTTTTTCTGAAACCACAAAACAGATTTGAACCAAACTTGGCAGAAATGTTCATTGGATGGTCATATACAAGATTTTTGTTTTTGGCGCTGATCGGAAATCCAACATGGCTGCCAGGGTCCATAATATGTTCTGATTGATCGAAATTAAAAAAATCTTCTTGTTAGAAACCACTAAGCCAATTGAATTGTGACTTTGCAGGAATGATCATTGGATGGTCCTGTACTAAACTTGTGAATCGTTTGCCGATCGGAAATTCAAGATGGCCGCCATGACTCGACTTAGTTTAACATTGGACCCTATGGGAATTTCACATTTTCATCTTTTTTTCTGAAACCACAAAACAGATTTGAACCAAACTTGGCAGAAATGTTCATTGGATGGTCATATACAAGATTTTAAAGCAAACATGGCATGGACGGTCCTTAAGTAGTCAATTTTCAAAATTGTGTCCAGTGACCCTGACCTCCATCCAAGATGGCCACCTTCAGCGGACATACTGTAGTTTTAACATAGAACCCTATGGGAAAAAATGTTTTAAAATCTTCTCCTCTGAAACCAGTAAGCCAATATAGTAAACATGTCATCGATGGTCCTTAGGTGGTCAACTTCCAAAATTGTGTTCAGTGATCCCGATCTCGGTTCAAAATGGCCGCCGTCAGCAGACATAGTTTTAACATAGGACCCTATGGGAAAATTGCTTAAAAGTCTTCTCTTCTGAAACCAGTCAACCAATTTAAAGCAAACATGGCATGGATGGTCCTTGGGTAGTATACTTTCAAAATTGTGTCCGGTGACCACGACCTCCATCCAAGATGGCTGCCATGAGCAGACATAGTTTTAACATAGAACCCTATGGCAGTATGGGATTTGAATAGTAACTTAGATGTATTCGGCATGCAGAAATTCTTAAGAGGACTTATTTATTTAAGGTGAGCGATACAGGCTCATCTGAGCCTCTAGTTTTTTATTCAAATACTTTATTGAATAAATGCAAAAATACATATCCAATGGGATTGCACATTTGACTTCTCTACCCTCTACACAATTATTCCCCACGCTAAGTTGAAAGACAGATTAAGGGAGTTGGTGCAACTATGTTTCATAAAAAAAAGAATGGCCTACGTAGATACAAATATCTTGTGCTAGGAAGGGACAGATCTTATTTTGTAAATAAAAACACTAAAGAAAAACCACTCTGATTCTACCAAAACGTTATCTTGTGTTTGGTGGACGTGTTTTCAACAGACAGTCGGCATATCTGTAGGTACAAACTGTGCTCCTCTTCTCGCGGATTTGTTCCTTTATTCGTATGAGGCATACTTCATACTGGGGCTTCTCAATAAAAACGAAAAGATGCTAGCTCGATCCCTTAATTTCACATTCCTCTATATAGATGATGTCCTTTCACTAAATAATTCTAGGTTTTGTTATATCGTTGATCGCCTCTACCCCATTGAGCAAGAAATAAAGGGTATCACAAATACAGATATGTCTGCTTCATACTTTTACATACACCTCGAAACTGACAGTGAGGGGCGGTTAAGAACGACGATGATTTCAATTTTCCCATTGTGAACTTTCCATTTATATGTAGCAACATTCCAGCAGCACCTGCATATGGAGTATATATCTCTCAGTTAATACGATATTCCAGAGCTTGATGTTCCTATCAGGATGTCCTTGATAAATGGTTGCTGATAACAAGGAAGCTACGGAACCAAGGGTTCCTATTGGTTACGTTTTACGGTCGCCACCATGACTTGGTTGACCGTTATGGAATATCTGTGTCACAGATGATCACGGATATGTTCCACTTGTCGTAAACACTTCCCGGTCCTTTTCTCATTCATGACCTACCACCGATTTTGTAACTAAATTAACACGACGGGTGCCACTAGTGGAGCAGGAACTGCTCACCCTTCCGGAGCACCTGAGTTCACCACCGGTCTTTAGTTTTATGTGTATGTTTTGTGGCTCATTGTTTGTTCTTTTGGCCATTGTGTTGTCTGTCCTTCTGCGATTTACGGATTCTAATTACCCCTTTGGTATCTTCAAACTCTTCTTGCATTTGTCTGCAAACTTAAAACCGTACATGAATGCGCCGTTTGATAGTTAGATTTACATCTACCTTAAAGGTGTAAGTAGTCTTCTACCTTAGCTAGATGTACTCTTAGCAATATGTGATAAAGTTTGTCAGCTACGACAGGTGTGTGGTTTTATCTATTACGCCGGTTTCCTCCTATAAATCTGATTGCAAGGATATAATTTAAATATTGTTGAAGATAGGGTAAAATATCTAAATTGTTTATTGGGCACTGGTGAAGGTTCCCAGGATTCAAACCCACAGAGCTGTCCAGCGCATCGCCGGGTGGCAGACAGGAAAACCATCTCGATGGGGGGTTCGGGTTATACCAGTAATACGGAAATCTTGATCGTGGATCATAGTGGGTAACTTATTTAGAGAGTGTCACACCCCCTCCTCGCAAAAGACCTCTTTTGTAGATTTCGGAAAAGAGTAGGCGCGTTGTACATAGTCGCTACAAAAGACTAATTGTTTGTCCCTACCCAACTCTCAATACTTTTTGAGTGGCAGTCAACGTTGACCCATCCCTTCCCCCATTTCTACACAGTTTTTATATATTACTGAGCTTGTTCTCATCCTGATTATTGCTGAAATACTGCTCAATTCAACAAATCCTGTGTCGCATGTTACTATATTAATTGTTACCTATGCGAGTTCGAAAATCTTAAAGATTAAGTGGTTTTTTTTTAATTTTTGGATTTATTATAGTATTTGATTTAGGTACTATCCCGTTTCACTGTTTATGCTATTTTGAACAATGACAGTATCATGTTTATTGAAATTTTAAAAGAAGTTTGACTAGACCAATGGAAAAAACTCTATATAGTGTGACTGTCCTCTTTTGTGATGGGTCAATACCTCTATCACTCAGGGAACGTCGTGGTCGTGATCGTAATGTAGTTGGATTTACAACTACATGTGCAATCAGTGTCTATCACCACTAACTTTGTGAGTTCGAACGCTGTTCATGGCGAGGTGTACTCGATACAACATTATGTGATAAGGTTTGTCGGTGACTTGCGACAGGTTCCCCGGTTTCTTCCACCGTTAAAACTGACCGCCACGATATAGCTGAAATATTTTTGAAAGTGGCGTTAAACACCATAAACCTAAATCAAACCATCTATTACTCAGAAAAATGTTAGTCACGAAGAGAGGACGAACTTAAACCCAATGTACATGGACCTGTGAGAAAAGTGTGTCCTTTCAGACATTATTTGCTTTAGCTATATTGCTATTGTATACTTGGAGGACGTGACCTGGTCAACTTTCAGTTTCAATTATGAAAAGAAAACAGTGATGGTCAACAATTCCACCCATATCAACAAAACTATACACAATCTTATCACTTCAACAGAAAAAGACCATGACATTTGACGAATTGGAAATCCAGGTCCTGGTTTAGGACAGGTACAAAAGTGTGGCGGGGTTAAATCGATTAATATAATCACAACCCTCTACGCATTTTCTTATTTGTTCACTTGTTCTATTATAATTGCTAAATAATCAATCAGGCTCAAGCTAGCGACCAATTTCTAGCGACCATTAAGCTAGCCACCAATAAGGCGATATGTCTCAAAACCAAAACAATTAATAAGAATAAAATGTATCTTTTAAGTTTTCTTGCAATAACAAATATCTTACGGTAAATGCATATTCAACACAACTTGAATCGACATCTGGGCATGTAAGAAATATTTCTGGAGCCTCCTTCCCCACACAATACAAAGTTAACATTTGACACCCTACTGTGGACCTGATGTGAAGAATCCCACACAGGCACCCAGAGGAGTAAAATAACAAAATAGTTATGACTGTATTCCTCATGAACTCTTTGTACTTGTATTTTTTTGTAAGAAAAAAATTAAAAAATAGTAAATTCAGGAAATTTTAACTAACAAGTTCTAATCTTACCTTCTTTACACAGTTTTTCATTATACACGGATATAACCAAACATGGGTTTTTCATATATAATCCGTTCACAAATGTAATACAAAGAAGGAACATTTGCAGCAGGAACCCCATTGTCCCTGCATTTAGAATGTAAAAAATAATGTCGTTGGTTGTAAAAATGTTTCTCATTAAACATTTACGTAATGATTATAAATGTAAACTTGGTTGAACCATTTGGTGGTAATGAGAGCATTGATTAGATACATGACCATTAGTAAACTGTAATTGTTACATGATAAATGATGATGGATCACTCACCGTTTATCATGGCAACGTAATAAGGCGATTTGCAAGCATTAATTTGAATTGAAACTAGGAAATCGTAATAATGCTATTTGGAGAACAGAAACTATGAATAGACAAATCGATCTCATTGTTTCAACACTAACTAAGATTTTGTAAATATTTTTGGTCTTGCGCAAGTAATTCCCGAAGTTAATTTACTTATTCAGGAACTACGACTTTGAGAATCACACATTTTGCAAATCGTTCCATCGATTGTACAAATATTCCACAAACTCAGATTCCTCATATAATTTCCATGGTTTCGACCGCTCGATCACACAGTCTGATAAAACATATCACATAGGTGATCAAACTGGTCTTAATGTTTCGCAATTTGTTAGTCTCCATGGCTTTGGAAATCGGGGGTACGGTAGGGGTTATGGTGTTTAACGCCACTTTCAACAATATTTCAGTTATATCGTGAAGGTCAGTTTTATTGGTGGAGGAAACCGAAGTAACCGGAGAAAATCATCGAACTGCCACAATCTTTAGCACATAATGTTGTATCGAGTACACATCGTCTAAGCGGGATTCGAACTCACAACATTTGTTGTGATAGATTGCATAGATAGTTGTAAATCCAACTACCAGATGATCACGGCCACGGCGGCCTCTCAGTTAATTATATAGTGAAACACAAAGTTGTACGATAAACTAATTTTCTTTTATTCTTTGATGATATTGTGCATCTTATATTATCTTAAAAACACAAATAATTTTAACTCATTCTTTTAACTTTCGATCCTACATTCATGATGGAAACATAATCTCGTGGAGATTAGATCTAGACATCCGAAGAAATTTTCTATAGAAAATCTAGGCTGGAGATACAGAGCAGAAAATTTCTTCGGAAGCCATATATTTATATCCTTGAGCAGATTAAGGAAGACACACAAATGAAAATAGTTCATTCGCCTTAACACATAAATTTAGTAAATCACACAATTACAGATTTGACAAATTTGTTTTTATCTGTACTTTAACAGCTGTGGTCACATGATCATCGTACAAACATAAACCGGATGTAAACAAACATCTGGACGAGCAGCATTTCATCACATGGAGTAATACCACTAAATCAAATATACTATATATAAGAAATTGCAACATGATTGCATTCTTTTCCTTTGATCTTTAAAGTAACTACTAAGAACTGTATGAAATAATATACGCAGGTACGATATATTGCACACTAATATGAAATAATATACGCAGACCGATATATAGTCCGAGATTCCTCTGTCGTTTAACGGCTTTCAACGGCTACAGCAAGATTATCAATGCCGTTAAACGACAGAGGAATCTCGGACTAACCGATATATTGCACACTAATTAGTCTGTTTAAAGCCTATTTGATGATAATGACAATTAAGAGGGAAGCATGAGAGGCAAATGCCTCCTAAAATACAGATAAATTTTTTGAGAATTTCACAAATCACGGTGAATCAATAAATCGAGGGTCGCGAGAATAAAAAAAATACCCCAATCACAGATCATGGGAAAAAAATGCATGCGTGGCAGTGAAAAAGGGAGTGAGGGTCAGACGCAATTGCAATATTTTTAATATTGCCATGGAAAATGTGTTAAAAGGCTTACCTGACAAAATCAGTTGTCCAGACATCATACATAAATGCACTTCAAATGTACACATTTTTTGAATCACTTTCAAATTGCGAGACACAGGCACTTGTTTCATTCAAAAAATATATGCCCCCTCTCCTGAGGGGGCATATATTTTTTGAATGAAACAAGTGCCTGTGTTGCGAGATCGTGGAGATGATATAGGTTTCCTGTATACATAAAAACGATGCAGAACTGTTCTTCAATGTTTGACACCAGCTCATAAAGTTTTCAGAGACAGGATGACCAAGAAGTGCATGCAATTTCATGTTTCTTTCCTCTCCGAAGCAGACGAAATGCAATATGTGTGTTGCACACTAGAAAATGACGTCATCCATGTACACTGTAAAGGATCATTTCTCGTAGCACGCGATTTTGATATTAGAATTTTCTTTTAAGTTTATTTCAATTGAGAAGAATTGAAATGGTTACAGGTTTGCGAATTTCTTATTGAAATAATTTTTATTTTGTTTTTGAATACCACTTTGTTCTATTAGAATTTTCTTTTAAGTTTATTTCAATTGAGAAAAATTGAAATGGTTACAGATTTGCAAATTTTTTATTGAAATAATTTTTATTTTGTTTTTAGATACCACTTTATTCTATAATTTCATGCTTCCGGTGAAAAGATATTTGGCTATGAATATAGGAGTATGACTTATTACCAAAAATCGTATAGCCTATTGTTAAAAGGGCTTCGCCCTTTATAAACTAAGTCTGGGCATCTGGACTGTAGTTTTACTCAGTCGAGAGCTCGAGCCATACAATAATCAACGACCTAGATGTGATATTGCATGGATTCATGTTACAAATCATTTATACCACGGTTTTTTGGCTTTGCATTCGATTGTTTAACTGGTTGACTCAGGGAAAAACTGTGGTATAAATTTTACAAATCGTCAAACATCAAAAATCCTACTTTCACTTTTGATTTAACACAAATAACAATAAAGTGCTGTATGTTTTTCAACCTGAAATAATAGATATTGCAGTTTCTAACTTTAAAGATACATGTCACACTTCAATCTCAGATGTGTTGAGATCGTTTTACATTATTTCAACATCATACCATCAGCTAACATACACGTATGAACCGATCAAAATGCCGTGAAATTTTATCACCTTGAAAGCAGGTGACGTTGTGATAATGTATCATACAAATGTATTTAATGCAGGGTGAAAAGACCCCTAAGTAAAAGTAAACCAAATGATGTAATCACATTTGGATCCCACACGCTTTTTCAATGAAAATATCTGGTTTTACTTTATCAACGTCAACAAAAAGAAGCATTTTTTACAATTAAAACACATATAAAATGAGGAGGGGCTGTCGTAGTTGTGATCGTATGGTAGTTGGTTCACTACTAAAGTTGTGAGTTCGAACCCTGTTCATGGCAAGGTGTACTCGATACAACATTATGTGATAAAAGTTGTCAGTGGTTTTCTCCGGGCACTCCGGTTTTCTCCATCAATAAAAATGAACGCCACGATATAACGGAAATGTTGTTGAAAGTGGTGTTAAACCATAAACCAACCAACCTATAAAATGAGGATTAAACCTGAGAAATAGATATATATAATTTTACATTGGAATTATTTCTGTTCTAATTTGTTCATATAGATTACTGCATAACTTTTTTTTAAATTATTTTTTATGCTTTCTACTGATAAAGATCTTTGTCTGCAAAATTTTCATTATGCTTACAAACTTTTTTTCCCAAGAAATGGATGACTTGAAGTACAAGTTTTAATGTATTAGAAAAGTTTAATCTACTATACTATATTTTAAGGTATTTGGATTATTTTTCATTCATATTTGTGTGTCCGGTCGTAATTGTGTTCATTGAGGCTATTGTCATGTTTTTATATTTACAAACTCGGTAATTTACAAACAATAACGTATAATACAAATGTACTGTATCTAATCCAAGTTTAAAAGCAAACAAAATATATGTAATCACAATCAGATCTCTCTTCCTTTTTCAATAAAAAATCAACGTCAACAAAAAGGAGCATAATTTAACAATTAAAACACACACAAAAACGAGGATTATGATTGGAAAATACATAATTTAACATTGGAATTATGACTGTACATAGATAACTTTTAGATTTGAATTTAATAGCAGTTTTCTGTGTAGGAATGTTAATTTTCAATGTATTCTACTGTACTGAAAACAAATCGAAAATTGTTTTTTAAACAAATACACGGCCAGAAGTGCAAGTTTTAACGTTTTGGAAAAGTTTTATTTACAATTTGAATAGTTTGTAGTATTTAGATTCCTTTTTAGGAGAATCGTTTGTGTTTGTATCCAGTCATAATTGCATTATTGGGTCTAAATATCAGAAAAAGACAAGAACTAAGTAGGTAATGATCCAAACTGTTGTACATTTGTATATCATTATTACCAGTTTATTTTAATGTGTCAATGCTAAGTCTAAACTGTTGTACATTTGTATATCATTATTACCAGGTTTTTTAATGTGTCAATGCTAAGTCTAAACTGTTGTACATTTGTATATCATTATTACCAGTTTTTTTAATGTGTCAATGCTAAGTCTAAACTGTTGTACATTTGTATATCATTATTACCAGATTTTTTAATGTGTCAATGCTAAGTCTAAACTGTTGTACATTTGTATATCATTATTACCAGGTTTTTTAATGTGTCAATGCTAAGTCTAAACTGTTGTACATTTGTATATCATTATTACCAGGTTTTTTAATGTGTCAATGCTAAGTCTAAACTGTTGTACATTTGTATATCATTATTACCAGGTTTTTTTAATGTGTCAATGCTAAGTCTAAACTGTTGTACATTTGTATATCATTATTACCAGGTTTTTTTAATGTGTCAATGCTAAGTCTAAACTGTTGTACATTTGTATATCATTATTACCAGGTTTTTTTAATGTGTCAATGCTAAGTCTAAACTGTTGTACATTTGTATATCATTATTACCAGGTTTTTTTAATGTGTCAATGCTAAGTCTAAACTGTTGTACATTTGTATATCATTATTACCAGGTTTTTTAATGTGTCAATGCTAAGTCTAAACTGTTGTACATTTGTATATCATTATTACCAGTTTATTTTAATGTGTCAATGCTAAGTCTAAACTGTTGTACATTTGTATATCATTATTACCAGGTTTTTTTAATGTGTCAATGCTAAGTCTAAACTGTTGTACATTTGTATATCATTATTACCAGGTTTTTTTAATGTGTCAATGCTAAGTCTAAACTGTTGTACATTTGTATATCATTATTACCAGGTTTTTTTAATGTGTCAATGCTAAGTCTAAACTGTTGTACATTTGTATATCATTATTACCAGGTTTTTTAATGTGTCAATGCTAAGTCTAAACTGTTGTACATTTGTATATCATTATTACCAGGTTTTTTTAATGTGTCAATGCTAAGTCTAAACTGTTGTACATTTGTATATCATTATTACCAGGTTTTTTTAATGTGTCAATGCTAAGTCTAAACTGTTGTACATTTGTATATCACTATTACCAGGTTTTTTTAATGTGTCAATGCTAAGTCTAAACTGTTGTACATTTGTATATCATTATTACCAGGTTTTTTTAATGTGTCAATGCTAAGTCTAAACTGTTGTACATTTGTATATCATTATTACCAGGTTTTTTTAATGTGTCAATGCTAAGTCTAAACTGTTGTACATTTGTATATCATTATTACCAGGTTTTTTAATGTGTCAATGCTAAGTCTAAACTGTTGTACATTTGTATATCATTATTACCAGGTTTTTTAATGTGTCAATGCTAAGTCTAAACTGTTGTACATTTGTATATCATTATTACCAGTTTATTTTAATGTGTCAATGCTAAGTCTAAACTGTTGTACATTTGTATATCATTATTACCAGGTTTTTTTAATGTGTCAATGCTAAGTCTAAACTGTTGTACATTTGTATATCATTATTACCAGGTTTTTTTAATGTGTCAATGCTAAGTCTAAACTGTTGTACATTTGTATATCATTATTACCAGGTTTTTTTAATGTGTCAATGCTAAGTCTAAACTGTTGTACATTTGTATATCATTATTACCAGGTTTTTTAATGTGTCAATGCTAAGTCTAAACTGTTGTACATTTGTATATCATTATTACCAGGTTTTTTAATGTGTCAATGCTAAGTCTAAACTGTTGTACATTTGTATATCATTATTACCAGGTTTTTTTAATGTGTCAATGCTAAGTCTAAACTGTTGTACATTTGTATATCATTATTACCAGTTTATTTTAATGTGTCAATGCTAAGTCTAAACTGTTGTACATTTGTATATCATTATTACCAGGTTTTTTTAATGTGTCAATGCTAAGTCTAAACTGTTGTACATTTGTATATCATTATTACCAGGTTTTTTTAATGTGTCAATGCTAAGTCTAAACTGTTGTACATTTGTATATCATTATTACCAGGTTTTTTTAATGTGTCAATGCTAAGTCTAAACTGTTGTACATTTGTATATCATTATTACCAGGTTTTTTAATGTGTCAATGCTAAGTCTAAACTGTTGTACATTTGTATATCATTATTACCAGGTTTTTTTAATGTGTCAATGCTAAGTCTAAACTGTTGTACATTTGTATATCATTATTACCAGGTTTTTTTAATGTGTCAATGCTAAGTCTAAACTGTTGTACATTTGTATATCACTATTACCAGGTTTTTTTAATGTGTCAATGCTAAGTCTAAACTGTTGTACATTTGTATATCATTATTACCAGGTTTTTTTAATGTGTCAATGCTAAGTCTAAACTGTTGTACATTTGTATATCATTATTACCAGGTTTTTTTAATGTGTCAATGCTAAGTCTAAACTGTTGTACATTTGTATATCATTATTACCAGGTTTTTTAATGTGTCAATGCTAAGTCTAAACTGTTGTACATTTGTATATCATTATTACCAGGTTTTTTAATGTGTCAATGCTAAGTCTAAATTGTTGTACATTTGTATATCATTATTACCAGTTTATTTTAATGTGTCAATGCTAAGTCTAAACTGTTGTACATTTGTATATCATTATTACCAGGTTTTTTTAATGTGTCAATGCTAAGTCTAAACTGTTGTACATTTGTATATCATTATTACCAGGTTTTTTTAATGTGTCAATGCTAAGTCTAAACTGTTGTACATTTGTATATCATTATTACCAGGTTTTTTTAATGTGTCAATGCTAAGTCTAAACTGTTGTACATTTGTATATCATTATTACCAGGTTTTTTAATGTGTCAATGCTAAGTCTAAACTGTTGTACATTTGTATATCATTATTACCAGGTTTTTTAATGTGTCAATGCTAAGTCTAAACTGTTGTACATTTGTATATCATTATTACCAGGTTTTTTTAATGTGTCAATGCTAAGTCTAAACTGTTGTACATTTGTATATCATTATTACCAGGTTTTTTTAATGTGTCAATGCTAAGTCTAAACTGTTGTACATTTGTATATCATTATTACCAGGTTTTTTTAATGTGTCAATGCTAAGTCTAAACTGTTGTACATTTGTATATCATTATTACCAGGTTTTTTTAATGTGTCAATGCTAAGTCTAAACTGTTGTACATTTGTATATCATTATTACCAGGTTTTTTAATGTGTCAATGCTAAGTCTAAACTGTTGTACATTTGTATATCATTATTACCAGGTTTTTTTAATGTGTCAATGCTAAGTCTAAACTGTTGTACATTTGTATATCATTATTACCAGGTTTTTTTAATGTGTCAATGCTAAGTCTAAACTGTTGTACATTTGTATATCATTATTACCAGGTTTTTTTAATGTGTCAATGCTAAGTCTAAACTGTTGTACATTTGTATATCATTATTACCAGGTTTTTTTAATGTGTCAATGCTAAGTCTAAACTGTTGTACATTTGTATATCATTATTACCAGGTTTTTTAATGTGTCAATGCTAAGTCTAAACTGTTGTACATTTGTATATCATTATTACCAGGTTTTTTTAATGTGTCAATGCTAAGTCTAAACTGTTGTACATTTGTATATCATTATTACCAGGTTTTTTTAATGTGTCAATGCTAAGTCTAAACTGTTGTACATTTGTATATCACTATTACCAGGTTTTTTTAATGTGTCAATGCTAAGTCTAAACTGTTGTACATTTGTATATCATTATTACCAGGTTTTTTTAATGTGTCAATGCTAAGTCTAAACTGTTGTACATTTGTATATCATTATTACCAGGTTTTTTTAATGTGTCAATGCTAAGTCTAAACTGTTGTACATTTGTATATCATTATTACCAGGTTTTTTAATGTGTCAATGCTAAGTCTAAACTGTTGTACATTTGTATATCATTATTACCAGGTTTTTTAATGTGTCAATGCTAAGTCTAAACTGTTGTACATTTGTATATCATTATTACCAGTTTATTTTAATGTGTCAATGCTAAGTCTAAACTGTTGTACATTTGTATATCATTATTACCAGGTTTTTTTAATGTGTCAATGCTAAGTCTAAACTGTTGTACATTTGTATATCATTATTACCAGGTTTTTTTAATGTGTCAATGCTAAGTCTAAACTGTTGTACATTTGTATATCATTATTACCAGGTTTTTTTAATGTGTCAATGCTAAGTCTAAACTGTTGTACATTTGTATATCATTATTACCAGGTTTTTTAATGTGTCAATGCTAAGTCTAAACTGTTGTACATTTGTATATCATTATTACCAGGTTTTTTAATGTGTCAATGCTAAGTCTAAACTGTTGTACATTTGTATATCATTATTACCAGGTTTTTTTAATGTGTCAATGCTAAGTCTAAACTGTTGTACATTTGTATATCATTATTACCAGGTTTTTTTAATGTGTCAATGCTAAGTCTAAACTGTTGTACATTTGTATATCATTATTACCAGGTTTTTTTAATGTGTCAATGCTAAGTCTAAACTGTTGTACATTTGTATATCATTATTACCAGGTTTTTTTAATGTGTCAATGCTAAGTCTAAACTGTTGTACATTTGTATATCATTATTACCAGGTTTTTTAATGTGTCAATGCTAAGTCTAAACTGTTGTACATTTGTATATCATTATTACCAGGTTTTTTTAATGTGTCAATGCTAAGTCTAAACTGTTGTACATTTGTATATCATTATTACCAGGTTTTTTTAATGTGTCAATGCTAAGTCTAAACTGTTGTACATTTGTATATCATTATTACCAGGTTTTTTTAATGTGTCAATGCTAAGTCTAAACTGTTGTACATTTGTATATCATTATTACCAGGTTTTTTAATGTGTCAATGCTAAGTCTAAACTGTTGTACATTTGTATATCATTATTACCAGGTTTTTTTGATGTGTCAATGCTAAGTCTAAACTGTTGTACATTTGTATATCATTATTACCAGGTTTTTTTAATGTGTCAATGCTAAGTCTAAACTGTTGTACATTTGTATATCATTATTACCAGGTTTTTTAATGTGTCAATGCTAAGTCTAAACTGTTGTACATTTGTATATCATTATTACCAGGTTTTTTTAATGTGTCAATGCTAAGTCTAAACTGTTGTACATTTGTATATCATTATTACCAGGTTTTTTAATGTGTCAATGCTAAGTCTAAACTGTTGTACATTTGTATTTCATTATTACCAGGTTTTTTTAATGTGTCAATGCTAAGTCTAAACTGTTGTACATTTGTATATCATTATTACCAGGTTTTTTTAATGTGTCAATGCTAAGTCTAAACTGTTGTACATTTGTATATCATTATTACCAGGTTTTTTTAATGTGTCAATGCTAAGTCTAAACTGTTGTACATTTGTATATCATTATTACCAGGGTTTTTTAATGTGTCAATGCTAAGTCTAAACTGTTGTACATTTGTATATCATTATTACCAGGTTTTTTTAATGTGTCAATGCTAAGTCTAAACTGTTGTACATTTGTATATCATTATTACCAGGTTTTTTTAATGTGTCAATGCTAAGTCTAAACTGTTGTACATTTGTATATCATTATTACCAGGTTTTTTTAATGTGTCAATGCTAAGTCTAAACTGTTGTACATTTGTATATCATTATTACCAGGTTTTTTTAATGTGTCAATGCTAAGTCTAAACTGTTGTACATTTGTATATCATTATTACCAGGGTTTTTTAATGTGTCAATGCTAAGTTTAAACTGTTGTACATTTGTATATCATTATTACCAGTTTTTTTTAATGTGTCAATGCTAAGTCTAATTAAAATTTACATATTCATCAATATACATTTATGACCTTCATAAAAAGTTTATATCCATAGTTATCAAATTGAGAATCTGTTATTTCTAAATAAACGTTGGAGAATACCGAAGGGGCAATCAAAATGGACAATCCAGAGAAACTGGCAATACAGGGCATACAACTTGTCAAGACGAAGAAAAACAAAGCAAAAACACAACACAATAGGCTAGAACACCACTATACACAAGCAGACGCAAATGACATAAATAAGACATGAGCCCTCCCACAAACAACTTGAGGCAAAGACGAACAGAACATTGTTTTTATGCGGAAATCACAACAAGGAACTCAGAACGTAAAGACACATAATAGGACAACACAAAAAAGATTCCATGATATACATTTTGTACTTTGGCTTGTTGTTTCTCTGTAGTTTAGTGCAGTATAATAATATCATTAACTCTTCATGAAGGACGTAATAATATTATGATGCTGCATTAAAACCACAGAGATGCAACAAAGCAAGCAAAGTTAAAGGATAGAAATGTTTTTGTTTATTGAATATACTGTGCAAATAATCTATAATTCATTTTCAGTTAACATTTTAATACAATAAGCAACAAATTAACAAATCCCATTTAGATTGTCTCAGTGATTAAGTTTTATTGACATGGACATAGAATTTCACCACACATCCAGATGTTAACACATGAGGTATCGGGTAGCGGCAGTTGATAAGGCTTACAAGAGTCTCAATTTGAATGAATAGAACCCATTTTAGCAAATGTACTTTATTTAAATGTCATATATATATACTTTTTTCATGATGCTTAATAAGTTAATGCCAATAATAAAAGAGCTCCATTCTTTTTTTTGTGAGGTGACTGGATAATAAAAATTCTTCTTGTATTAACTAAATCCTGCAACTATTTCATGTAACCATGGTAACTAAAGTATCAAAAATATGATTTTTTCATGTTTTTTTCCCCACAGGGATGGCAGATGAAGAACAACAGGATGAGTTGTCAGCTCTCCATTCTATTTTTGAAACAGACATGGCAGGTTTGATATTTTTAGGAGCACCTTTTTTCAATCACATTTTTATGGGGGTACCTGGTAATTCATGTTATCGATGATTTGTATATTTTCCTATACACACAATAATGTTGATTGTCAAGCAACTAGAGTGATATTGTCACAATAGCACTGTTTTCTAATGTGACATTATAATGAAGTCATTGATAAACATACTATCATTTATATGTTTTGCTTGAAATGGAGGAAACCAGAGAAAACCACCTACCTGCCGCAAGTCATTGACCTATTAGAAGAAAGTTCAACAACATTGATGGTCAAGAATTCAACCAATATTAACAAAACAAACAATCTTAAAAGTAGTTGTTTATTATATATATATATATATATATATATCCTTTTTCTTTTTGGCAATATACTTAACTACCAACCTTAACAACACGAACCACCCTTCTGGTAAACTTCAAACATTCAAACACAGAAATGATGAAATAAGCAGATGGAAATCAATGCTCTGGCTTAGGACAGGTACAAAAATGTGACAGGGCTAAGCAAGTTCAATAGGATCCAAATCCCTCCCATTTTTTTATTTTTAGATATCCACTGAGCCATAATCAGAAATAAATGAACAAGGAAAAACCTGCACAGATTGGCTTCTACTCAAAAAACCTGCACAGATTGGCTTCTACTCAAAAAACCTCAAACATCCACAAAAATTATAACAACATAAAAATAGTCGGTACAACAACAGGGTCTTAAGCATGTACATCATTTTTGATAAACAAAATAAACTGCTTTAAAAAATAATTAAAAAAAATTTAATTAAACTTCAAAATATTTGAATTCTGACTTTGGTAAATATTCTGTGAGACGCTTAGACTAATATTTTTTGGAAAGTACCTGGCTACTGTACGTTTCAGGAACCAGAAGAATAATATCTGTTACGTGGACTGTTTATTACTGTCCAGTCATAAGCATCCCAATTAAGATCATCAAAACTACTGTCTCTGTATTTCAGCATTATTAAATCCAGCCAAATCTGTATACAGATGTTATCTTTTTCAGTTGTGACCTGCTACATCTGACACATTTATAACTTGTTAAAAGACTTTACAGTAGAAATAGAAGAAAAGTTTGAAGATATCAAAATAATCATAAGATGTAAATCAAAGAAGGATAGACAATACAATGGCTAAGATGAATGGACAGAAAGAAAACACTCGTCTACAAAACACTACACAGAATAGTAAAGATCGAGCAATACAAAATCCTTAAAAAAAAGGGGGGGGGGGTGAACTCTGGGGTTCCGGAAGGGTAGGCAGTTCCTGCTCCAATAGTGACACCCATTATGTTACTGTTAAACAACATGAACAGCATCTGATATGGAAACCAGGTTTCTGAACCCAAGCTAATAATTACAGACCACAAAATAAGTAGTAATTAACTCTATCTTTTCTGCTATGTACAACAGAACATTTAATCACTACAAGTTTTGAAAGATGACCAGAGAACATAATACTTAGAATCCAAATGCCCTGTTTCATGATTATATACCTGTATGTATTAGACATTTCTTTTGATTTTTTTTATGTTTTGTATTTTTTTTTTATAGAGATATCCAGTCATCCCCCATGTTTCATGATCAAATTGACTGACATTGACATCAATTTACCAGGTGAGTACCTAACTTTTATTTGACAAATTATTGGGTTTTCTAATTAGGAACTTTTCATTTGTTTGTTAACCTAATTAACCTAATTTAAATTAGATCACTGCTTCCCATTTTCTAATATATGGCATATAAAAATTTATGCCATGATTTGTCAGGAAATGGAGTGCAACTAAAGATCTAATTTTTATAGTATTAGCAATGCCATGTTTTTATATAACCACAAAACAATTTTGCGGTCGTATTATGTTATGGTGCTGTCTGAAGACAGAATGATTTCCATGTGATAATTTAAGTTCTAGATAATGAACCCTTCTGAAAATTAAACTCAATGAACCTTGGCACTGAATGAAGGTTGGTATTGATTTGGTGTATTGTAACCCCACTGTTTCCAAACGAGAGACCGTAAGGTGCAAAAATGGATATTTGTACACTACATGGACAGTTTATTTTTCAATTGTTTTTTATGTTGTTCTTTTATTGATATTCCTTAGGAAAAATCTGTTTCAGAAAAATGCATAGTGTTATTATGTAACTATCGTCCAGTCAATAGACCCGTAGACCCAAAACAAATTGCAACAGAAATTATAAATACGCCATCATTTTCACTTTAACCCATAGAGTAACCAATAAAAAATCGCCATGAAAATTTTATGTATTAAAGACAGAAATTAAGATAAAAAATGAGTACTTTTTACTTCTATCGTTTTGTCACTACGGATCCTCCATAGCCGAATCAGAGATTTTCCGGAAAATACAACTCAGACGGAAAGCAATGAAAATAGGAATTATTATCCATATCTAGGTAAGCGTAATAATAATATAATATATTTCTATGAAGTTACTACAACAAGTATGTTCAATTTTACCAAAACACCCATGAAAAGTGAACAAACAGGTCAATATCTATGACATTCAAATTGAGCAGACGTAATTCCCATAATGCACCATTCTCAACCCAAAAAGAGCTTTGTAAAGCCTTTTTAAATTACTTTCTGCTAAATTTTGTGTAAAAATGTGTTATTATATATTAGACAGAGATATTTATTCAAGTGTTTGATCGAATTAGCACTTAAATTTGCAGATTTCCATAATAGGTAGATGCGGACGAAAAATAAATCTATGGAACGCCAGTTTACCTTACCTCTGTATCTTTACCCCCTTCAAAGTAGAACCATACTGTGTCGTATGTTAAACGTGTGTTGGGTGACGGTGCGCTGTACAGTGCTGTGTGAGTGAAAATTACTTTTTAAAAAATCAGGCTTATTCACACGGGATATAAAAGTTTATCAAATCAAGTTAAAACAATCCACAACGATTGTTCCGACATTACGTATAAAATATGCATGTTGCATGTATTGGAAAAAATTTAAGAAGACGCATCACTGCTTAAATCTAAAAGTCTCTGTTCGTATGGTTAAAATCTAAAATCTATTTGTTACGGTTTGGTGCGAGGTTTAAAAAGTAATTGTCACATCCTAAAATCTAAAACGAATCGTATCTACAGTTTAAGATCTAAAACGTCATCTTTCAAAGTCTAAAATCTAAAACAATTATCACAGTTTATTGTAATGGATTCTTGGGCAATCCCCGGACGGCTTTCCCCTCCCCCTTTTCGCAATGTTAGTTCCGTTTCTTCATTGTTGTCTGTATTTTGTCTCTATTACTCTCTAGAAGCTTCGTTCTCTTAATATGCAATTTGAACATTAATCTCCTTGATAGACCTTCGAGTCTGGCTACGCTGGCTGAGTTTTTCTTGGTAGGTTTCACCTTGATTGAATTGTCCATTAGCAGTTGTAGTTGGTCAACTTCGCTCAAGTCCGTAAAATTTTCATTATTTTGGAACTCATTTTGCCATATAGCGTTGATCTCGGACAGTAAAGCTACTCTCTCCGACTAGTTTTTCACATTGGAGAATGAAGTGTAGTACATTCACCTCAGCTGCTCCGCATAGCAGGCATGTTGGGTCTGTTTCATTTCTGTAGTACTTAATGCATTTTGTTTGTAGCATGTATGTCCCGGTGACGAGTCTTAATTTTACTGGAATTCTACTGATGTCTAATGATGAGTAGCATCTGTGCTTCAAAATAGGATGTATTTTGCACTTGCTCAGGTTGTGGTTACTAAGATATTGCAGCCCTATGTAGAGTTGTGCTAGAGTTGTTAGCTGGGTACACCAGTGGTCATTCACTCTTGATTTCACCAACGAGATCCATCGTGATATTTTGATAGGATTGTCCAAATAGTTGTACGCCTCTTTCAGGTGGTATTTTCGTAGTATTTTGTTGACACATATAAACCAGCTGTTACTAGATTTCTCCTTCACGGTTAGTTGTCTTCTTGCAAGCTTTTTCTCAGTGTTTTTTTCGCCCTGATGACAGACGTTATTGAAGAATATGAGGGCTTTTATATGAATTTGTGCTTCTATTGGTAGAATTCCAGTTAGTATATAAACGGCTGGGTCCGGACAGCTCATCGGTAATGACAGGATTTGTTTTAGTATCCTATTCTGGAAGAGTTCTAGTTGTTCAAGAGGTTTTGAGGACGGTAATAATAGCTCCATACCGTAAAGCAATACTGGTGTTATGTAGGTTTTGTAGATGTGTAGTAGGGACTCGGGATCTAGGCCGTTGTGTCCATGAAATCCACATCCGAATAGACTGTATGCACTACGTCTTGCTTTAGTTAAATTTTCATCAACATTGGTTTGGATATTGTGTTTCATCGTTGTTGTTCTGATGATACCTTACCTAAATGAGTAGCTTGCTCCACCTCGGGCATGGTGATATTCCCCATATTAAGTTTCTCGTTGGTTGTTTCGCACTGTTTGTTGTTTCCTCTAATGTGGATTGCTACACTTTTCTTTGGTTGTAATTCATATCCTTCGAGGTTCGCAAAGTCAAGAGCCATGTTGACCATGATCTGTGCATCACTGAGCTGAGTACTGAGTAGTGCGATGTCGTCTGCACATCCTGTGTTGTTAACGTTGATGTTTCCTATTTTCAGTCCTATACCTACATCTTGCAAACGGTCTAATAGTGGGTTGATATATAGTTTATAGAGATCAGTGCTAAGGGTACCTCCTTGCCGGACTCCCATACCGACCGTAAAACAATCGGACGTGCTTCCTGCCCATTTTATGCAGCTTTCCGCATTGTGGTGCAAGCTTTTAATAATAGTCCACGTTTTGTCCTGAATTCCCGCGTGGTACATACGCCGGAACAGATGTGAATGTATAACTTTGTCGAATGCAGCTTTTGCATCGAGAAGTACAAGATGTCCATTTTGATTTTTGTCGGTTAATATTCTGTATGCTTCTTCGACAGGTAGAGCAGCATTCATGGGGGACGATCCTTTCGTAAACCCTCTTTGCGTTTGATTTTGCATATTATGGATCAATGGTTGTATTCTATCTCTGATCACTGCTTCGACGATCATACTAATTACAGGCAGAACTGTTATTCCTCGATAGTTGATGGCATCGTTTTTGCTTCCAACGTCAAACGCTGCACACTTTCATATTTTGCGAGTGTTTCATCAAGTGAAACAATGGATCGGTGAGGCTGACAATATGGAAGCAAAAGATTGGGGATGGTCTATTGAACACAACATGTGCGTGCCAATCAGATCGAGTTTGCCACCCGCTCTAGATGAACTTCTAAAAACGATATATTGCAGATGTAAGACAAACTGCGATTCAAAATGCTGCAACTGTAGAAAGCATGGTCTGGAATGTTCTGTCGCTTGCACTGAATGCCGAGGGAATACATGTAGCAACATGTCTGCATGCGAAGATCAGGACTTTGATTCAGACGAATAGTTGATGCCTAATTTTGATATTTGAAAGATACATGTATTACCAACTTAGGGAACGGCCATTTAACTTGAAAGGGGGGGAGGGGGTTATGGTTTTTTTCTAAAAAAATATTCTGATTCCCAATGTTGCTGAAAAAAATATTCTGATTTTGGTGGAGGAAAAAAAAAAAATCTGATTTAAAGTTTTTGTCATATAACCTAATGTTTAATTCTGGAAAAAAAATCGCGCTTTGCGAGACAAAAAAAATAAATATTCTAGCTCTTGTGTTGTCCTAAAAAAAAATTCTGAACGAAACAAAAAACCATAACCCCCCCCCCCCCCCCCCCTTCAAGTTAAATGGTCGGTCCCTTATGCGATATCAGAACTTTCATTGAATTTTTTTGGTGGGGATTTTTGGTGAATTTTCGTTCATCTATGTATGTACATGTATGTATGTTTATGGTGTTTAGCCCCACTTTCAACAATATTTCAGTTATATAGTCACTGTCAATTTTATTGATGGAGGAAACCGGAGTACCCGGAGAAAACCACCGACCTGTCACAAGTCACTGACAAATTTTATCACATAATGTCGTTAATCTAGGGAAGGAAAATATGATGCTTCTATTTTTTTTCATTAAACAAACACCAACTGATTGTTAACATTTGACATTTAATTATATTTCAAAACATTCTTTATTAATCTGTACCGAAACAGTCATGATTTAATTTATTCTGCCACGGAAAATATAATTTTTTTAAAATTTCAGTTTTCAGCATTTTTTTTTTTTAATGAAATTTTACCAAAAAAATAGCCACCTGGGGAGAAAATGGATAGATTTTTTTATTTTGTTTGAAAGAATATTCAATAATAACAAGATATTTTTAGAGAAATTGGTAATATTCTGCAAAGTAGAGTGAAAATGTGAAATTTCCACTTTTCAGCGATTTTTCTTCAAAATCCCTTGTTTTTCCCCAAAAATTGCAAAAAGGCAACTTGGGATTTTCGGCGACTTTTAATATGTTAATGAGGACACTCCCAGCTTCAAGATGAGCCCAAGAAACCTTCTGTTGCAATTTGTTCTAGGTCACGCCTTTTCTGGCGTATATAGACTGGACTACTATTACTGTTTTGGACATAAAAGGGACCCAAAAGATTTTTTTTTTTTTTTAACTTTTTTGTTTTACATCCAATTTTAATGCATTTTGTTTTGCAAAATGATCATTTTAATTAATTAAATGTGGCCATATTTTGAAGGTGAAATAAATTTGATTTTTCTTCCAGTTTTGATGTGTTTTTTCCCTTGAATCTATAGGGCTGAGAGCTTCTGGTAGTATTTCCTTTATCTCTTACGGTTTTGGAGATGAACTCAACCACAATAAGCTAACAAAAATCCAATTCCAAAATTTGAACTTTCTTATTTTTCTTCCAATTTTAATGCAGTTATATGCAATCAATTTTACACATATTTGGCCTAACATAACCTAAGTTTCTGTATTTTTCATTGTTTTGTTTGAAATTTAAGGCCCTGTGTCTCTTAGATTTACAATGCCTGCAGACTATCCATTGAGTAAGCCACCTGTGATAGAAATACCCATGAGGAATAAAGTATTATCTGACAAACATCTGTCAGATTTGTTACAACACTTACATACAGTAGCAGACGACAGTTTAGGCATGCCAGTCATATTTACTTTAATAGATGCTGCTCAACAATGGATAAATTCAAATGTTCAAGAAGTAGTAGACACTTCTGCTGATGAAGAGGCAAGTTGTAGAGTCTAAGACCAAGAGGCAAGGTATACAAGGGTAAAATACATGTGTTTGTGTTATGAGTGAGTGAGTGATTGTTGTGATTACCTAATGAGCAATTTTTAAGCTACCTGTATATCATGACAGGAATAAGTGTACATTCAATAAGATGATACTGATTATGAAAAGAAAGTTTAAACATAAATTCCACCAATATCAACAAACAAACAATCACCTCTCATCTCTAACAGCACTACAAATGATAAAAAACCTGTACAGATTCACTTCCACTCAAAAAGACCACATACTATGATGATGAATGATAACATAAACATGAACAGTGCAATAGCAGGGTCAATTAATACTTGTAGTTAACTGACTAGGAAGCTAGAATCTGTTGGTTAAAGACCATTACTCTTTAGACAAAAAAATCATAACTGATACTTCTAACAGATTTAATATCAATAAGTCATGAACATGTCTGCTTTGTATTTAGACCAACATACTTGGTTGGATTTTTATAATGCTAGCTCATTGAAACAACAGTCCATGTATAGGCATGTTGTTTTACTCGGACACATTATCATGATTCTGAACCAACCAGCAGACCGAGGACCTATAACTAGGCCAATATGAAAAACATCACGTAATGATACCTTTATTAATTAACCAGTCCAATATCTCTCGGGACTTTTCCTTGCAATTGTCGAAACGTCTAGTGGATTCCGATCTAGCTGTTATTGGACTGACTGGAATCGGGCCAATACGGAAAATATCTGTATTGGACTGGTTTTTGTCGTATTGGCCCAATGAAAGTTTTTGTATTGCATTGACAGATTTGATCATATAAAGGCTAATAAATAAAAGTTAATTAATAATACTATAGAATTAACGTTAGAGAAAACCGGAGGGGCAATCAAGAATGGACAATACAGAGGCACTGGGCAACACAAGACACAGGACGAAGACAAACAAAACAAAAAACACAACACAGAAAACTAAAAAGATGAGCAACACGGACCCCACACCAAAAACACAACACAGAAAACTAAAAAGATGAGCAACACAGACCCCACCAAAAACACCACACAGAAAACTCAAAAGATGAGCAACACAGACACCACCAAAAACACAACACAGAAAACTAAAAAGATGAGCAACACGGACCCCACCAAAAACACAACACAGAAAACTAAAAAGATGAGCAACACGGACCCCACCAAAAACACAACACAGAAAACTAAAAAGATGAGCAACACGGACCCCACCAAAAACACAACACAGAAAACTAAAAAGATGAGCAACACGGACCCCACCAAAAACACAACACAGAAAACTAAAAAGATGAGCAACACGGACCCCACCAAAAACACAACACAGAAAACTAAAAAGATGAGCAACACGGACCCCACCAAAAACACAACACAGAAAACTAAAAAGATGAGCAACACGGACCCCACCAAAAACACCACACAGAAAACTCAAAAGATGAGCAACACAGACACCACCAAAAACACAACACAGAAAACTAAAAAGATGAGCAACACGGACCCCACCAAAAACACAACACAGAAAACTAAAAAGATGAGCAACACGGACCCCACCAAAAACACAACACAGAAAACTAAAAAGATGAGCAACACGGACCCCACCAAAAACACAACACAGAAAACTAAAAAGATGAGCAACACGGACCCCACCAAAAACACAACACAGAAAACTAAAAAGATGAGCAACACGGACCCCACCAAAAACACAACACAGAAAACTAAAAAGATGAGCAACACAGACCCCACCAAAAACACAACACAGAAAACTAAAAAGATGAACAACACGGACCCCACCAAAAACACAACACAGAAAACTAAAAAGATGAGCAACACGGACCCCCCACCAAAAACACAACACAGAAAACTAAAAAGATGAGCAACACAGACACCACCAAAAACACAACACAGAAAACTAAAAAGATGAGCAACACAGACACCACCAAAAACACAACACAGAAAACTAAAAAGATGATCAACACAGACACCACCAAAAACACAACACAGAAAACTAAAAAGATGAGCAACACGGACCCCACCAAAAACACAACACAGAAAACTAAAAAGATGAGCAACACGGACCCCCCACCAAAAACACAACACAGAAAACTAAAAAGATGAGCAACACAGACACCACCAAAAACACAACACAGAAAACTAAAAAGATGAGCAACACAGACACCACCAAAAACACAACACAGAAAACTAAAAAGATGATCAACACAGACACCACCAAAAACACAACACAGAAAACTAAAAAGATGAGCAACACGGACCCCACCAAAAACATAACACAGAAAACTAAAAAGATGAGCAACACGGATCCCACACCAAAAACACAACACAGAAAACTAAAAAGATGAGCAACACGGACCCCACCAAAAACATAACACAGAAAACTAAAAAGATGAGCAACACGGATCCCACACCAAAAACACAACACAGAAAACTAAAAAGATGAGCAACACGGACCCCACCAAAAACATAACACAGAAAACTAAAAAGATGAGCAACACGAACCCCACCAAAAACACAACACAGAAAACTAAAAAGATGAGCAACACGGACCCCACCAAAAACACAACACAGAAAGCCAAAAAGATGAACAACACGGACCCCACCAAAAACACAACACAGAAAACTAAAAAGATGAGCAACACGGACCCCACCAAAAACACAACACAGAAAGCTAAAAAGATGAGCAACACGGACCCCCCCAAAAACACAACACAGAAAACTAAAAAGATGAGCAACACGGACCCCACCAAAAACATAACACAGAAAGCCAAAAAGATGAACAACACGGACCCCACCAAAAACACAACACAGAAAACTAAAAAGATGAGCAACACGGACCCCACCAAAAACACAACACAGAAAACTAAAAAGATGAGCAACACGGACCCCACCAAAAACACAACACAGAAAACTAAAAAGATGAGCAACACGGACCCCACCAAAAACACAACACAGAAAACTAAAAAGATGAGCAACACAGACCCCACCAAAAACACAACACAGAAAACTAAAAAGATGAGCAACACAGACCCCACCAAAAACACAACACAGAAAACTAAAAAGATGAGCAACACGGACCCCACCAAAAACACAACACAGAAAACTAAAAAGATGAACAACACGGACCCTACCAAAAACACAACACAGAAAACTAAAAAGATGAACAACACGGACCCCACCAAAAACACAACACAGAAAACTAAAAAGATGAACAACACGGACCCCACCAAAAACACAACACAGAAAACTAAAAAGATGAGCAACACGGACCCCACCAAAAACACAACACAGAAAACTAAAAAGATGAGCAACACGGACCCCACCAAAAACTGGGGATGAATCATGAAATTATGCAGTGTGACTGTACAATTTTCTGTAAAAAAAGAAAGCCTATACTACTATATTTGTTATTAATTTATATGTTCAGAATTTTCTTTCTTCAATGTGCTAATAATTATTTTATTTTACAGATTCCCCAACTAGATAATTTAAATATATCAAAGATACAGTTAACAGAACCAAAGACTACAGGTGGAAGATGGCAATACATTATTGGTTTAGTAGGAAAACCGTCTGCTGGTAAATCAACATTTTTCAATGCAGCTACCAAAATGGACTTGGCAAAAACGGCTGCTCATCCATTTACAACAATAGAACCTAATATTGGTAAAGCTTTCTACTCAATTGTCTGCCCTTGCCATGACCTTAGTTTAACTTTATGCGATGCGGCATATGGACATGATTTTAGAGGTGACCGGAACATACCTGTTCTTTTGAAAGATGTAGCAGGACTGGTTCCTGGTGCATGGGAGGGTAAAGGCAAGGGTAACAGATTTTTAAATGATTTATTAGATGCCGATGTTTTAATTCACATTATTGACATTTCGGGTACGACCAATGAAAAAGGGGAGGAAGTAGAGGACTATGACCCAATTCAAGATGTCACATGGTTGTATCAAGAACTTCATCAGTGGATTTTTCAAAATGTGTGGAATAAATGGGACAATATTGTTAGAAAACCAATGAAATTAATAGACATGTTTACTGGTTACCATGCCAATAGGGCTACTATTCATACAGCTCTGAGTAATGCTGGAATTAAAGAAAGGTAAATAGGTACTTCTGTGTTAATTTTGTTTATTTGGTACAAGTTTACTTGGTATATAGTCAAACCTGCCTTAAAGGGCACCTCTATAATATAGTAAATCACTGTCTTTAAAGGACAGTCTCATTTTTCTCATTAATAAATAGTGCAAATAATTTTAACCTGCATATAAAGGTTCCCTTGAGTGCCCTTTATATACAGACTTGACTAATTAAATTGTCATAGGTCTCAAATATGAATAAAATGACTATTCACAGAAACTTACGTAATGGAACCTAAACTATACATGAATAACCAAGTGAGCCTCTAGTTCTCAGTAACAATACTAAGTTAAATCCCATATACAGTTTGATGATGTATGTTGCAGTCAAGTATGTCACCTGTCCTTGATCTCATTTTCATTATTATGTCTATTTTTTGATAATAGTACACAACAGATCATCTACAATTTATCAAAACATCTATCTGTGAATGTACATTATTATATTAGTCAGCCACTACTTATGTAACCATGACCATATTTTTACACTATATAGTTAAACACTAATGAAGAGCGGATTCAGTCCTCGAATTGAAAATTTGAATATTCTGGTCCAAATCAAATTCTTGAATTTATTTTTTATATATATATAAATAAAAAACTGAAAAATATACTGGTCTGAACAAAGTTTTACTGGTCTTGGATCGGATGACCGATGCTCATCGTGAGGAATGCTGAATCGTGCATAGGCTCACAACAAAGTGTGATAAATTTGTACCTTAAGTGTAAAAGTATACTAGATATTGATGCTGTGTGATTTTCTACAAGAACTCTGACTTCTTTCACTACTAATCTTAATCACCACAATATAGTGATGTAAATCAATGAGGATAGGAAACCCTTTACCGTCAAGTGTCAAATAATGAGGATAGGAAACCCTTTACCGTCAAGCGTCAAATGTCCTTATTTTTTTTATTACTGTCACCTTCATATAGAACTGAAATTTTCATTGTTATTTGTCAATCCTGTTTTTTTTTTAGCTACCTCAAGTATTTTATTGAAAGAAAATTTATTTCTGAAATTAGAATATGATAAAAACCTTTATGTTTGCTCTTTCAGTATGATGCTTAGAAGTTGAACTGTGAAACAGAAATCATTGTGACTTTTGTTTGTTTGGCAATAGATAAATTACCTTTTGTCAAAGTGTGCATCAAGAAATTATGAAATAATATCATACATATGCCTGCATGATGTCAGGTGTTAATCATAGTATACTCTCTAAAACTGCACTGACCTGATGAACCTTATTTGCCAATGTACTGTAATAACTTACTTATATTTCATTAACATACATGTAGATTATTTCATTGTGAGCCATGCTCGAGGGTTGGGATCCCATTAGCCAGTTTAACACTGCCACAATTTTATGCCTGTCCCAATCCAGGGCCTGGATTTCCAATGCCACACGTAGTGGCCATTTTTGTGTTTGATTGTTTGAGGGGGAGAGGTAGTTGTTCATTTTGTTGATATTTGTAGAATTTTTACTATCACCATTTAAACTTTCTTTTCATTATATAGCATTATGATTGTGATTAACATTACTGTATTAATTGATTTACATTTTATTTAAGTTTTCTACATTCCATTTTATAGTGAACTTGCTTGTCTACCAGATTGGAAAGAAGATGTTTTGCACAATATTATTGATCACTTTTTAAGACTACGATTTCCCATGTTATTGGTATTAAATAAAGCTGACCTCCCGACCTCTGAACTCAATATTAACAGGTAAGACATATACATAAGCAATAATAAGTCGATGACTGATATTTTTTTTAGAGTATCGTGTAATAGGAGATTGTTTAAGACTGAATTATATTCATAATGACTATTGAAACCAAACTTATACTGTTAACATTTAGAAAAGATCTATTAAAACTTCTGGTTAAATCTAAGCATTTAAATGTAGTTTCCATACCATTAATTCATTTCTATTGTTCAGATTCAAATCAGATTATTTAATTTTCTCCAGCTTTTCAGCTCTGCAAGGGATGTTTGCTACATCTGCGGAATGAGTGAAATACACAAATCACCCTCGGAGAAATAAATGAGTGCCTCTCGAATGCAGAGTGGTTGTCGGTGGTCTATTTTATTGCAGAATTTTCTGACGCTGTCTATTGTCAATATAGAAAAAAGTTTCTTCCCAAAGGCCTACCCCAGAGACACATTTTTACCTGCATGATTTATTGCTTATAAACTCGTTATTGTCATGAATATAGCTGAAATATTTTTCACATGATGTTAAAGCACAACAATCAAATAATGAAATCTACAGAATGAATACAAATTGATTTTTTTCTCATCGATTAAGTTTTTCAATCCAATTAAAAATAGATATCTGCGCTTGCTCCCTATTTTTAGCCGAGTTGCAACGAAGTTGCAGTCGGCTTATGTTTTGGCGAAAGGTGGGCGTATGTTAGCCTATCTTCATTAACACGATAGCGCTCTTAGTTTTTGGCCGATCAACATAATGTTTGGTAGGAAGCATTATTACACTATTATTTAGAGCGAGTTCGAAATTCAGATTAATCTATTGTTTTTTTCTTGTAAAATCATGTTTTTTTATAGAAAAAGTACATATTTTGAGAATTATCTTCGTTAACGCGATAGTGTTCTTAGTTTTTGGCTGATCAACGTAATTTTTGGTAGGAAGCATTATTACACTATTATTGAGAGCGAGTTCGAAATTCAGATTAATCTATTGTTTTTTTCTTGTAAAATCATGGTTTTTTATAGAAAAAGTACACATTTTGAGAATTACACATTTCTCTGAAACTACAAAAGATAGAAACTTAATATTTGGTATGGGTGGAGATGCCAATGTGAAGTTGTGCATTCAACATTTTTATCCCCGGGGCTCAGCCCCACCCCGCTGGGAAATCTGTTTTAAAAAATGTGACCGAGATCCCCACCCTAAACCATATATATTTATGATCAGGAATTAAATGCATTATAGCTCAGGCCCCAGGGTCATACCCCACCCCCTACCTGAAGTGAACTTTTTAATGGTTGAGATCCCCACCCCTAAACCATATATATTTATGATCAGGGTGACTAGGCAAATTAAATGCCTTATAGTTCAGGCCCCGGGGGGTTATGCCCCACCCCCTACCTGAAGTGAACTTTTTAATGGTTGATATCCCCACCCCTAAACCATATATATTTATGATCAGGGTGACTAGGCAAATTAAATGCCTTATAGTTCAGGCCCGGGGGGTCATACCCCACCCCCTACCTGAAGTGAACTTTTTAATGATTGAGATCCCCACCCCTAAACCATATATATTTATGATCAGGGTGACTAGGCAAATTAAATGCCTTATAGCTCAGGCCCTGGGTGTCATACCCCACCCCCTACCTGAAGTGAACTTTTTAATGGTTGAGATCCCCACCCTTAAACCATATATTTATTCTTTATTTTCTTACTTATTTATAAAACAAGACCAAATGATTATGACTTGCAACTCGGCTGTTGCATCTCTGATGCTTTCTCGATTTTTTATCAGTTGTTTACTAGTCACTGTGTGGGAGATCTAAAAAGGCTCCTTTATGGGTCATGTAAGGAGTCAACATGAATACATTTGGTGTCTATCTGGTGCATTGCAAAGTGCATATGCTTGTCTTGTCTGCAGGATTTTGTGGAAGAGTCACTGATTGGTCAATTTAGCATGCATTCATGTTGACTCCTGGTGCTACCCATAAAGGAGTGTTTTTGATCTCCCACAGAACGACTAGTAAACAACCAATCGAAAATAGGCAGCAAGTGTGGAGATCTAATTTTAATTAAATTGACTAAGTTTGAAATTGTTTATCTCCCTTTGGCATGACTTTATTTAGCCTTATTAGTGGCACTTTTTTTTTTACCCCTCCTAAAATGGCTTATCGAGTGCTGAGTGCCATTGAACTTTGGAATTGTTTTCTAAACCATAAATTAAAAATAATTATGTTTCAAACTTTTAAGTTTACTTTTCACTAAATTTGTCTGATTGCTTCTAAAAAAAATATTAGATAAAAGGCATAAAAAAATATATATTCCGGGAAATATTTTAGAAATTAAACATCTGTTTAAAGATGAAGATGAAAATGATGAAGATGGTATAACTATGTTTCTCATTAGAGGAACAAAAATCCTATGGTGTATTTAACTTGTTGTTTGGGAAATATCCATGATTAGTAAAAGACATGTGTACATTAAATGAAGATCTTTTTATAGAAATTGCACAATAATGAATATTTAGGTAATGTAATTCACAGAATACAAGAAGAATTGCCTAATTATCCTATGATACCAGTGAGTGCTAAAACAGAATGTGAAATACAGAAGCTTACTAAAGACAATGTGATAGAGTATAACCCTGGAGACTTAGTGATTCATACAGACAATGTGATAGAGTATAACCCTGGAGACTTGGTGATTCATACAGACTGTGATAAACATGTAACTTATAGACCTGATATACAGAAATTACAACAGATATTAACAAAGTAAGTTTATTGATATGCAGAGAAGGAAATATGACTGTGTCGAACACCCTTGGCCTTGGGAACCAATTTTTATAAGACAGCAAAAATAATTTGAGGTCAGATTATGATATGGCACTGTTTTTGTTGTCTAAGTTATAAACAGAAATTCAAATTAAAGAGATCAAATTTGCAAATGATCCAGATATCAAGACTTAATTTGATGTTTGGTTCAAACAGGGTTTATTTAGGGTTCTGTTTAGACAGGTTTCACCTGTAATTCCTTAATATACAGGAAAGTGTTTTATAAGTTATTGGAAGTTAAAGCTGTAGAATACAAATATCTTGTATTGAACTTTTACCACCTACAAACAGTTATTATTGTATGCTGGGGGGACGTCGTGGTTGTGATCGTATGGTAGTTGGATTTACAACTACCTGTGCAATCAGTGCCTATCACCTCTAAAGTTGTGAGTTCAAATCCCACAGATGGGGGAGATGTACTTGATACACCATTATGTGATAAAGTTTGTCAGTGATATGCGACAGGTCGGTGGTTTTCTCCGGGTAATCCGGATTCCTCCACCAATAAAACAGACTGCCACGATAAATAATTTCTTAAGAAGCCAAAATCTGTATATTTATAACAAAATCTTTTTGGGAATAATATATGAATGGTCCTAAAAATATTTCCTAATTGTATTCTGATCAGACACCCAATATACCTTATAATTACATTTTGGTAAACATAAGCATTTTCTTCTTGGAAACTACTGGGTGAACATTTTAAAGGATTGACCATTTGGTGAACCCCATTAGAATTTGTGATTTTTGTGTGGATTCAAAAATCAACAGTGCCACCAGAGCAATTTTATTGACTGAGTCTGAAAACTCTATTGATCAAAAACTACTAATTTTTTTTTTATAAAGGGTGAATGATCCTGTGGTGGTTCTTTACAAAATGCATAATTTTTTGTGTTAATGGGAAATTCAAGATAGCCGAGCACGGGACCATAAAAATATATTTCTCTGTTACTATGAAACCATTTAAAATGAAACTTGGCTTGAAGTTGAAATTGGTTAGATGGTCTTCTACAAAATCTGCATTTTTTATGCTGATCAGAAATCTAAGATGTATAATTAGGTGAGCAAGACAATGTTCAGGTGGCTCAGCTTCTAGTTGTAAAATGACACTTTTTGTTTCAGGCATGGTTCAACAAATGTGTTGGAAGCATTAAGACAAGCTGTAAAGTTAAAGGAACCAGTCTATGCCTTTCCTGTCCAGTGTTTAGATACATTTCACTCATTGGGAAAACAAAGTCATAATGATTGTAAAGTTCTTCATGATTGTTTATTATTGAAGCCTGGGACTACCGTGGACGAGTTGTACAAAGTCATGTGTCATTATCCTACTAATCTGTTGACAGGAGATTTTGTGAGAGCTGAGGTTAGAAATTCTTCTCATATATCTAGTCTCAACTTAACCCTGAATAAAACTATGCAATTGTTTATCTTTCTGCATATAGGTACTGTTAAATATCTGAAGTGAGCTGAAATATGAAGGTTTGCTTTGCAAGTGAACTTTAGCAAAATCCATTCCAAGAAAGTTGGGTAATATTTATGTTGCATTCTAGACTTCTGATTTTAAGGCTTTAAAGTAATGAATTGTGTGTATAGCCTGATTACAAATTAGGAAGTGATTTGAAAGTGGTGTTAAACACCCTAATCCTAACCTTATCACCACTATAGTTGTGAGTGTGATTTCTGTCTGTAGCAAAGTGTACTCGAAATGTAATAATAAATTTTGTCAGTGACAGGTCTGTGGTTTTCTTTGTAGCCTCCACTTTCTTCCACCAATAAAAATGATCGCCACCCTATAACTGAAATCCTGTTGAATGTGGCATCAACCACTCAAAATTCATTTCTTCATCCTTGAAATTGTCATATTATTTTAATATCTTTCTATCACCTTTTTTTGGATGATGCCTGTTGCATACATTAAACAATTCAAAACATCACAGATTTCTTCATAAAACTGATACACCTTAAATTTGGAAATTAGATACAAACCAAAACAGTTGTGAAAAGTTGATATTTCAAATATTTATCAAAGCGAAACATATGTTAGGGGTCGTCGTGATCGTATGGTAGTTAGATTTACAACTACCTATGCAATTAGTGCCTATCACCACTAACGTTGTGAGTTTGAATCCCACTCAGATGAGGTGTGTTTGATGCTGGTTGGTTTTCTTCGGGTACTCTGATTTCCTCAACCAATAAAACTGACCACCACGATATAATTGAAATATTGTTGAAAGTGGTATTAAACACATACCCCCCCCCCCCCCCCCCATAGCACTTATTAAACGATTATTTAAAATCATTAGTTGTCTCAGTATATTATAATCTAAATACTGTTATTGAAAAACAAAATATATTTGGATGTTCAAAATGGAATCTAGTACTGTGTGGTGTAATGAAGATGGGGAACATATTTCACAATCATTTCATACTTATATCAGAATATAAAAATATGTTGATTTTTTTTTCAGACAATTGTCGAAAAAGAAAAGAAGAGACCTGTCAAGAAAGATGAAGTCATGACAATAAGTAATCGTATTATCAAAATAATGACTACCAAGAGATCGTCATGACAACAAATTATTGTATAATCAGAATAGATACTACAAATAGCTCATTGTTTTAAATAATTTTTCCCTGAATATTGTGAATGATCTTTTTATTTATTTATTGAAAGAAAAAGAACAAAAGCACAAGTAACGACCTACAAAACACTATGCGGAAAACTATAGATTGAGCAACACTAACCCCACTTAAAACCAGGTGTGATGAACTCGAGTGCTTCTGAAGTGTAAGCAATTCCTGCTCCACTAGTGTCACCCGCCATGTTACTCTTGTTACAAACCCGGTGACAAGTCATGAGGAAAGGATCGGATTGTGATTACAACAAGCGAAGCATATCCATGGTCATTTGTGACACATAACCAAGTCATGGTGGCAAATGTAAAACTTTTGAAGTGATGAATTCAACTTAACCACTAGGAATCTTTGGTTCAGTAACTTCCTTGTAAACAACAACCCTCTATCAAGAATTAAAAACATCTCTTTTGTCATGGAATTGCGGTCTTATCAGACACTTACTGTCAATTTCAAGGTTTTTATTTTTAGAAACTACGAAAGTCAATTTTCATCTAATGTATAATGCCGACACTTAAAACACCTTCCGCGGCACCTGAGTTCATCTTCTGTTTTTAGTGTGGTTATTGTTGTTCAATCTTTAGTCTTCAGTATAATATTAAATTGACCACCACGATATAGTAGAAATATTGTTGAAAGTGGCGTTAAACACCATAACCTCTTGATTGCTTCTCCTTCTGCAAGGTTATTTAGATAACTTTCAAATTTTTACTTTACATTTGCCTCAACATAGAAATTTCCATCACCCGTTTCAAATTAACCGTATGTTATTAAAATCAGGTGACATTTTGATTGTGCATTGTTTCATTATCACCATTCTAAGATATATCAAATATTGCTACAGATTGAAAATAATTGCTATGAGTAAAGTCACTTTTTGTCTTTATTATATTATATGCCAATTGAGACAGATAAGATAAAAGATAAAACTCATTCAGGAATCGATACCAACTATATACGAGTGTAGTTAAAAAATATGCATATTGATCACAAACATCTTTCGGAGAGGCCCCAACCGCATCGTTGGCATAATGGTTAGCGTGCTCGACCCGAGTGCGGTAGATCGTGGGTTCAAGCCCCGGTGGGGTAAGACCAAACTGGCAAAGACTATAAAATTGGTATTTGTTGCTTCTCCACTAAGCACACAGCATTAAGGAGAAAGAGAAAAGAGTGGTTGGTTCGGAATCAGAATAATGTGTCTGAGTGGGTGCGACATGTCTACCCGAGGACTGTTGTTTCAGTGAGCTAGCACTATAAAATCCAACTCAGCATGTTGGTCTAGTACAAAGCAGACCTCATCATCATCTCATTGCAAATTAACTTGTTCTCGCCATGATATAGCTGAAAAATTGCTGAATTGGCGTTAAACAACAATAACTCACTTGGAGAGGCCCATTTTGAAGTTTAGCTAAAATTGGCAGTTGATTTCTCTGCTCTTATTTAAATGTCTTCTTTCATTTATCATTGGTCTTTTCAGAAGCAAATATGGCATTAAGTTTACACCAGAGAAGTTATATTGATAAATATTTGTTGTCGTCCAATAATAAGATAAAGTTATTGGTGGTCATTCAATTTTGGAGGAAAACTGACTACTTGTAGAAAACCACTGCCATTCTGTATATTATTGACAAACTATCATACAAGACTGTATCAAGTACATCTCCCCATGGGTGGGTGTCAAACTCTCAAATTTGAGTAATAATAGGGACTGAGTGCATAGGTAGATGTAAATCCAACTATGGTTGACCGTTACGAAATATTAATATCTCAAATGACAATGGATCTTTTTACGTAGATTTTTTCTTTCCTCTATCACTGACAAGACTTACCAAATTTGACTATATATATATATATATATGAGTAACATGGCAGTGTCTTATAAGAAGCAAGCACTGCTTACTCTTCACAAGCCCCCATTTTTTTGGTGGGGTCCATGTTGCTCATCTTTTTAGTTTTCTGTGATGTGTTTTTGTTTTGTTTGTGTCTCTTTGCCACTGGTTTTAAGTAGTGGAGTTCGTGTTGTTCATTTTGTTCTATTATATGTCTTTACGTTCGTAGTTCCGTGTTGTGATATTCGTAGTTCCGTGTTGTGATATTCGCATAAAACGATGTTTAGTTCGTCCTACTCCAAATGTTTGTAGGAGGGCTCATGTCTGATTAATGTCATCAGTATTTGTTTTTTGCAGATAGTGGTGTCAAACACTTCTTGACTATATGAGTAAACATGGTGGGTGTCTTAGAAGAAGCAGGATCTGTTTACCCTTCATGACCACCTAGGTTCACCCCCGGTTTCTGGTGGCGTCCGTGTTGCTCATTTTTTACAGTTTTCTGTGTTGTGTTTTGTTTTGTTTATCTTCGTCCTGTGTCTTGTGTGCAAAATGTCGCCAGTGTTTCTGGATTGTCTATTCTTGATTGTTCCTTTGATTTTCTCTAACGTTTATTTACAAGCTAGAGGCCACAGATATTTTGTTGTCATTGCTGTCTTTGCCAAATTAAAATATTTTTTGAAAATGGAACCTGAAACAAGTTTACAATAAAACATGTTTGAACTTGACGACATTGCAACTAACTTCTAACCGAACTTAAACATGTGGGAGAAATGGATCAACACTGAACCCATATATATGACCAATTCATGTCATAATGGAACCCATTTGGAATGAGCATTTGTCTCAACTGAAGATTCAATTATGTTTGAAATGAACCTATTGTGATCAAATTTTGTCTAAACTGAACCGTTTTGTGACCAACTTCTGTCGGAATTAAACCCATTCGAAACCAACTTTTGTCAGAACTGAACCCCTTTTATACAATATATACCGTTTTTTCGATCTCGTATTTTTTTTTTTAGATAATCAAACAATACAAACCTATTGCAGAACACAGATGATATTATCAATTTTTGATTTCAATGACAAATCATCTTTGTATTAAATGATTATGGAAAATGTGTTAAATTGTGGTAGGGTCCCAACGTAAAGAGAGGAGTAAGAAGAGTTTGAAGATACTAAAGGGAGGTAATCATAATCTGTATATCGAAGAGGAACAGACAATACAATGGCCAAAAGAAATACAAAGGACAAACAACGATCTACAAAACATACATATAAAACTAAAGATCGAGTAACACGAACCCCACTAAAAACCGGGGATGAACTCAGGTGCTCCAGAAGGGTAGGCAGTTCCTGCTCCACTAGTTACACCCATCTGTTATTCTAGTTACAAACCCGGTGACAAGTCATGCAAGAGGAAAGGACTGGGAAGTGCTTACGACAAGTGGAACATATCCGTGGGTCATTTGTGACACAGATATTCCATAACGGTGAATCAAGTCATGGTGACGACCGTAAAACGTTCAAAGTGATGACTTCAACTTAACTAAGAAGAGCCCTTGGTTCAGTAGCTTCCTGGTTAGCAGCAACCCTCTATCAAGGAAATCCTGATAGGACCCACAAGCTCTATAATATCGTATCAACTGAGAGATATATACTCCATATGCAGGTGCTGCTGGAATGTTGCTACGTATGATTGATTGATTGGTGTTTAACGTCCAGCGAGCAATTTTTTGGCTATATTCAGGACAAGAACATTTAAAAATTTTAACGCCACGGGACTCGAAACAAGGAAAGGTGATGGGTAGGGACGAATAATTTAGCCAGTGCAACAGGTCTCCTATGGACACTCATCATGAGCATAATGCTTTATTTAACAAGTACAATGAAAACCCAGCCCCCCCCCCCCCCTCCCTCAATATGGCCTGCACACGCTTTAGGAAGTGGTATAGATTCTAAAAACAATAAAAATCCGTACACAGTAATTTCCGTTTCATTATATGTTTAAAGATCAAACAATCACCAATGCAAACACAAACTGTAAACATTTGATCACTGCTTTTGATCTTAATTAAGAGAGTTAATAATGGCTTCTTTTAAAGAATATTTAAATAAATTATGTTTTGATTGCATTTAAATGATCATTGATGGGTTTTTTTTTAACTTTCGTTGATTTTATTTTTAAAAAGGAAATCACGTTTGTTTGAAAGAAAATGCGGTGCCGATTTGTCCTGATACCGTACTTTCTTGGTGCCGAACTGACTTTTTCAACGGTGCCGAACTGTCTTTTTCAAAAGGTGCCGAACTGTCTTGCCACCCCCCCCCCCCCCCCCCAGATATTGGTTGTTGCCTAAGTTGAATGATTAACAAGTCAACTCAATAAATCAACATACAATGTATATGTAAGGCAAAAAAGTCTGGGGACATGTGCTCAGATCAGATATTTCCACACCCCTGTCAGTCTCTGACAGTCTGGGTTTAGACTTTTGAAGTCACTGTTGTGCCACTCTGAACAGGGACTTTAAATTACACTCCCTGCTCTGAAACACAATGAAAATTCTAATTATTTCAGTGTTTTCTCCAGACCAATATAGGACTGCACTTTGCAACACACTATATTTCTTAGCACTGTGCTAAATGTACATGTACCTGAATTTCAAATTTATGGGGAGGACACTGCATTTATCTACAACAATGTACAATTGTGTGCCCTCAAAATTTCTGTCCTAATCACTGACTACATGTTTAAGGTAAAGTACATGTATGAAAATTTCATTTTGTACCAAAGGGTTATGATTATACCAGAAATCAGCAAAGTGAAACTAAAAGAAATTGCATGAAACTCAAACTCTACACCTATTTGTATTTATCAGATGTTTAGTAGAAATACACATGTACATGTACAATGTATGTGCAGTTTTGCCCATTGTGATAACGGATTTTTAAAAGAGGTTTCCAGACTTATGACATGTTCCGGTCTATTTTGGCCCTCACCTGCAAAGTCCAAGAAAATTTCAAATAACATTGTTGCTCTAAAATAGTGCTTCAACTATATGTACATACATGTATGGTCAAATAAAATTAAGTACATGTAGTTGTGTAGAAGTGACTTTTGATTTCTATTTTCTTACAAAAATTACTTAAATTGTTAAGTCATATATTTCTTAGCTTCTCCTGGGTAGAATTATTTCTTACTTGGTTAATTTCCCATAAATTAATGTATAGACAACTGCTATCATCTTGTAAATAAAGAAAGTGTACAAGTAGTATGAATGAGGTAGTAATATTATGTTTTTTTATGCAGATTTGTTTCATAGAAGTAGCATTAGTGTTGAGGAAGAGAAGGTCTGTGAAGATCATGAATCAGGTACATACTTATACATGTAATATGGTAAGAATTTGTCAAGGACATTTCAATTGCTGCTCATGAATTATGTCTCCACCATTAATGTGGAGACATACTGTTTTTGTCCTGTCTGTCTGTCCGTCCATCTATCCATCACAAAGTTTCTTATGGCTAGATTCCCTATGTCAAGTGTTTGATTTGAATGAAATTTCTTACACCTTTTCCCCCTTTTTTTCTTTGTTTAAAGTCCCATAACTCTGAAACGAAAAATCAGAAAACAATGAAAAATGAAAGGGAGCTTCTTTCCACGAAGACAAATATTCTACCAAATAATCATTAAAATCCCTCAAAGTGTTTTTGAGTTATCGTACAATGTGTGGACGGACAGACGGACAAGGTATACCATAATATGTCCATCAAAATACGGGCGTATAAAAAGCACTGAAAATTCATACTAAATGAAAAAGCTTTTCACAATCTCATATGGCCCGTAACATCTTTTTTCAAAATAAGTGAGTTTCTCAACCAAATCTTTTCAAACTTTAATACTATGCTTTGGACCATAAAATACAGGTCAAATTTGATTATGGTGTACATTGTATTTACCGTTAGGAGTTATGGCCCTTTTTTCTTAAAAGAGAACACACAGGTTCACTCCCGGTTTATGGTGGCCTCCATGTTGCTCATGTTTTTAGTTTTCTGTGTTGTGTTTTTGTGGTTGTTGTTTTTGTGTGTGTCTGTGTCTTGTGTACCCAATAATGCCAGTGTCTCTAGATTGTCTATTCTTAATTGTCGTTTCGGTTTTCGATAAGTTTATTTGACATAAAAGAGGTAAAAATGGGAGATTTAAACATTTGAACTTTTTTAATTTTTATCCAATTTTAATGCAGTTTTTTGCAAAGTGTTCATTTATATGAGTTATCCATGGACCATAAAACATTTTTTGCTATTTTATTTTTAAAAGGGCCCAAATTCCGAAATTTCGCATATTTGAAAGGTATATAGAATATTTATTTTTCATCCAATTTTGATGTGGTTTTTTCTGTTGAATGGATGGTGTTCAGTAGTATGTCGACGGAATTCTTCTAATTGTTATTGTTTGCCTGATAAACTTGACCGAAAGAGGAAGTTTTTATTTGTCATCTAATTTTAATGCATTTTTTGAGAAATGTTCATCTTAATGGGTTATTGATTAGCCATTAAAAAATGCTATTTTATTTCAAAAATGGGTAAAAATTTTGCATACTTAAAAGTTATATAGACTTTTTATTTATTCCTCCAATTTTGATGTGTTTTTTTTTATTTTGTTGTTGAATGGATTGTGTTAAATGCTTTCGGTTGTATATCGATAGTTTTCCCCTATCTTTTATGGAACAACACCCCCCCCCCCCCCCCCCCCCCCCCCCTTTTCTTTCTTTTTTTATTGATGTCCTACTTTAATGAGTTACAAATGAAAATCCGGATCCTGCTTTTAAACTAACACAGTTATTATCTGTTAAAAATATTAAAGAACTTAACATCTTGGAAAGTATTTATATGTGGCTGAAAAAATTCGTAATTCTTAAATTGATATCATGCTCCACTATAATTATGTATTGTATATAATGTATCATGTATTGTTTGTAATTTGTATTTATATACCTATAATCTGTATTGCTTTTGGAATAAAGTATTATTATTATTAAAGATGAATATAATATTTGTTTCTTAAAATCTAGACTTTATTGAACATTGAACACAAACTTTCATATGAATAATGAGGTGATCCTGTAGTTTTATAAAACTGTCAAAAGGAAATAAAATATGTTGCTATATCAAAGACATATCATATCTGTTATAATGAAAGATTTTATATAACTTCCCTGCAGAGATTACAATTAACCCTCCGAAAGTGGCATCACTCCGGTTGTTGGATAAGAATCAAATACACAACTTGCATTTATGACGAAAGTAAATGAGCCTCATGCTCATTGTATGTAAATGACAACTCCCAACAACTTGAGAAAGTTTGTTGGAGTGGTAGTTGGTGGCTGGTTGGCTAGTATACATGGAGTGGTACCGGTAGTTGGTGGCTGGTTGGCTAGTATACATGGAGTGGTACCGGTAGTTGGTGGCTGGTTGGCTAGTATACATGGAGTGGTACCGGTAGTTGGTGGCTGGTTGGCTAGTATACATGGAAGAACTTGTGCTGGATTTTGTCCTCAATAGAATGAAAACAACGAAGGAATAACATCAGCCAAAAGTACTATAGCACCCATGGGTTTCACAAGGAACAGGTCTTAGGGCCAGGTCACCACTTCTCTCATGTCACATCAGTAAGTTCCCTCGAAGCGTATCTTCAGAAGTACGAATGTCACATCAACCAACGAAACGCAAATGCTTTAAAACGAGCTACAAAATTGCATCGCAGAAATTTGTCGGCACTTGGGGGAATTAAATTTAATGCAACAACCTGTTATCTATTTGGTTTACAAAGAAGTAAAAACCATCAACATTCCTCTATTCTCAAAACAATAATGCACTATGAGTACAGGTTAATCATTACATTGGAGTCTAAATTGGCTAAGGTCTGAAATGGACAACTCATAATTTACAAAATTAGCAACCATTAAACCCTTATCATGGGATTTATCCGCAGAAAACTCAATCACGACAACCATAACCTTAAAGAAACAACATATGCCTCATTTGACTGATCTGTATTAAACTATGCAACCGTCGTAAAACACACATACAGAATAACAAACACAATTGAAGAAGTCTAGTGTCGATCAGTTCGTTTTGTCATGAATGACTAGCCAGAAAAGCATTGTCAGCAAAATGAAGTACGACCTAAATTGGCAATCTCTTGCAAAATGACGAAAGGAGCAATGCGATGGCAGTAAATACTATCTCATGTTCAACTGATATATATATGCAAATTGGAAGGGTCCGTCTTTTTACCACAGAACACCACAGAACACTATAGAATTAGCACAGAACACTTAAAATTCTATTAAATCTTATTAAATATGTAAAAGAAATGTTATTTGATTAAATAGTTTAAATATATTTTCGTGTATTTTGATAGAAATGGATTAGTTGAACTAGAGTTATCTCTCTTTACAGACTATTTTCGGGAGGAAAATAAAGTCTTTCAGTCCCACTCCTGCCACTATATATATGTTACTATATATATGTTGGGGGTTGTTTTTTGCTTGTTTTGTTTGTTTGCTTATTTTTTCTTTCTTTCTTTTTTCGTTTTTTGTTTTGTCGTGGTTTTATTCTTTCATTCTTTTTTTTTACAACCACGAAGCTTATACAAACAAAAATAATACATAATGTTTATAAGAAATTTCATAATTTATAAGTTCTAAATAATTTTTTCTTAGATTATTTATTTTTAATTTTTTATATTAATTTTATTCCTATAAAGACCATGTTATAAGAACATAACATCACGTCCTAATCACATTTTTGGTCACAAGTAATATTATCATTTAATAAATAATTCATTTTTACTAAGATAATAATTGTCTTTTTAATAAATAAATAATTATACACATATAAATATTGAACAATATTATAAAACAATAAACTATTTCCCCCGAAAATAATCTGTAGAGAGAGACAACTCTAGTTAAACTAACCCATTTCTACTACAATGCACGAAAATATATTAAAACTATGTAAACAAATAAACATTTTTTGTATATATTCAATAAGATTTAATAGAATTTTAAGTGTTCTGTGCTAATTCTATAGTGTTCTGTGGTATTCTGTGGAGTTCTGTGGTGTTCTGCGGTATTCTGTGGTGTTCTGTGGTAAAAAGATGCACCGAATTGGAATCTTCATAGTTAATAGTGCCACAATTAGACTAATTCACAACAGCACTAACCGCCACGATATAACTGAAATATTGTTGAAAGTGGCGTTAAATACCATAAAGCCAACCATCCAAAACAGCACTAAAGGAACACCAAACTACATACAATCTCAACGCACTCCCTTAATACATGTGGTATTTAGCATGCGGAAACAGACAGATCTGTCTATAGGACCATCTTGATGCAACTATTTATCTCCATAATTTATTGTTTATAAACTTCTTCTCTGTCCTAAATATAGCTGAAAAACTGCTCACTTGACATTAAACATCTTTTTATAGGGTTTTAAAATAATCTACTGTATTATAGTTTGGGAAGAATTTTTTTTTTACAAATTTCAGCTGTTGACGAAAATCGCATTCAAAAGAACAAGACATAAACATTGAACTTGTTTTAATTCTTAATGTATATCCCAGATAAACAGCCATGCAAAGATTGTTTATCTCTTTCGATGTTCTTTATATTGTTCTCTACAACGATTTGTATAGCTTGCTCCTGTGGCATATTCAAGATGGTGTTCAACGGGCCACGACGAAAACGATGTACCGCAGTAACAACTCTAGCTGCATACTTGAATTTATTTATGGCTTCTTTGGCAGATTTGAATGCGCCACCACCTCCAGCAGTTGATTTGTTGAAAATGTCTGTTGAACCTAGTGAAATAAATTGAGATAAAACAATACAATATGACTTTTTGTTTACAATATCATGCGAAAAGTGAGTAATGTTTTCAAAATCGCCTATATATTTTATATAAAACATGATGTTGCTTCTCGTTAGAGTTTCATGAAACCTGTAACAAAAAGAAAGCAAAACAAAAAAATAAATCAAAACAAATATATATAGAAACAAATAAAAACTAAAAAAAAACAACAACAAAAACCATTCAAATCCCCCCAACAAACCAGAGACTAGGTCAACCAACAAGGATTTAAAATTGCTTGTATGACAGGTTTGAATTTGCCAAAGGGTTAATCAGACGCCATAAATCGACGAAGCGAATGACAGACAGTGTCGGGGTGAACTCAGGTGCTCCGGAAGGATATGTAGTTCCTGTTCCACTGGTGACAACTGCCGTGTTTCTTTTGTTACAAATCGGTGTTAAGTCATGGATGAGGACAGAACTTTATTCCGTAACGGTTTACCAAGTCATGGTGGAGATCGTAAAACTTTTGAAGTGATGACTTCAGCGTAAATTGGTAATAGCATTTTTAAAAGACCCCACTCTGAGAGAACATTTCTGGCAAGTCTAGTGGCTTGGTATGCACTTGTTCTGCGGAAGAAGTAAAACACATCTAAGCCAATCAGAGGTCAGGGCTAGCTGATATAATGAAATTTCAATTTGTTCTGAAAGGTAACAACACTTCTAACGTGGCTCATGTGAGATTACAAAACAACTTGTAAAATGCTATTTAATGTCCACTGAAATTTGCTTGATATCCCAACGTTTTGCAATGCGCAAATTCCGCATAGCTGATGTAGCATTTCGACGGGAAATTCCAAAGTACAAACAATATTCCTGACATTTCCTTCATACGGTATCATAAATGCTATTGCTAATCAAAATAATGACACAGTAAACATTTTTTTTTAAATACCTGTCAATAAATGTCCCCCATTTTAACATTTTTGTGTGACAAAACTGGTTAAGGTAAATATTCATTATGACTTATGAGTACAATGTTCCATCATGCTTAATCCCATGTGTTCCTCCTAAAGACGGCTGAATTATTTGGCTTTCCAATCTTTTGACCTCTAGCGTCACCTGATGAAAGGTTATTTCAGAAATGCGTCGTGCGTACTCAATTAGATATCTACGTTTTTATTTATATACATAGGTATTTACACCAACAATGAAAATTTACAACTACCTATGCAATCAGTGCCTATCACCACTGATGTTGTTAGTTCGAATCTCGATCAGGGCAAGGTGTACAACATTATAAAATAAAGTTTGTCAATGACTTCTAAAATTGTAACACAAAAGCCCTTGTATTTCCCCTTTCTAAAAGACATAATAACTATGAAACACTTACCATCATCAAGAATGTCATGTTGTAGACTTAGCCTTCTACCTGCAGGTCCAGTTACTCCTATTCGTGATGCGGATGAATTTCTCCTAATCTGAGATATGTTTGTCATATCAACAGAGCTTACACCAGTACTATAAAATATGCGTTCAGATTAAACAAATCGGAATGTAGTAGTTTACTTCCTTCCGAAGAAATCTCTGTTTAGAAAGTAAACAATAAGAAGAGTTTGAAGATACCATAGGGGTAATCAGAATCCGTATATCGAAGAAGAACAGACAACACAATGGCCAAAAGAAAAAGTACAAAAGGACAAACAAAGATCTACAAAATATACACATAACACTAAAGATCGAGTAACACGAACCCCACTAAAAACCGGGGATGAAATTAGATGCTCCTGAAGGGTAAGCAGTTCCTGCTCCACTATTGGCACCCGTCGTGTTAATCTAGCTACAACCCCGGTGGTAAGTCACGAATGAGGAAAGGACCGGGAAGTGCTTACGACAAGTGGAACATACCCGTGGTCATCTGTGACACAGATATTCCATAACGGTCAACCCCGTCATGGTGGCAACCGTAAAACACTTAGAAGTGATGACTTCAACTTAACCACGGGGAACCCATGGTTCAGTAGCTTCCTTGTTAACAGCAAGCCTCTATCAAGGAAATCCTGATAGGAACAACAAGCTCTGGAATATCATATCAACTGAGTGATATATACTCCATATGCAGGTGCTGCTGGAATGTTGTTACATATAAATGGAAAGTTCACAATAGGAAAATTGAAATCATCTCTTTTGTCGTAAAGTTTCGTTCTTAACCGCCATTTCGAGGTGTAGGTCAAGGTATGAAGCAGACCTATCTGTATCTGTGGTATCCTTCAAAGCCCCTGTATGAAGTCTGCCTCATACGAATAAAGGAACAAGTCGGCGAGAAAGTATGAATTCATGGAAACACTGAATATAATAGAGTGATTGATTGTTGTTTAACGCCAATTTAGTAATTTTTCAGCTATATCATGGCGAGAACAAGTTAACTTTCAATGAGATGATGTCCGCTTTGTTCTAGACCAACACGCTTAGTTGGATTTTTATAGTGCTAGCTCACTGAAACAACAGTCAGCAGATGAACATGTCGCCCAACTCGGACACATTATCATATTTCCAAGCCAACCAGTCTTTGCTCTTTCTCCTTAATGCTGCGTGCTTAGCAGAGAAACAACATATACTAGTTGTATAGTCTTTAGTTTGACTTGATCGGGGCTCGAACCCACGATCTACCGCACTCGAGACGAGCACGCTAACCATTACACCACCGATGTGGTTGAATAGAGTAGAAGGTAAACCATTTTTTAATAAGAGATTGTTCAACCAAAGCAATGCCTACAAATGACACACTCCATTTTTAAAGCATTCATTGAAAGCTATCAATACACATAATAGAACAAAGTACCGGTAGTTGCATGTCTGATTTTAAATCTTAGCTCACCTATGAACGTCTGCAACAGAGCCAAGTACATCTTTGACACGTGATGATTTGATATCACCCCCATGCTTGTCACAATTGAAACCATGTTCGGCAGATAAGTCAATTTCTATGTGGTTTTCAGTTCCTGAAATATCAATTACATGTAAATGCATAATATCAAAACACAAAATTCAATGGAAAAATACAACTTCATAATATGTGTATATAACTATAGAGTGTAATAAATAGATTTTAACATGCATTCTACAAAATGTAAACATCATTACATGTATTATAAAAAAATATAAACATGTATTATATCAAATGTAAGCATGTATTTTATAAAATGTATTCCTGTATTATATAAAATGTAAACATGTATTATATAAAATGCAAACATGTATTTTATAAAATGTAAACATGTATTATATAAAATGTAAACATGTATTACATAAAATGCAAACATGTATTTTATCAAATGTATTCCTGTATTAATATATAACATGTAAACATGTACTATATAAAATGTAAACATGTATTTTATAAAATGTAAATATGCATTATATAAAATGTAAACATGTATTATATAAAATGTAAACATGTATTTTATCAAATGTAAACATGTATTATATAAAATGTAAACATGCATTATATAAAATGTACTACAATATGTAATACATATCCCGGGTGCTTACTACAATGAGTAATACATAACCCAGGTGTTTACTACAATGAGTAATACAGATCCCTTGAGTTTACTACAATGGGTAATACACAACCCGGGTGTTTACTACAATGAGTAATACAGATCTCTTGACTTTTCTACAATGGGTAATACATATCCCAGGTGTATACCACGATGAGTAATACATAACCCAGGTGTTTACTACAATGAGTAATACAGATCCCTTGAGTTTACTACAATGGGTAATACACATCCCGGGTGTTTACTACAATGAGTAATACAGATCACTTGAGTTTACTACAATGAGTAATACAGATCACTTGAGTTTACTACAATGAGTAATACAATCCTGGGTGTTTACTACAATGAGTAATACATATCCCAGGTGTTTACTACAATGAGTAATACAGATCCATTGAGTTTACTATAATGAGTAATACATATCCTGGGTGTTTACTACAATGTGAGTAATACATATCCCAGGTGCTTACTACAATGAGTAATACAGATCCCTTGAGTTTACTACAATGAGTAATACATATCCCAGGTGTTTACTACAATGAGTAATACAGATCCCTTGAGTTTACTACAATGTACAATGAGTAATACATATCTCAGGTGTTTGCTACAATGAGTAATACATATCCTGGGTGTTTACTACAATGAGTAATACATATTCCAGGTGTTTACTACAATGAGCAATACAGATCCCTTGAGTTTACTACAATGAGTAATACATATCCTGGGTGTTTACTACAATGAGTAATACATAACCCAGGTGTTTACTACAATGATTAATACAGATCCCTTGAGTTTACTACAATGAGTAATACAGATCCCTTGAGTTTACTACAATGAGTAATACATATCTCAGGTGTTTGCTACAATGAGTAATGCATATTCTGGGTGTTTACTACAAAATAAAAACTTCAAAAAATGTGCAAAAATTGGAATTAGATTGAAATTCCCATAGAAGTACCATACTGTATTGTATTCTTCCAAATTTGACTTTCTGTTTGTTGAAAATAAAACCAGTTAACTAACTAACCTGTATCTATAGAAAACAATGATACAGATGAAGCTTCGGGACCTTTCAGTGGTTTACACATCCAGTTGTCTCTCAAGATGGTGGATATACAAGGTCTTTCATTAGGGTCAGGATTGACTATTTGCCGTAACAGTTTCCGACAGTCTGATCATAGATAGAAAAAAAATACCATCAGATACATTATTCTTATACAGAAATTTAAATATATTTTGGAAAGAATTATCGAAGATATCAACAAAAGACCATCTGGTATGAAACACACACATTTCCTAAAGAACCATCAAATGGTTGCTGGTGTTCAAACTGAGTTTTCTAAGAACTGCCTAAGCTAAATTTCTCACTGTCCTCTATTTTCAATAAAACTTTTTACATATTTCTCGTTAGAATCATGTTAAATTAGATAGCATGGTCGTTGCAATCATTGATTTCCGAACTCAGCCAAAATACAATAATTTTAATAGAAGAGTGTTCTTAGAAAAGCACATCTGAAGGAGGACCAGTACCTGCCAAGTTTTATCCCACATAGCCTGATGGATTCAGAGATGAGCGAAATATGAAGAAAGGTTTATAGACGACGATGGTAGATGGATAATAATGTTAAAAAGAGAATTTTGAGTGTCAAGTGAGCTAAAAAGAAGTACAAGTTACCTTTAGACACCTGTTTGACAAACTTCAACTTCTCTGTCATACCATTTCGCAATACATCGATATCATCATCACGATACGGAAGTGTGCCACACAACATACAATACAAACATATTCCTGTAAATAAAAATGGGGATTTACCACACAACATACAATGTAGACATATCCCTGTAAATAAAAATGGAGGTTAACCACACAACATACAATATAGACATATCCCTGTAAATAAAAATGGAGGTTAACCACACAACATACAATGTAGACATATCCCTGTAAATAAAAATGGAGGTTAACCACACAGCATACAATATAGACATATCTCTGTAAATAAAAATGGAGGTTTATCACACAGCATACAATACAAACATATTCCTGTAAATAAACATGGAGGTTAACCACACAACATACAATATAGACATATCCCTGTAAATAAAAATGGAGGTTAACCACACAACATACAATATAGACATATCTCTGTAAATAAAAATGGAGGTCAACCACACAGCATACAATATAGACATATCTCTGTAAATAAAAATGGGGGTTTATCACACAGCATACAATACAAACATATTCCTGTAAATAAAAATGAAGGTTAACCACACAACATACAATATAGACATATCCCTGTAAATAAAAATGGGGGTTTACCACACAGCATACAATACAAACATATTCCTGTAAATAAAAATGAAGGTTAACCGCACAGCATACAATACAAACATATTCCTGTAAATAAAAATGGAGGTTAACCACACAGCATACAATGCAAACATATTTCTGTAAATAAAAATGGAGGTTAACCACACAGCATACAATATAGACATATCTCTGTAAATAAAAATGGAGGTTTATCACACAGCATACAATATAGACATATCCCTGTAAATAAAAATGGAGGTTTACCACACAACATACAATACAAACATATTCCTGTAAATAAAAATGGAGGTTAACAACACAGCATTCAATATAAACATATCCCTGTAAATAAAAAATTGAAAAATATCGGAAAGAAATTGTATGAACTCTCTTGTCATGTAGTATTTGTAGAATTATCCGGTGCAACAGGTCGCTGGTTTTCGCCGGGTACTCCGGTTTCCTCTACCAATAAAAATCTGATCGCCATTATATAACTGAAATATTGTTGAAAGTGGCGTTAAACACCACAAACCAAACCAAACCATTAAAAATGACATTTTAATAAGAAATTCCCGCCAATTTACTTTCGACAGTCCACAACGACGGTATGGACGATTTAATACTTTTGACGTTTTGGCAATAGAAGAAATCCCTTCTCCTTCTGCTACCAGTGGATTACCATATTTGTTCACTGTCGATAGACTAAATTGACAAATTTTAAAGCTCTTAACAGTGCTAGTAGACAGATTACTAGGATGGTACCAAGTTAATCAACTAACCCATGCTCCATACGTCAGCTGCTATTCCATCATACTTCTCGCCATCTAAAACTTCGGGGGCAGTATACACATAGGAACCACAATTAGTTTCTAATAATCCACGTTTTGGCATTTTTCGAGCAAATCCTAAATCTACAATAAATAACATTGTAAGCTTTAATTATGCAATATGATTTTATAATATGTAAAATATTAAACACAACAAGAATGAAAAACATAAAATCGCGAAATTTCGCGTTACGCAACGTCAACAAAATTAAATGAAAAAGTTGGAAACGTAATATTTGCGATATTGACAAATCCAAGTTAATTTCATTTCCATAATCTTGTTTTAGTATGGAAGGAGGATATTTTATTGAACAAATACATTTTGGACCAGCCAAGCACACTCTAAAGCGGGTATGATTTTATGTATACGGAAGCACATGAAAGACCTAGAATTTAGAAATCAAATTTTGTGATCTTGTTTTAATCTTCGTAATTTAATTAAAAAGCAAACATGAATTTCTAAATTTGCGCGTATTTATGAAAACATATTTCATTTTTTGACCGTTGGTGAATTATGCAATATTTTCTATAAGGAGGAATTTCGATATATGTGAACATCGGGGAAAGATCATTTGCCGGGCAAACTTTTGTTGCGAATTTCCGACAATGCATACGATTAATGTCTTGAACCGACTTTGCAACTAAATGTATCTAACATTAAGCATGCAATCTATAGAAATACAGGATTTTAACAATTATATATAGTTGTACAACCCATCAGAAACAGAACCTTGTTCCATATATTCAAACCTGCCTTAAACTTTAAAAAGGGCACCTCTATATAACAAATTACTGTCTATAAAGGGCAGCTTCATCTTTCCCATTAATAAATAGTGCATATAATTTTAACCTGTATATAAAGGACAGCTGTTCATAAAGACCCCATTTTCACGTTCCCTTGAGTGGCCTTTATATACAGGTTTGACTGTATGTGGTACACAATGTATTTTTGTCGGTTTTACTTTTGTGACGTCACCAGCTTAGAACGTGAGAAATCTCCTTATAACGTTGTAAATAACGTATATAGTTCAAAACTGAATAAATACAAATATGGTTGGAATTGATTTTCATTATGCAAATTCTCATTTTACGAATATTTATTCACTTTATATTTTCATGTATATAAGAAAACATACCTGCTAGTTTAACATTGAAGTTTTCATCTAAGAGGATATTGTCACAAGTGATATGACGATGGCAGATATTATTCTCATGTATGTAACTGACAATTTCTAGAAGCTGTTTAAATAATCTGCACGCATCTGGTTCACACAGAGCTCCAAGATAATTGATAAACTCTGTCAGATCACCGTTTACTGCATATTCCATGACGATATAACACATTTGGCTACTTTCAAACACCTGTATTACGTCTAACTGAAGAAAAAAAAGTGAAAGTTCAACAACATTTGTTCTTTTATATTGCGTAAAACAAAAACGTATACGCCTTTTAAAAGAAATAAATATACCTTTTCACTTAGGGATCCCAACATTTTTAGAATTTACTATAGAGGTCCCAATCCATAAACGACAACCATAACCCTAACTCTAACCCTAAGAGCCTTTTTTGTTAAGTTTATGTTGGAACAATCAAGTCCGAAATTGAGTCAGGTCCCTAGTTGTAGAGATGCCAGTCAAAAATCAATTACAGGGGATGCTTGCTGTTTTTGAACCATTAGATAGAGCTCAATCTAAGAAGAACTTTGAGCCTTCATTTGTAAAAATCGGATGAAGGGTTCAAAAGTTATGAGCATCTGAAATTGCCTATTTTTGGTCGATAATTTTCCAAAGATGGCCGCCATCAATAATGGTTTTAATGACTGTTTTAGAGTTCTGATTTTTTGTGTAAACAGCAGATAATGTCTCTACTTTTGTTTTTTCCCATAGATTATAAGTTATTCTGTCAGAAAAATGAAACTGAACATGCTTGAAGTGATATTTGCTATTTGTTTTACTGTCCAAAATGTATGGCGGAGCCACTTTTGATCTTGACCGAAAGGTCCATAATTTTGTCAGAAAATAACTTATCTGACATCATAATAGAAGAAATTGTGTGTAGAAATACTTGTTTTGTGTGCAATTATAACATATGAATCACCTTTTACATCTTTTTGTGGAATTATGAATCCATAAAGGTGGGTGTGCAATTAGTGTTCAACACTATTTGAGAATGGCACCGTTTCACAGCAGTTATATGGGAAAATGACACAAAAAGCTTCATATTTCCTAAACTAAAAGTGATATCCGCACATCTAACCAAAATGTCTGTTTTAAAAGCTCAAATTCATGTACCAACTTTAAAAAAAAAGCTTTGAATATATAAACAAAAACAAAGCTTTTGAAAAGTTGTCACAGTACACCACCCAGAATATGAATAGAATTAACTTTCTGAAGAGTGAAGACTATAATATAAAAAACAAATATTATGTACACATAGAAGAAAGTGTTTTGTGTCTGTAGTAGTGTAGACTGTATTGACTGATGAAAAAGAGGAAACTCCTAATTTCTAGTGCTCAGTCATACCCTCATTTTCTAGCTGTTTGGACCAAGCTTGAAACATTTTATTTCCAAATATTTTCCTTAAAGAAAAGAGGAAAACTTTCATCTCTATTTACACCCCCCCCCCCCTTTTTTTTCGGTTTGTTTACTTTTCGTTTTTTGTTTTGAACGTAAGTTGGAAGTATTTATAAATTGACAAGAAGTTTTTCATAAACTACTTAAAAAGAAGCAATGCAAAAAATAAATCGTACGTTTAAAACATTGAGATCAAGGTTTATACATACCTACGGCTACGATAACAGCTGTATCAGCGTCGTTGACGTTACAAATATTTTCCACTTCCAGTGATGACGTGCGACGTTCTTCTTCAGACATGATGTTTAGCTTCAGGGGTGTTTTAAATACGAAAAATCAGCCGTGTTCTCGATCTAATAGGGTTGAGTTGGCATGTTTTCTATGTTGATATTATAATGAAAAATACAAATATCGCCATCGGAGAACGCTACTCCAAACTTTTCAGAAGACCATTTCCCGTTTGGCATGCGCAGGAAAACGGAAGCGACTGTGACCATGTGCAAGCTACGAATCTGCGCTGTCAAGAATTTTTTTGTCAATGTGTGACGTAAAAATATTTTTGACATTTACGTCACCGAATATGGTACTGCTTTGACAACTATTTTACCTATTTTGTTCCTGTATTTAAATACTGTTACAGTGACAGCCGGAACCTTTGAACCGTAATGAGAGCGGGAGGTTTGGCGCCTTAAAATCTGATTCAACCCACCATTTCTTTAGAAATGCCTGTACCAAGTCAGGGTCATTACGGTTTTCACAGTTTTCCGGTTGTTGACTGATTTTGTCTGTTTATATAATTATGAGTTTTGACTTTCCCTTTATAAGATTGTTCGGAGTTCGGTAATTTTGTTATTACCTTTATTTAATTGGATAATAATTATGGAACTATATAACGTCACGAACATGCCGGGCAAGGCATTGAAAAGGGGGACCTTGGTGAAAAAAACCGTGCCGCGAATGTAAAATTCCGAAAACAGCGATTCCGATTCGAACACGTTATATCTAAACGATTCCATATCAAAAGAAACAAATTTTTTAAAGATTTTAAACAATGTTTAGATAATTGATTAATGTAAAAAAATTATATCTTTATATAGTTTTATCTGTAAAAAATTGACATCAAAATATTGCATTTTCATGTAAAAGCAGCTACCGGAAAACAAAATGGCGGCCAAAATAACGATAAGTCGGCATCTCTACTAGTTGTGAAAAAAATAGCATTTAAGAGCCGCCCTGTGTAATTTATACATGTGAAGATTGTTGGTTATCCTTAACGTTGGACACTCTATACATACTACAAAGAAGTACTGAATTACTAACGCAACATGTGTATAAAACATAAATGCTCTACTACCTTGAAACAATAACAAGAAAAATAGATGAAGAAGTAGAATATTACCAAACCTGGATGTTGCAATGTTCTTAACATTCTAATTTCTCGTGGAATAAATTTCCGTCGATCTTCTGGCTGTAATAGCGATTTGTAAATAACTTTGATTGCCACTGTTTCCTTAGTTCTATCGCAAAATGCCTGTTTCACTTTTGAGAATCTTCCCTCTCCTATAGTGCCTTTTACAATATAACCTCTCTTTTCTAGTAAATTCAAATTGGATTTAGCTGGTGCCCAACCACCATCTTTCTCTTTTAGTAGAAGAGTATCTTTTATTTTTGTGTGTGGTGGTATGAACGCCATACTTTGTTATTGTATACCTCGGTAGCAAACAATGATGTTTTCTGCTTCATGACGTCAATCTATGGCACGTGTCTTTTCGGGTTTTTTTCGGGGTTTCTTGACAAACAGCTTCGGAAACGGACTGTGCGGGTTGTGAATATATGACCCCATGTCACAAAATAAACACGGGAGAATAAAAAAAGAAGTCGTAAGTGTGTTAGACCGGAATACCCCAATATATAGTATCTTTGTTTTTTATACCCACATGTATTCATCATATGTCATCCAATTACTTCAAAAATGCCTTCGGGCTTTATGGGTTACCCTAGGCAGTCATGCACTGTTCTTAAATCTAATTATTTTATTTAATGTAATGTTTTTGTAATGTTTCTTGTTTAAAAGTATGTGCTTGATGTTTTGCCTGAATAAAAAATGAAAGACAAAATGAAATGAAATACGCAAACTCGAAAAAAGAACAAACAATCAACAAGTCGTCATGTTTTTCTTGAAATATATTATCGATTGTTCTGATCCTTTGACTTGTTTTTCTCTGACACAAAACGTAACTCAGGACTGGAATAACATACAACATAAAGATCAATTTATAGATAGGGTGGTTTTATCATTAGGGACTGGCACCGGTCTAGTGGAGTTTATTGTATTATTTATTAGAACCTAAACAGTACTTGAAATGAACATTGGGTGGACTGTGCTAATTGAACTTAAACAGTACACGAATCAACTTTGGGGGTCTTACCTTGGGTTGATTGAACCTAAACAGTACATGAAAGGGTAAGCAGTTTCCATATGGAATAAACTATGAATATATGAACACAAGTGCTTAGTTGGTGTTAGCAGTTTCCAAAACGATGCAATTACCTCATTTGCTGAAGGATATGTAGGAAGTTATTCCAGAAACGCGTCGTGCGCATTAAATTTGATATACATGTATACGTTTTTATTACTATCACTGTGTCGATACCACTGCTGGTGGACTATTAGTCCCAGGGGGTATCATCCGCTCAGTAATTAGTACTTCGTCACTGACATGGTTTATTAGATATATTTATTACTGAAATGTACAGTTCCTAAATAATGTAATTATTAATAAATCTCAGGTTCTCTTCCCTCAGGCATAGATGACCTTAACCGATTTTAGCTATCCTGTTTAGACCCTTTGGTTTTATTGCTCCCAAAACTTTAAATTATTTGGCTTTCCAATCTTTCGACTTTGAGCGTACATGATGAAGGTTATTCCAGAAATGCGTCGTACGTTTTCATTACTATCACTGGTGGACTATTAATCCCAGAGGGTATCATCCGAGGTTTTTTTTATTACGTTAACAATACATTCAAATGCTTCTCAATCTGAGGTGAATAGTTAGCAATTTCTCTAATGTTTGTAAAGGGTAAGGCAAGCATTGTCTTTATGGATTATGCAAATTTATAATCTAATGGTTGGTTGTTTGGTGTTTTTCTTTACCGTAAGTGAGAAGTAGAAGGCTAATACATTATGCTGATTCTGATTGTAATTAGGTATTTATTCACTGTTATCTTAATGTAAGTCGTAAATATGTTCCGAATGACAAAGTCAGGACCAAAAACGTGGTAGAAAGTTTTTAGAATTCCCTAAAACAATACTTTTGCCTATTACGATAAAGCAAAGTCAACGGAGTCCACACAAAATATGTCAATGACCAAACGAGAGGGTTGTTTGTGAATTTATTGTAGTGAATTGTTGCAGAAATTAACTTCTAGCTACAGGAGATGGGTGCAATTATTTGCTGATGATTAACAACTCAAGAGAAACGGACAGAGCATAGTTCTATAAGGGAAACTTTATTTATCTATTAAAAGGGATATGTTTTTCCCTAGAGCCAATTTTTTCACGAAACAAAAATCAAATTGTTTTTCTTTTTTGGCCATTAAGAATCGGTCTTAATTTTTATCTTACCAACATTTCTTGTTGAAAACTGCATGTTTTTACATTATTTATAATTTTTCATCTCTTAGGTCAATTAATATATTTTTCTACAAAACTTTATTATTTTTTTTTGGAATAAAGATAAAAAAAAAAAATATGGGTATTCATCACAATGGTCTTAAATATAATAAAAATAATAATAATAAAAATCAAAAACGTGTACGACCTGTTCTTATGTCCAATTATCATATATAGAATCAATGACAATAATATTGTCTTGATCATTCATGTAAATACTTTTCTAAAATTTTTATAGGAATGTGTATTCAAAAGTTTGTTAAGCCAAGGTACACCTTAAATGATTGAGGGGTCGTCGTGGTCGTGATCATTTTGTAGTTGGATTTACAACTACCTATGCAATCAGTGCCTATCACCACTAACGTTGTGAGTTCGAGTCCCGTTCATGCGAGGTGTACTCAATACAACATTATGTGATCAAGTTTGTCAGTGACTTGCGGTAGGTTGGTAGTTTTCTCCGGGTACTCCGGTTTGCACACACCAATAAAACTGATCGCCACGATATAATTGATTGGTAAAAGTGGCGTTAACCACCACAACCCCTAACCCCAAATCTCTAAATGATTGATTCCTGTTTACCAACCCTATCTTTATTAATATATATATGTCTATGTTCTTCTCTTAGTCTCATTAATTATCAATTTTACTCTATACAAAATAAAGTAAAATTAGTGAAAATCCAATTACTTAAAGCTTACCTAGAGCACTGCATGGTCTTTGCCATGGCTGTAGGCGGTATAGGGGAGCTAAAAATTAACATTTCAACGACATAAATGGATCAACTTGCATCAGAAATATATGCAGTGCCGGATTTAGATAAAGACCAATTTGGGTATCATCATAAAGTCGATTTATTTTCTTATAAATATTGCCCTTTTGTTGTTCTGTCTGTCAAATAGGTAAAAAAAAAATATGTCCCTTAACTCTTAAAAATTTTCCCCAAAAACTCATTTTTTCATATATCTTTTCGTTTTTTTCCCTCTATATTAATATCAAATGAATTGTCTCATTTTTGTGTGTTTAATGTTGCGACATTGTAAGACAATTAAAAAAGAGTTTCAAGGTAGGTAAGATATCATACAATAAACAGAAATATGCGAATACGTCAAAATCGGCCAAAATGTAGGATTTTTTTTAATTTCAGCATTAAAACATTTCAGGTCTACATATTTTAGCTTCAATCCCCTTATTTTAATTGCAAAATGATGTGCATTATTTACCTGAACTATAAAGGTATACTTTTAGATTTTCATTTTGATGTATACATGTATATAACTATTAATCCGAGATTCCTCTGCCTTCCGACGGCTTTTTGTTCGACTTGCTGACGAAATCATAGGATCTAAGGCAAAATCGTGCTGTAATGGAATGTAACACCACTTTCTGAGGGTAAGATGGTTATGAATGAATAGAAAAATGATTGGTGAAGCGATTTATATAAGGGTTTCGGATAGAAAATAAAATCCGATAGCCACGAAACTTGGAAATGTGCCGAAGCAGAGTTGCAACGGCAATCCGCTGTTTTCCTTATAGAGAGCGCTCTGACGTCCCCCGGCTCCAGCAAGTCGAACAAAAAGCCGTCGGATGGCAGAGGAATCTCGGACTAATAACTATAGACAGTTAACCCAGACATGAAGTAAGCAATTGTGGGTGCTTTAAGATTTTTTTCACGTTTGATCTAATATACAGAATGGGTTTGTTTTGTTTTGTTTTTACTAATATGCATCGCTTAATAATTAATAATTAACATTTCAACACCTATCAAAAATTTATAAAGGTAAGGGTTAAGCAGTTCCCCAATTTCCTTGTTGTTGACAGTATGGGCGTACTTTCACATTTCTCATCTGAAAGCAAACTGTGTAAGACAATGACCGTTTTAGTAAAACTGTTCTGTAAATCAATAGTTTTCTTGTTTCTATTAAGCTGAAGAACATCTCAGTTTATTGTTTATTTTCAATTTGTAATGCGACAATATGAGCACTTCAAGGAAAAAGGGGACCATCGTGGTCGTGATCGTATGGTGGTTGGATTTACAACTACCTATGCAATCAGTACCTATCACCACTAACGTTGTGAGTTCGAATTCCACTCAGGCGATGCAACATTATGTGATAAAGTTTGTCAGTGACTTGCGACAGGTCGGTGGTTTTCTTCTGGTTCTCCGATTTCCTCCACCAATAAAACTGACCGCCACGATATAACTGAAATATTGTTGAAAGTGGCGTTAAACACATAAACCAAATCATCATTGATCAAGTAAAAAGAGGTAACTCCACGAAGTTCAAGAAAGTAGTAATAGTGACTTGACATGTATAATTCACTGGTCGGATTTAAAAACAATCAAAAACTGACTCAATGTTCCGCAGACAGCTTTGTCAAATAACAGTGTGTAAATAACATTATATAAGACTACTTGATAAAGGAATTAGGTATTGATAATTCACTTGGCAACCCTACATATACACCGATGACACTTACGGAAGAGGAAATCCTAGACAATCATAGGTCTGTTTTGTGTTACTCTTGGATGAAGAACAGGATATTCCGTCACACTACTGGATTCCTAAAGTACACAAGTGTCCTTACAAACAGCGTTATATTGCTGGATCTGCCAATTTCTCCGCGAAAGCTCTTTCCAAATTATTAACTCGAGTTTTGATTGACAACACATGTATTTGTTATATTTAGTGGACATGTTTTTCAACATATAGTCGGCATTCCTATGTGTACAAACTGTGCACCTCTTCTCCAAGGTTTGTTCCTTTATTCGTAGGAGGCAGACTTCATACAGGAGCTTCTCTAAAATAACAACAAGAAGCTATCCCGATCCTTTTTAAAATTTCACGTTCCGCTATGTAGGTGATGTCCTTTCACCAAGTAATTTTAAGTTTGGTGATTTTGGTGATCCATCTATCCCATTGAGCTTGAAATAAAGGATACCACAGATACAGCTAGATCTGCTTCATTCACATGGAAATTGACAACGAGAGCGTTAATAAACACAATCAGAGCTTGTGGTTCCTGTCGTGATTTCCTTGATAGAGATTTGCTGCTAACAAGGGTTCCTAGTGGTTAAGTTGAAGTCATCAATTCGAAAGCTATTTAAAACGGTCGCCTGGTTAACCGTTACGGAATATCTGTGTCACAAATGACCACGGATATGTTCCGTTTGTCGTAATCACAATCTGATCCTTTCCTCATTCAAATCTTTTGTAACAAGAGTAAAACAATGGGTGCCACTAGTGGAGTAGGAACTGCTTACCCTTCTATAACACATGAGTTAGTTCACCCCATTTTTTAGTGGAGTTCGTGTTGCTCTATGGTTAGTTTTCTGTGAAGTGTTTTGTAGATTATTGTTTGTCCTTTTGTCCTTTTTCTCTTGGCCATTGTCCTTCTTCGATTTCCAGTTTTTGATTACTCCTTCATTATCCTCCTACTTTTCTTAATATATCATTTACAATCCATCTATCTTTCTTCATGAACACAAATCTCTGATGAAAACAACAAGTAAGACAGATAATACATCAAATTAGTTTTATTCTCTTAAAAATAAATGAGTATTTCAAAACTTTAATATCCGTATCAAAAGCACTGGATACAACCATAAACAATTTGAACATACAAGCATATTGTTGATTTTTTTTATATTAATTTTCCGTTTTCAGATAGAACAAACATGCTAAAAGTTTCATATTTTGACAGAATATATTGATTGAAACAAATATTTGCTTTATGCTTGCTTCTTTCAGCAATATATACATTGTACAATAAACAATAATTCAGCAATAAACAGAACATACAAGTAAACAAATAGAGTAAGGATACACAAAATAACAAGAAGACATGTAACAGTGAATGCTGGAAGACAAGGACACGAGACAATAACTGTTAACATGGACTTAATATAAAAATTGTTTGGAGCATTCGCATATGCCGTTTACAACACTACTTGACTATGCATAAAACATCCATTCATTACAACTTAAACAAGTGTTGTCTATGTTCTCTTTTCTCTTTTATGGATTGCATCACACTTGTCTGTAATGTCACCTGAAAAAACAAACAGGAAAAATCTTACTAATGTTAATTGGAACTTCCTTTTAATTATTATTAAATGTTCTCCTTTCTCAGGCATTCGAATCCCGCTCATGGTGAGGTGTATTCCATACAACATTATGTGATAAAGTTTGTCAGTGACTTGCAACAGGTCGGTGGTTTTCTCCGGGTACTCTTGTTTCCTCCACTAATGAAACTGACCGCCACGATATAACTGAAACATTGTTGAAAGTGGCGTTAAACACCATAACTCTAACACTTAATTAGATTGACATTGTCTTTTACATTACAAGAACATATTTAGAAAAATATGTTAAGGGAGGCATATCTATAATTCGAACTCACAACTTTAGTGGTGATAAGCACTGACTGCACATGTAGTTATAAATCCAAGTATCATATGACCACAACGGTCCCTATTTATTTGAGTATATTCGGTTTGGCTGTGCAGAGGAACTGTGGTTTTGACCATTTAAGTTATATATTTACCCTTATTGAGCTGTAGACATATTCCCCACTCCTCCAAGGAAATGGTATGGTCACTATTGACATCACACTTGTTTAGGAAAGGGACCAGACAATGTTCCATTGGTTTAATTGTAGCTATAACCATCAACAGCTCTCGTCTGTTCACCTGCCTAACAAGTAAAGAAAAATACTGACTAACTCATAATACAAATTAAATTTAAACCTGAATATTCTTTCTTTGTTTCATATAATGGAACTAAATTAACTGTTTACGTACCTTCCGAAACACCCGAGTTCACCCCCATTTTTAGTGGGGTTGTATTTCTCAATCTTTAGTTTTCCGTGTTGTGTTTTGTAGATCATTGTTTGTCCTTTTATCTTTTAGCCACTGTATTGTCTGACCTTCTTCGAGTAATGGCTTCTGATTACCACTTTTGGTATCTTCAAACCGCCACGATATAACTGAAATATTGTTGAAAGTGGTGCTAAACACCATCACGCTCCCAACCGGGTATCTTCAAGCTTGTTTTAGAGTTATTTCCACAACAACTGTAAGCTTTGTACATTTTTGTAATTTTTAGTGTCATATTGTAATGCATTTTTGATTTCACCTTGTGATTAATCATTGATTATATCAAGAAAATCAGAATGCATGATATGATATGATATCTATTTGATTCTTTCAGTTACAATAATAATTTTTTTTATATATTGACCTTCCGTATATCAGAAGTATATAGAGGTTATTATCTTAAATAATGTATGGTATTTTCAAATTGATGTAAAATAACAATCATTAATAAATGCCGACGAATGAACTGTACCTGTCTTTGGGATGAATATCAAGGTCACAGAATTTCCAGATAACGGCGTCTGTATGGTGATCGTCTGCGTTGGCAGTCTTTAGTAGAGGTACATAATCGCCCAGTTGATTTCTCCTGGCCTAAATGGTAAGAACATTAATTTAATGTGAGCGAAGTGGGCAATTAAAAAAAACGCGGGGGGGGGGGGGGGGGGGGGTATGGTGTTTAACGACACTGTCAACAATATTTCAGTTATATCGTGGCGGTCGGTTTTAATGGTGGAGAAAACGCTAGTCATTGACAAACTTTAACACATAATGTTGTATCGAGTACACCCCGCCTTAACGGGATTCGAAATCCGACCTTAGAGAAAACATAACTAGTCAAATCAAATCAACAAACATACTGAGCATGCTGAAACAATTCAATCAAAACAATGAATTATCAATTTTATCCTTAATTAGCATATGTCTACATGGTTTTTTTCAGTTCGACATCTATACGCAACATTCACTAATGGAGTTTTGACTTCTTACTATGTACTGGCTTCCTAAATTACACAAATAACCTTTCAAATTTCGCTTTATATCAGACTCTATTGTCCTAATCATATGGCGTTTCCATTTCTCAGTTGGTTCGAACCACATGTGGTATAATGAATAGCGTAGCGTGCTCGTCTCGACTACAGCCAAAGAATATAAAGTTAATATTGGTTGCTTCTCCCCTAAGTACACAGCATCAAGGAGAAAGAGCAAAGACTGGTTGGCTTAGGATAATGTGTCCGAGTAGGGCGACATGTCTACCGCGGACTGTTGTTTCAATGAGTTAGAACTATAAACATCCAACTAAGCCTGTTTGGTATAGTACAAAGCGGATATTATTATCATCTTGTCGAATGTAACTTGTTCTCGCCATGATATAAGCTGACGAAATGCTCATTTTGCATCAAACACAAATCCCTCGTACACCCAGGTGGTTCGTCCCCCCCCCCCCCCCCCCCCCCATATTTGTAATAATGGTTTGAACATAAACGATCATAATCTCGTGATATTAACACCAATGATACAGTTTTCATAAGGGTACCTATAAAGTGCGAAACGAAACGAAATCAACGAAAACGAAACGAAACGAAACGAAATCAACAAAAACGAAACGAAACGAAACGAAATCAACGAAATGAAAACGAAATAAAACGAAACCAACGAAAGCAAAACGAAATCAACGAAAACAAAACGAAATAGACTGATATGAAAAAAAAAAAAAAAAAAAAAAAAAGATAATTTGATTTTTTAAATACAATAATTTTGATTAATTATAACTGGGAAACCCATCTTGCATGTCTGTCCGTTACAGTACTCCTCACGTACATTACCCGCAACTCAATTCAAGTCGGGTTTGCTTGCCGACAAACTTTCAGAAGTTCAAATGTCATATTTTTATTTGTGTTTGAGTGTGTGTCAGTATTTATGAATTATAAAGTTTCTGGAGTGGGCATGTAGAAAAAAATGGGGGGATATGAGGGGGTATTTTCATAGATTGGGATATTGAGGGTTCATTTTTCGTCTGATTTTATTACGTTTTTCGTTTGTATTCTTCATAAATTTGCCTATTCGCAAATCATACAGGATGGTCTTGAGTTTCAGATTCTGGGCACTATTTGACTACTGGATTTTTCCGACATGTCACGTTTAATCCCCATGTTGTTGTTCAGTTGTTCCGTTGATTGAAAACTCAGATGGTTGAGCTTCTTATCAGTTTTGTCTGTTTTTGTGGACTTTCCCTTTTGAATGCGCCTTGGAGTACGGTACCATTGTTATTACCTTTATTCGGTATTGTGCCAACAGATCTGGCGTAATGTCTTACCGTTGTTCTTTCCGAGATATACAGGGATCAAAAAGACCCAACACTATAAACTTTTTATTTCAAATCCTATTGTTCTATTTTGAAGAACTAAAAAAAAACCAACAGCAACATAACAGGACGTACAGTGAGCGCCCTCCTTACAGAAGAACTTCTGGAAAAAATAATGCTTGCAAAAACTAAACATAAGAAACTCTGGAAGTTTTATTGAAATCCATTCTGTTGTTTAGGAAGAGTTATGGATAACGCAACAGTATCCTCTCTCTATTGTATAGCCTTGTATGACAATTAAATAGCCTTAAATGACAAAGTCCAAAAGTGAAGAAATTTTAGCAAGAACTGTTGAAATGGGAAAACAAAAATAGAAGGTGCACAATGCCATTTGGTACTAAAGAATTCATGAAATTAATGAACCTTGCCATATGGTATTAAAGATTTCCTGTAAGATTCATTCAATTCCATCAAGTTGTTAAGGAGGAATTGCATAGGCAGTGAGAGAAGCACTCACGGACAAACGGACATATACTATATACCCCCCCCCCCCGCTGGATAGCGGGGGGGGGGGGGGGGGGGTATAAAAATATGTGCCGTATCAAATTTTATTAATACCGAAAAAAAATTTGGAGGAGGGGTGATTTGGTTTTTTTTTTAATATGAAAAGGGTTCAAAGGGAAAAAAGGTACTTTTACAAGATATGTAGATTTTTTTTAAATTTCTAAAGTAAATTTTTGATAGGATTTGTATACCTCCGCCAAAAAAAGATTGGGGTATATAGGACTTCTGCTGTCCGTTCGTTCGTTTGTCCGTCTGGTCGTCACACTTTTTTCGTCTCTCCGACATACTTTTAAATTTTGCTCGGACGGGGATATTTATTAGTGAACTTTAACTACTGCACTTCTGTTATTTTAATTCCTCTCCTTTCAACAGACTTGACGTTGCTCTTATGGTTCCCAAATTTAAAAGAAGCCACTAAGTGAAAAGGACAGACTCCCGCTGAATAAATGCATATTATTCTTGTTCAATGGTGATCAAATCCTGTCCTCTCCTGATGAAAGACACTGAGACATGTGTGGGAAGTAGTCTAGCATCGTATTTCGTTTTGTTTTCGTTGATTTCGTTTTGCTTTCCTTGGTTTCGTTTTATTTCGTTTTCATTTCGTTGATTTCGTTTCGTTTCGTTTCGTTTTTGTTGATTTCGTTTCGTTTCATTTTCGCTGATTTCGTTTCGTTTCGTTTCTATTTCGTTTCGCACTTTATAGGTACCCGTTTTCATAAATTGTTAAACACTTTCACTAATTTTTATAATAAATATGTAGAGATCTGAACTAAAACGGCATTTCTCATCCATATTTCTATTTCAAAGCTAAAAAGTTAAATTATTACACATCTCAACTTATACAATAATGGGTTAGGGTTATGGTGTTTAACGCCACGTTCAACAATATTTCAGTTATATCGTGGCGATTAGTTTTATTGGTGGAAGAAACCGGAAGTACCCACAGAAAACCACCGACATGCCGTAAGTCACTGACCAAGTTTATCATATAATGTTGTATCGAGTACACCTCGCCTGATCGGGATTCGAACTCGCAACGTTAGTGGTGATAAGCATTGATTGCATAGATAGTTGTAAATTCAACTACCACGACCATGAAGGCCCCTGTACAATAATACAATCTTTTGTTGATTCTTTGAGACAGTTTTTCTTTCCTAATAATATAGACGAAAAAGTACATGACAAATAAATATTGCAGCTACATTAGGGATTTGTCAGTGTAAGGACACTTGGGATCCTTCTTCAACAAGGCCAGAGTTCATAAGTTACAACCAATAAGTACCTGTTTAGTATATATGTGTGGAACAAGACAAAGGAGGGAACCAAAATTTGTTAATATATAGGATTGGACCCTGACCTTGTTGAAGAAGGATTCCAAGTATTCTGACAAAGGGAACCCTAAAAGACCCCTTATGTAGTATCCCAAAAAAAGGCAGAAAAGATTTGTTGACAAACATGGTGTTATGGTTTGGGTTTAGGTTTATGGTGTTCAATGTCACTTTCAACAATATTTCAGTTATATCGTGGTGGTCATTTTCATTGGTGGAGGAAACCAGAGTACCTGGAGAAAGCCACCGACCTGTCGCAAGTCACTGACAAACTTTATCACATAATGTTGTATGGAGTACACCTCATGAACGGGGTTTGAACTCACAACTTTAGTGGTCATAGATACTGATTGCACAGGTAGTTGTAAATCCAACTACCATTCGATCACGACCATGACCATGGCCCCTTAACATGGTGTTCAGAAACGTCTATAAAATTTATTACCATTTCCTTCATAACAACAAATGTCCAATCCCTCATACGTCCAGGGAACTGTTCCATCTCCCAGTCCTGGCAAGAGGTCAATTCTGAAAAAAAGTATTATTATTGGTTTGTGGTCATCTTTAATTTATTTTCATTCTACTGATAATCACAATAATTCAACCACATCGGTTGTGTAATGGTTAGCGTGCTCTCTCGGGTGCGGTAGATCGTGGGTTCGAGCCCCGGCTGGGTCAAACCAAAGACAATGAAATTGGTAAATGTTGCTTCTCTGCTAAGAGCACAGTATTAAGGAGAAAGAGCAAAGACTGGTTGTTTGGAAATCAGAAAACCTCCGACCTGCTGCAAGTCACTGTAAAGAAGGAAAATATATAACTGGAGTATTTATGATGTGTCATTAATTTTTCTCAAGCATGTAAATAAATACCTCTACATGCTCCATAATAATCCAGGCGAAGCTTCTTGGGTGAAGAATATTTACAAGACTGGTCGCCAGTTTTACATAGGCATTTCTCACGGTCAAGATGGCATTCACTGGGAAATGTTTCATTTCTCACAGAACAAACCTATAAAAAAAAACATTATCTATTATATTAGAATGGTCAGTAACATGTTAAACAGGGGCTGATAGGATTACTTTTATTACATTTCGTATTACAAACAAGATATTTATAAATATATATATATATATTAGTATATAACAGAATTACATTAATATTGGTATGTTGGAACATGAAAACAATTTAAAAATTAAATATCTTACCAAGCATGCCGTAATTAAACGCCGAGCTTGCAAGACTATACACATAGTGATCTTGGTTTTCTTATTGCCAGTAAAATGTATACCCAGCTTCATTTAGCTGCATTGAAACAACCACCATCATGTATACTTTTTTTTTTTTTTTTTACAATAATGTAATTTATATATCAAAGGTGATACGTACATCCCATAATCCGAGTACTTGATCTTATATTGTACAAAAAATAACAGGAAACTCAGCTAATAAACTGAGCCTGTGTCGCTCACCTTTCTTTCTGCTTTGAGGAAACTTAATACAGAACCTTCCATAGGTGCTTCCCACCGAGTTCGGTTCATTTGGCTAAGCAGTTTCAGAGAAGAAGATTTTTAGAAATCGTCCAATCTGAAACAAGAATTGCCTGTGATGGCCATGTTTATCAACGGATCGGGACGAAAGGAGCTAACTTTATAGAGGACCTTCCATAGATGCTTCCTACCAAGTTTTGATTCATTTGTATAAGCGGTTTCAGAGTTGAAGATTTTTTTTAGAAATTGACCATTCAGAAACAAGAATTGCCTGTGGCGGCCATGTTTGTTAATGCATCGGAACTAAATGAACAATCTTTATAGAAGACCTTCCAATGATGCTTCCTACCAAGTTTCAGTTCATTTGGCCAAGCAGTTTCAGAGGAAAATATTTTTTAGAAATCGACCAATCAGAAACAAGAACTATCTGTGACAGCCATGTTTGTTAACCAATCAAAACGAAATGAGCAATCTCTATAGAGGTCCTTCCATAGATGCTCTCTACCAAGTTTCGGTTCATTTAGCCATGCGGTTTCAGAGGAGAAGATGTTTAGAAATCGACCAATCACAAACAAGAATTACATGTGGCGGCCATGTTTGTTAACGAATAGGGATGAAATGAGCAATCTTTATAGAGGACCTTCCAATGATGCTTTCTACCAAATTTCGGTTCATTTGCCCTAGCGGTTTCTGAGGAGAAGTTTTTTTTTAATCGGCCAATCAGACACAAGAATTGCTTGTGGCGGCCATGCTTGTTAATGAATCGGGACAAAATGTGCAATCTTTATAGAGGACCTTCCATAGATGCTTCCAAGCACGTTTGAGTTTATTTGGCTAAGGGGTTTCAGAGGAGAAAATTACAATATGAAAAGTTAACGGACGACTGACGGACGTCAAGTGATGGCAAAAGCTCACTTTGCCTTTTGCAAGGTGAGCTAAAAACGTAGATCTATATCCTACTTAGTGTTCACGGCGCATTTCTGGAATAACCATTGTCAATTTTAGCTTCAATAATTTCAGTTTTCTGGGATTGTGTTTAGACTATGTATGTATTGTGGCCCACAATTAGTGCCACGGTTTTGTTTTTTTTGTTTTTTTTTTCTTGGTTGGTATTTTGGATCTACATAAACAAAACTATCCAATGTATATTCGTGCCAAGTTTCCATGTTTCAGAAGAAAAAAAAAAAGAAGACAATCTCAATATTTTCCTACGCTAAACTATGCTCCCATGGTGACCAGACTCTCGGATTTCTGATAACCAGAATAACAAATTACATAAATAGCCATCAAGTGATATATCTTGTATAATTTGGATTGATACGTTTCCTGTAAAGATGTTTTAATGGTTTCCCGTAAGGTATTGGGGATGACGGCCCTCTTTTATCACACCGTGTCCAATTGCCACGTGTAGAGAGGAGATTTAAGTACAAAGTGGACACGGATTAAAGCTGAAGAAAGTTGGTAATTTGGCAAACATAAAATGAACTGTTTAACACAAGAGAGTGATCCTTTGTGAAGGCAATGTTCCAATTTTTGCACTCAACGATCTTTAGGGAAACGGTTAAAAACTTCAAGTCGGGGAATGTCGTAAAAATCTAACAATTTCGGTGTGTTGTGTAATAATTAAATTATAGAATATGTTTATTACTTTTTAAGATGAGTCCTAATTCAATGCTCTCATCTACTGATTCCTGTCCCCACCCCCTTGACGAACAATTAAATGAAGGCATTTAAAAATCTATTATAAACTTAATTTTCATAATCTTGATTGCATTCTCTTATAAATACATGTATGAACAGAAGCTTAAACAAACATATCTATCTACATAATTTTAATATCCAGCGACTGTTTTCTTGAACATTATAGTACATGTACTGATATAGGGAGAAAATGCTTGAAATGAAAAAAACATGCAAGAACAGTCTTTTCTGGTTAAAAAAAAACAAAATTAAATACATCATTTACCCCCTGGATCAATGATTGTATATACATGTTTTACCTGCAGGAACTGTAGAGATTAACAATTTTTTTGGTAATTTTTAACATACTGTCAAAAAGAAAAGACCACTAAGAACTACGGTTCCACAGTTTAAACTTACTTGAAATCTTGTATCAGGTTCATCGGGACATTGACGGTAACATATACACTTGGCTTTTTCGTTTTCTATAATACATTCTTCACCACGACTACACCTCTTAGTATGACATGGATCTGTTAACAAATGAATTTTGATTATTAAAAGCTAAATTATTTATCGTACAAACATGTACCGGTATTTATCAGTAAGAAATAACAAGTTTTTATTGAATGTGCATAACCATTATCTGTGAATCCTGTGTCTAGTATTTTTTTATATGTTTTCATTATGGGTGGGAAGGCGGAACAAGTTTATTTACAAAATAAGAAGTAATGTAATCTAAACAGACTTATGAAGCCAAGGAGAGTGTGCATCGGATAACAAAACAAATTCCCCATTCTATAAATAAAAATACATAGGCACCATGGGGAGCAAAGAGACAACAACCCTCCACACACTCACACACTTTGAAATGGGGGGAGGGGGGGGGGCAAAACTATATAAATATATATACTGTATATTGCTTGGCAGTTTTGGAAACATGTCCTTTCCCACTTTCCTGCCCACTCCTAAAACTTAACCCCACTGTCTAGTCCACTTCCTAAATCTCCCCGCTATCCGGTCCACTCTCATGTCGCTGATACATATATTTTTTTTATTAAGAAAACTACCCTTTTACTACGGCCGCGGGGCAAACAAGAACGAGATACCAGTTTTTGCGTCTATATAAACAATAGAACTACAACGCATATGTGTACAAAATACAAACCAAGATAAGTATGTTGAATCATTATAAATCAATATGCACAGTTTAGTCAAGTGACTCGAACACTACTGTGTACTGTTTTGAACACTATTCAGGGGCGGATCCAGGGGGGCGCACCCGGCGCGCGCCCTCCCTAAAATTGGAAAAAAATATGTTTTTTTGGCGTAAAATCGTGATTTTTCACACGAAATACCCAAAAAATTTTCGCGCCTCCCTCCGTAATTGTAAAAACTATGATTTTTTGGCTTAAAATAGTGATTTTTCACACGAAATACCCCTAAAATGTTCGCGCCTTCCTCTGCTCGGCGCAATTTTTTTAAGTGCGCCCCCCCCTAACTTGAAATCCTGGATCCGCCCCTGCTATTAGTAAAATAAAGTACATTTCTGTTACATTTGTTTATAATTCGCACTTGAAAATTTTATAAAAACTATTACTTATGTATATATAAGAACATAGAAAATGATGTATTATTAGTTAGCAAATTTCAGCGCGTGATATGAAGGAATGCTGATGGCGATTTTCAGATCGTACTGAAATTATTTTTCTTAATAATCTAAATAATTTGTATTCTGGACAATCGATAATGAAGTGGAACGTTGTTTCCGGTACATTTAAGTCACAAACAGAACATTTTTTATTTTATTTTAAATTCATTGTAAAGTAGATGACAACGGTACCAGTCAGTTCTCGCCATAAATTTTATTCTTGACACGAAAAAATCTGTTTTATTTCTTAAATAATTTTGCATTCCACAAAAAAGTAGAAAACTTTGATACATACTCAAACTTTTCTTTTCTAAAATTTTACAAGAAAAATTCGAGTCGCAAAGGTCAAATGTCACTTGGAAAACATTGTTAATACATGCACATGTAAAAGTAAGATTTTTTTCACGGCATTGCTTTCAACATGTTTAGAGGTTAGAGGGTATACTTTAAACAACACATGCTGATGTACCTCTCACAAAAAAACGATGATCCGAAATCACTACATGCAACAATGATTATCATCATTAAAAAGTCACATGCACATCATCAATCATCGCAGGTAACCAACGGATGATCACGCTGTGGTACTCCACTAAATCACAATGAGTCACCTGACAGAAAAATCCTTGTAATCATGAATTATTCATGAGTCATTGTAAAACCTTTTTGATTAGTTCCGCCACACTTGTTTACAGTCAATCAAATAATTTTTTGAAGAGATCAGATTTAATTTATAAATTAAAATGATAAAAGGCGAGAAACGAGTTGTTTTCGACAACTAAATTTAGTTAGATCGTTTTTTTCATAATTAGTTCAATCCATCCAAAAAGAAAATTGTTGAAAAAATACTACACCCAAAGTTAGATAAAACAAGTGATAATATTTCACTTGCCAAACTGGATGCTTTTTTTTCACCACAGAGCCCTATGCTACACAAGTCGTACAAGCGTGTCCATCTTCCACTGTGTTACTCTTATGGGAACCAAATACAGATCAGTTAAGGTATGCTATACCAGAAACGACTGTTTTCATATGAATTGATCCAGAAGTGATGAGGGAAGAATATCGGGGCGTAATCAATCGTAGGTTACTGACGTTGATATCCAATTTTACCCTACTTAGTAATTATTTGAAATAGGGACTTTGTACTGAAAATGTTGACTTTTGCTTCATAATTGGGTTGAAAAAATGAGGAATAAAATCTTGAAGTAATACATATCGGGTTGCACATTTGCAATATGTGTTGAAACATTCTGCAATGTTATAAATATCTGCATTGAAAACTGCACCTAGTATTCTCTCGATACTTTTTTTTTACTTTAGATTTCCCAAATTTAGACCATTATCATGCTTATGACCTTTAGATGTGCTGCAAGGTCATCGAAATTTATAGTTTTGGATCCAAATGGCGGCCACGAAATGTCATTTTAGTAGTGCAAGTATGATATATATGTATGTGTATCGTATTCAGGCATTTGGCATTGATTCCATGTTCAGAATTTTTTGCCCAGAGGAAAACAGCTGAAATCAGTTAAATAACTAAAGACAATATCCCTGAGTATATGATCTATTTTTCATTTTTCATACAATATGCTATTTTTGCTTAAAAAGTATTGGCACGGTATTCTAATGTAGACGCTACTCCAAAATGAGGATGAACGAGCATTTCCGGATGTTGATGGTTCGAATGCATCATACTGAAGTCGCTAACCACTTCAATGTGTTCAGAATTACAAAATTAAACGATTCGTTTGGGGCAGGCTGGTATCACAGCGGATCGTACAATCGAAGCGATTGGCCATATGTGATGTTAGGATGTCAGGAAAGGGATATTATAAGGTGTAATAAATGCACTTATTTTCATCAACCGAATCAATCGAATGGTAAATGCCAGCAGTTATCCTGGAAGAACAAACAACAGAATATCGGATCAAACTGACAGACGTCATTTCATTGAACCGGGTAATACGACCACGAGGTCCTCTGAAGGGATCAATGCTAACTGGTCGTCTAAGAATAGCCCATCTGAGCTGACCACGTGCTCGATGTTGTTGGGGCGATTTCACACAGTAGGCAGCACATTCTGTCCAATGATGGATCCTGATTGTGTCTATGTTTAGTGATAGACGGTGTGCTAGAGCCATTTAATCCTCTCTAGCCACCACCCTCGGTAAATTGGGCATATATTGTCGTTCTTCCCCGGAAAAAATGTTATATAGCTACTAGTATTCTCCTTTCCTGATTGATTGTTATATAGCTACTAGTATTCTCCCTTCCTGATTGATTGTTATATAGCTACTAGTATTCTCCCTTCCTGATTGATTGTTATATAGCTACTAGTATTCTCCCTTCCTGATTGATTGTTATATAGCTACTAGTATTCTCCCTTCCTGATTGATTGTTATATAGCTACTAGTATTCTCCCTTCCTGATTGATTGTTATATAGCTACTAGTATTCTCCCTTCCTGATTGATTGTTATATAGCTACTAGTATTCTCCCTTCCTGATTGATTGTTATATAGCTACTAGTATTCTCCCTTCCTGATTGATTGTTATATAGCTACTAGTATTCTCCCTTCCTGATTGATTGTTATATAGCTACTAGTATTCTCCCTTCCTGATTGATTGTTATATAGCTACTAGTATTCTCCCTTCCTGATTGATTGTTATATAGCTACTAGTATTCTCCCTTCCTGATTGATTGTTATATAGCTACTAGTATTCTCCCTTCCTGATTGATTGTTATATACTACTAGTATTCTCCCTTCCTGATTGATTGTTATATAGCTACTAGTATTCTCCCTTCCTGATTGATTGTTATATACTACTAGTATTCTCCCTTCCTGATTGATTGTTATATAGCTACTAGTATTCTCCCTTCCTGATTGATTGTTATATAGCTACTAGTATTCTCCCTTCCTGATTGATTGTTATATGGGTCAGTTTTCTCCTTTTATTTTGTGCAGGAATTTTCACTATATAACTATTTTCCCATAACAACTATAATAGTTTCCCCCCCCCCCCCCCCCCCCCCCCCAATAAAACACAGTGCGGTATGGGTCGTATCTTTAGTTCTCCAAACATTAAAAAAACCAATTCTACACGTATATGCAGTCGCATTGCAAGGTTATCTATCGGAGGATTCAAACGCATCGCATCCGCCGCCGACAACCCCCTTTCAAAACAGCAGAGAATCGGTTGTCGATCGTCTGCACATTTCTTAACTCAAACAATACTATTTTCTTTACAAATATTTACTGGCTCCAATGTCCTATTCTCAGAAGCTTTCGATATAACAAGGGGGTTTGTTCCCCACAACGGGGCACTGTCTTGATACGTAGAAGACCTTAGACTACCTTTTCTAGAAAATGCGCACCCCCTACCATAAATTCCTGCTTCCACGCCTTCCTTGTGCGGATTCATGGCGCCCCTGAAAATTATTTTTTTTAAAAGCAAGAGATCGGCTACCGATCATCTGTTGTTAAATCAGTGACACTGATATTCTGTTTATAAATTATACATCTTTACACCGTCTAAATTTTCTCGGAATCTTACGGATTTTCACCGTAACTCCCCCCCCCTCCGGTTCCGCAGGTCATATTAATCGGTCTACAGACACCTGGTCAACAAAATGCGTCACTCTAATATAAAATCCTGCATCGGCGCGGACCATCTACTCTTATTCCTCATTTTTCACATGACATGCAAGATCGAAATTTAAACAAAGTCGTACAACCGAACGCGCATGTGACTCTTGTATACATAGGGTTCTTAGATCAAAAGCATATTGGGTTTTTTTTATTGGCCAGCACTCTTTGTTGTCCGAGCTCACCCACTACCCTGGCACAGCTGTTGACTATATATTGTATAGTTAACATATTATGAGTAACGACCAACAAAATTTAAACGAATGGGTTGTGCGAACACAAAATCATGAAATTATGCAATAAGAGGGTTTTTGCTAGCATCATTTAATAAAGTGTAATATATTCGTATTGGTTGTATTGAGAAAAAATACGAAATAAACGTTTGTTGTATCTTTTTTTCTCTCTTTTTTCTTTCTATTTTTGCAGGGACGTAGGACCCGGGGGCAAGGGGTTCTTGCCCCTCATCACACGTTTTTGACAAATATTCACAAAAGCCGAATTTTTAGCATGAAATCTACATGTACAATTGTTCAGGTAACCAAGAGGCATATGGGTATCATTTGAAACCAAATTACCTTTTTATATTTTCTTTTGCTTGCCAGTTCTGAAAAACATAACCCCCCCCCACACACACACTTTTTACACCAGCCTGAAACTTGTCCCCCACTCTCATTTTTCGCATCAGTCCTAAAAGATGTCTACCCACTGTCCGCTCGGCTTCTTATACTTGCCCCCCCCCCCCTTTTTTTCCGGTCCAATCCAACGTTTTGTAAAAGAAAAAATAAATAGAAATACAAAAACCATCTAATTTTAATTAGATTCTCTAAGTCTTTGATTTTATATTTTTGTTACAATATGAATAAATGACATAATATCACAAACTGTACCGCTAAAGTAGCCAAACATTTCCCACATTCTGATGAATTGAATGGATCCATTCATTGTATTTCCCTTTCATCTTCATTCGTTTCCGTTGTACATAATTTGTAAATTACTGTACATAATTTCTTGTTGTTTATTGTTATTCTGTGTTATATTAATTAACTTGAAATATTAATAAATCATAATGGCATGAATCTACAAAAGAAATTAAAATTGACATCCACCAGCATGAAACGGAAGTCAAAAATAAACGTTACCACGGAAACCTGTATTTGGATGAAACGGAGAATATCTTACAGATGATTAATCCGATGGGATTGCCAACATGCAAACAAAAATATTTTTTTGGAATTATTTTATAATAAATGTAATCATTACCTCCTCTGTGAAAAAAAGAGTACCTACCTCCTCTTGTTCTTTTTGGACAATCCTCACATGGACCTGCCCAGATACATATGTAAATGCCAAAAGAAGAATCAGGAAATATGGCCGCCTCATCTTTATGCACTGCAAAAATGTCGAAATATTCTGGTTATGTAAAAGATTTCTTTGTTCTGGCGATATAAATATCCCCAGGGTATAATGGTAATCCCCTCACCAGTTTTATTGAGGGGAACCACGTGTTTGATAACACTGTAATAGTCTCTTATCAGAGATATAATTTGGCCACATTCATGTAATTTAAGATAACTGGAAAAATGTTGTCCTGACTTCAAAGATAACAAAAACTTTTTACCCTTTTTTTTAAAACTTTTAAACGTTATTTTTTTTAAATAAAGAAAAACAACAACAAAAATATTTGAAAATCTGAATAACAAGAAGAAAATAGTAATTAATGTAATGTAGGAGTTAAATTCTCTTACCTCGCAAATCTGGATATGTTAACCCGAAACTGTTGCACACGAGCCAATGTGTGATTAATTATGCACGTACTTGAAGTATACCATGACTGTACGATTTACACGTCACTGTGTTTACAGATAGTCTGATTGATTAAACTTTTCTATGATGCTCTACAAACTGCGTGACCTGCAAATGTTCATTTGTTTAGCAGAAATCAAAGGTTAAACATCGGTCATTAAAATAAAGAAAAACAACCTGCCATAGACTGATATTTTAGTAATATCGTTCTTATTATTAAATGTAAGTCTAGATGTATATTCAGGGGAGTTGCTTCATTAACACCAAAACGCACATGTGTGCACATTATTTTGAACCCACCAGGAAAAGAATAGAAACTACAGTTGGTCATTGAAACTTGTTGGTTGAATATTTAAAGCCAACAAGATTAATAACTCCTTCAATAACGGTCCGATAAAATTGCTGTAGTAATGTGTGTACGAGTGAGCGAAAAGTGTGGGGCAAGTTTTAGGAGTCGACAGAAAAGTGGAAGTGTGTGGGAGGTACGTAGGTTTTCATGCCAAAAAAAAAAGAATAAAAAAACAGTTTATTTGGCTTCAACTATACCCGTATATAACAATTTTCTCCTTTTGTTTTGCCCCAACTTTTCAAAATGGTCTCCTACGCCCCTGTTTAATTGGTGATTAGCAAGCATGCCAATTTCCAAGAAATTCCTTTTGAAATGGGGGAGTTGATGAAATATTCTCACTTTGAATATTCTACTTGAAAAGGGACAGTAATTCCTTCAAAATCGCCGAAATAATATGCGAATCTTCATATTGAAATATTAAGCAATTATGCAGTGTGGCAGAATTCCCGTTTAAACTGTATGATGAGTTGCGCCTGCAAAATGCTGTAACGACCAGACAGGACTAAAACGTTATGTTTCTCCCAGAAGGTGATAGGGTAGATATAGTTTTACGTGACTGTTTTTTTTTGTTTTTGTTTTTTTTTAAGTTTTGAGTTTCAGGCATCTGACCCCTACTAGGAACCGCCCTTGATCCGCTTGCAGCCGTGACATCATAATATTAGACCATTTGTCACTTATTTTGTGCGTACACTTCATTTAATCCTTGCTACGCCACTAGCGTTGCATCTTAAACAAACTTCAAGGTGTGAATTGGATACATAGACATATGCAAAGGCGTAGCATCCATTGAGGCAACCAGTTGCCTCGGTAAATATATGTATAATGGATAAACACAACACCTTATGATATAACTAAATCGTAACCATTAACCGACTATTGAAACAATGACACCAGCAGAAATTGCGAGAGTCTTTGACTGGTACAGTACCGACCTACCTAACCTTTCAACGGGAAATCCACCGCTGGAGTACGTTCTGTCAAGATCTTAAAGACAAGCCATCCTCCCTATCCGATGCTTTCATTTTGACTGACCGGATTATTACCCAAACATTCGTGAAATCTTCCACATTCTACTAATCGTGCAAATAGGATCCGTGCCATGTAAACGATCTTTTTCTGCTTTGATGCGTCTAAAACAATGGAACAGAACAACAATGGTCGAGGACAGACTAAACGGGTTAGCATTATTTCACATTCACAGAGACGTAAATGTTGACAGGATCAAAATACTAGACAAATTTGACACGGGTAATAGAAGAATTGGCGCTCTCCACTTGTAAATTACTTTGCTGACATTTGCTCGTTAGTCTGAAATTTGAAGTTTATATTTTTTTTAGCAGGTTTTGAGATAATGAATACTCGTCTGTACATCCGTCGGTCGTCAATGTAACCGACCCTCTCTTTCAACTATTAATTTGTCTGAATAAGGGTTATGTTAACAATAATAATTTTGATAATAATAATTTTATTGTTCAACCGCATGCATACAATGGGTTTGACAAATGCATACACAAACATTATTAAGTAGTAACAATAATAGACACTGTAAAATCAATATCATTTCAAGTGGGGAAAAGACAGTTATGTTATGTTTGAGTCATATATCTTATAAATATGCTTGAAGATCCCCTGGTGTGTCAACCAACTCTTAAATCACGTAGGATTGTAAGGAGCGTAATGAACATTTTACGGGGATGAACGCATAGCTTCATGTATTCTAATGTCAATAATTTAAAAAAAAATACTTTTGCCAAATTAGAATAATAACTACCATCAAAACGTCAAAATCTTAACACCCCCCCCCCCCCCAAAGTCGATAGTTTCTAAGGGACTGCGCCCTCAGACCCCCTGCCTCGGTTAAAAACCCAAGCTACGCCCATGATATGATGTATTTTCTGTATCTATATTCTTATTGTAAGAAATTTGATCTTATGGTAACAAACCTTTCGTGAACCTCAGTTTGATAGATTATAATTGCTAAAACAACAGTATGCGCCAATTGTGATTTTAAGAAAGTTGACGTTCGGGGAACACACCCTAGATTTTTATTAAGCATTTAGTCTTGTATTTGAAATATTAATAAGATATGTATATAAAGGAACACCAATGAACACATGTATTTCATCTTTCTTTTTCTTTGCAAGTTTATTGTATGTCAAGGATGACACAACCGAAATTTCAAATTGTAAAACCAGAGGTGGCGGAGCAAGGTGGTGTGCATGACTGCCCTATTGAATTCAGGTCGAATTACGTTCCGATTTGAAAGTATTTTCATAATTGGCTCAAAAATACCTTTAATTACATTTTGTATAAAAGAAAATACTGTGTACAATGTGTCCGAGGAGTTGCATGTTTGCCTAAAATTTATCAATGTTATTTCAACAAAATTCTACACTTGAAAGTTAAGAATTGATGCCAACAGAATATAATTTAGACAACTTTCGCCTGATACTAAATATTAAACATACCATTAATTGACTATGTGTTTTCGACAAATTATTTTGATAATAGCAGAACATATTTTGCTATTTAAAAAAATAAATAAAAGCTAAATGTGTCATGGTCATCAATTCAATTCAATTCAATTCAATGCAAAGCTTTATTTAGAGTCGATATAAATCATACATATAACACAAGCTCTAATGAGCTTTTAAAATCGACTAAAAGCTCGTAGTTTTAAAATTATCGATCGATCCAGTCGAAAATGACATCAAATTACGAACGATTTCTTATTGCATTGGGGTTAATTAATTTCGGGAAAAGACACTAAATTATCTTCAATATGTTATAGTTCCACTATTTACTGAAATGTAGTTTTATGTCAGATATAAGAAGAATTGCATAAATGAAAAAAAAAATTCAGAAATGCTTATATTATAAAATTTGGAGAACTGATGAATCAAACACAGGCACTCGTTTCATATATATATATATTTGTTTACTATCTATGTCTATCTTTATGGATAGTTTCATATATATATTTGTTTACTATCTACGTCTATCTTTATGGATAGACGTAGTTAGTAAACAAATATATATATGAAACGAGTGCCTGTGGAATCAAAGCAAAAATATCAAAATTTTTAAAAACCTGTGTGTATTTATTAGATCTGTTAACAGTGTGTGACCTCCTGGTTAACTTTAGTATGCAAACTTCACCATGTTGTATATACTGCACAAACTTTATATTTATTTATTCATTTATTTATTGTATAGTTGTATGGGCCGTCGTGGTCGTGGTCGTATAGTTGAATTTATAACTACCTGTGTAATCAGTGCCTATCACAACTAACGTTGTGAGTTCGAATTCCGCTCATGGCGAGATATACTCGATACAACATTATGTGATAAAATGTGTAAGCGACTTGTGGCATGTCGGTGGTTTTCTCCAGGTACTCCGGTTTCCTCCATCGATACAACTGACCGCCACAATGTAACTGAAATATTGTTGAAAGTGGCGTTAAACACAATGAACCAAACCATTGTATAGTTTTATATCTGTAAACCATTGTACTTACAAAGGAGATATATGTAATAATTTTATCAAAATAGTGTCGGTCAAAAGCCCACTATTGTGTTGTATTGTTATTTAAATAAGCCGACTATAAATAAAACTTATCTTGTCTTATCTTATTACCGTATATCTGCTCACTTGGCACCTTTTTTTTTCTTTGTCGCTCAGAGAAAGGGAGGCAAGAGAGAATATTTAATTTTGATTAGATTGGAAATTGAAATCATTATGTTCGGGTCAAACAACGTGGTGGTCGTGATCATATGGTAGTTGGATTAACTGGTGTTGTTAGTTCGAATCCTGTCAGGTCAAGGTGTACAACATTATGTGATAACGTTTGTCAGTGACTTGCGGCAAGTCGGTGGTTTTCTTCTGGTTCTCCGGTTTCCTCCATCAATAAAACTGACCGCCACAATATAACTAAATTATTGTGGAAAGTGGCGTTAAATACCACAAAACTAAAAACCTAACCGACCTAATCATAGAAAATGATAGATCCAGATTATAAGAACCTGTTATTAATTTTTTATGTGTAGCTTAAACAATACTAATGTTGATTGGAAAAATACGGCCACAGTATTAAATTGCGTGAGCGCGAGATGGCAAGATGAAGAAGACAGACCGCCGATTTCGATATTTTGGGCTAGCCCGTGCTTCGCAGGTGACAGCGAAAGCTACAATCCTCTATGGAACTTAGAGAGATCTACAGGACACGTTCCCCATACGATCGCAAATATTTACTATCCCGAACTCTCTGGTTATTTCAAAGAGTCCAAACCAAGTTCCGAATCGGTACCGATTCAGGAACCGACCCCTCTGGTATGCAAAGAAGGCCCCCGTTTACGAACATGAAAATACAAATCCCTGTGGTACCACAGGAGAAAATAATCAAAATATGAGCTCACGTAAAATGTGGGGACCGACGTGTCCCGTCTTCATCTTGCCATATCCCGCCAACGATGTGTCCAAAACGGTGACAATTTTATTAAGTCATATAATACAGTACAAATGTATATACAATAATTATAAACTATAAGATATTAAATGAAAATATTTGTCAAATGCAATTTAAAATTGAAACTATATTTCCTTATAAAAGTCTTTATATAAGCTTTTGACAAAGTTCCTTAAATATGTCCAGCTTCTGATGTTCGATTGAGTCAAAAAGAAAATCAATACAATTATATATAACGATAAGAATAGAAAATCTAAAATTTGAAAAACACTTAATACTCTCCACAGTGTCAGTTATCTCTCCGGCTGATGTTCGATTGAGTCAAAAAGAAAATCAACGTATTTCAATATACAATTATATATAACGATAAGAATAGAAAATCTAAAATTTGAAAAACACTTAATACTCTCCACAGTGTCAGTTATCTCTCCGGCGTGGAACGCCCTTGTGAATAAAGTTCTCCATTGGTTTTCCTTAAATGTCCATTGAGTTGGGCTCTAGTCCATGTCAGCGACAAATCTGAAATATTAACAAAACAGCAGCAGAATCTGGTCCATTATTGCAGCAAAGGGGATAAGGAGTTGGAGGGGCGGTGGGTGGGATTTTTTGTTGACAATGTGCCTGTTGTCGAAAATTGGATGCTGGGAATGTGTGACGTCGCAGATTGTATAAATGACGTTCGCGATCATGAGACAATCCGGTTTTCGGATTTCCAAAATTCTAAAACTTAAGTTAAGACTAAGTTCACTTTTATTAAATCCGTTTATCCTTTAACGATAAACTTAACTAATTTCAGATATGACTCGAGATTCTGCTAAATTAATACCGACTTCAAAAAGATATACATGTACAATCATCTGATTGATATATTGATTAAGAGAGAGAGCGCATGTGCGACAAGAAAGACGCAAAAATTTAGCGGAGAGAAAATCAAGAGAAGAAATATCCTTTTTTTTTTTATTTTAAGTTTAATACTAACTTTTTTTTGTGATTATCACTTAAATTTGATAAAGAGTGAAACATATATAGAAGCATGTAGGTCACATTAGCTTGGTAAGTCGGTACTCAACCCCAATACACCATCTCGTCCTATCGCCACCACCTTCGTTTCAACAAATCAGATGACAAAAAATAAACTCAGAAAATTCATCAGTAAACCTAGAGAACCTCCATCAGGCAAAAGAACACACCAACCAATAATATTAACAGATAGCAAAGGCAATTACTTGAAAAAATATGCCTGCCACGATGTTGAAAAACAAATAGTCTGGCTACCCAAAAGTGGAGCAAAAATAGAAGACAGCACACAGTGGCTCAAGTCTAAAATATCCAAGAAAATAATAAATTACGGCGACATATGGCTATACGTATGGATGGGAACTTGTAATCTCACATCAAAAAACAAGAAATACATCTTATTTAAATCCGAAAACGACGAAGAAGTTGATAAAATTATATCTAAATATAATGAAATTATAAAAATTATCAACAGATACCCAGGTATCAAAGTAACATTCCTGGAAACACCAGTCTACTCTATCAAAAACTGGAATGAATCAAAAGGACACAAAGACCCCAATGTATTTGTAGAACAAGATGAAAACCTGTCAAAGCAAATGTACACATTAAACGGCAAAGTCAGAGAAATAAACAACAGTCTTGGCACACATTCGCCAGATTTTTCATCAGATCTGAGAGCCAACGACAAGTACCGGTGTGGAAAGGACAGAAAACTGAAGACCAAAAAATATTACAACTTCAAATTATACTCAGACGGCATCCATCCAGGCAGCCGGCTATCAAAAACCTGGTTAAGGAAAATATCAGAACAGGCCAAAAGAGATTGCTGGGAAAGTATCAGCAATAGTAACACGAACTAAACAGTTGCAGTAAACAGATTTAGTCAGCGTGGGTTTTTCCGCACTATGCTGATCATCATGTTTACACTGACTGTTATATTGCTGATGCACATAATCCTGAGCAACACCAAAGAGACAACAACATCATGGGACCATCTAATCCATAACTTGATGAACACCAAGATGCATAGTGCAGGTAGACGGCCACTATGCCTGCCAACAAATACAAAAACGTATTAATATTTGTTGTGTTAGGTTACAATTCTACAAAATTCAAAAAAGTAAAACATGCTACTCCGAGGAACAAGTGATCAGTATGCTGGAGTTCCTCATCGATAACATATTTGTCTCCTTTGGAGGGACACTGTTTCAGCAGGTCGTCGGCATACCAATGGGTACGAATTGTGCCCCTCTTCTAGCCGATTTATTTTTATACTCATATGAGTCGGAGTTTCTTCAAAAGCTTGTAAAAGATAAGACGATTCATGAGGCTAGAGCTTTTAATTTCACATACAGGTATATTGATGACGTTTTATCTATCAATAATTCTAGATTTGCAGAATTTCTTCCATTGATATATCCTCCAGAGCTGGAAGTTAAAGAGACCACCGATACAGCTTCGTCTGCATCATTTTTGGACTTATACCTCGAATTTGACGACAGTGGTCAACTCAGTACTAAAATTTATGATAAGCGGGACGACTTCAATTTTAAAATCATAAATTTTCCAAACATGTGCAGCAATATACCAGCTTCTCCTGCATATGGTGTTTACATCTCGCAATTGATTCGCTATGCAAGGGCCAGTAGCAATTATTCTGATTTCCTGAAACGTCATCTTCATCTGAGAAACAGGCTACTGGACCAGGGCTATAAAAAGATTCGCCTTATTCGATCTCTTAAAAAGTTTATATTCCGATACCAAGATCTTGTCAAAATATATTCCGTCTCTGCAGAAAAAATTATAAGCGATGCATTTTCATATAGTGAAAATGTATAAAGATAAAGAAGTCAAGAAAGATGTCAAAAATATTTGTTTATCAATGTGTGACGTAAAAGTGTTTTTGACATTTACTTCACTGAATATGGTACTGCTTTGACAACTATTTTACCTATTTTGTTCCTGTATTTAAATACTGTTATAGTGACAGCCGGAACCTTTGAACCGTAATGAGAGCGGGTGGTTTGGCGCTTTAAAATCTGATTCAACCCACCATTTCTTTAGAAATGCCTGTACCAAGTCAGGGTCATTACGGTTTTCACAGTTTTCCGGTTGTTTACTGATTTTGTCTGTTTATATAATTATGAGTTTTGACTTTCCCTTTGTAAGATTGTTCGGAGTTCGGTAATTTTGTTATTACCCTTATTAACTATAATACTATCAGGAGACATAGAACTAAATCCCGGACCACACAAGAAAGCCAGTGTCTATCCATGTGGACTTTGTGAATTACCAGTTACATGGAACTGCCAGGGAGTTTGTTGCGATGACTGTAGCATATGCCATCACAAATCCTGCAGAGTTATGTACACAGGACTATGAACTACTAGAAAGATATAATGTACAGTGGCTGTGCTGCAAATGTGAAAGAATCAATGTTAGCACATTCACATTCAGAAGTTACGAATTGGAATTATCAAACATATACGAACCAATTTCTGACTTAAACATTACCCTAGAGTCCATACCATCTGTATTTAGCCCACTAAAAGCAAGCAGTCCAAACAGCTATACAGGAAACTCTACTAGATCAAGATCCACAAGGAACTCTCCTAGATCATACCTAAGCAGCAATCCATATGACACACCCGTGAAGAAAAACATGCGCATCATGAGTCAATTGCCGCAGTATTAAAGATAAACGAGCAGAATTTGAAACAGCCCTGCATTTTCTTAAACCAGATATAATCTGTGCAACAGAATCGTGGCTAAAAGGTGTCAAACCAGGAGTAAACCCCACCAAAGATGCTATAAAATCTAGCGAAATCTTTCCACCAAACTACAATGTCTACAGGAACGATAGAGGAATACTAGGAGGAGTATTCATACTCGTAGAAAAATCTATCACCTCAGTGGAACAAACATCTTTCATCACAGACGGAGAAATAGAATGGGTAAAAGTAAAAATGAAAAACAACAAAGACCTATTAGTAGGATCATTCTATATGCCACACAGAGAACAAAAATACCTTGACGAACTAAGTAAGTCCCTGGAAAAAATTGAAAACCACAACATAACAAACATAGCATTAACAGGGGATTTCAATTGCTCTGACATAAGATGGGACACACAAACAGCATGTGGACCAGACAGAGAGATACAACAAGGACTAGCTGACCTAATGGGTGCGAACAACCTAACCTAAATACACGACTCGCCAACTCGGGAAAACAATCTGTTAGACCTAGTATTTGTATCAAATCCAACACTAGTAAAATCATCTGTAAATGTTCCTGGAATATCAGATCATGAAATTATAATAACATACTTTGAGACTAAAGTACATCACCAAAACACAACACCCAAGAAATGCTACATCTACAGTAAAGCTAACTGGAACACAATAAATAAAGATATAAATACACTAAATGAAATAGTAGAAGAGAAGCAAAAGAATGGAGAAGATGTACATCAGCTTTGGGATATTTTCAAGAAACATGAATAACAACAGTCCAAATAAAGAAATCAAATCACGAAACAACATACCATGGGTCAAGAGGAAAGAGCGGAAAATGTTAAAAAAGAAACAGCGGCTATACAAACAATCACGAAAAACTAGTAAGTGCTGGAGCAAAAGCGGACTGAGGGTTACGTTATCGTATCTATGGAAATACATGTATATGTGAACAAATGAATGAACGAACACTGTATAGTGAGGAGACGGTTCAGCCGTTAAAGGGAAGCAACAACTAACGTTATACATTTATTTTAGATAATCTTCGCAATTTAAAACTATTACAGAGATAATCACACAAACTAGATATAAAGGTGATTTCTTCATTAACCATGATCCAAGAAAATATTGACCAAAGAAAGATAACTCAAATTTAAAAAATCGCTCTAACGATTCCAACTCAACATTTGATAGAGTTATGCCCCCTTTAATAAAACACAAACATGATCGAGATTAAAAATAGCGTATGACAACACACAATGAATTACAATTATATGAAAAAAACATGTTTTTGTTTGATTACTTAAAGAAAATAACAATGAAAACAATAAAGCAAAAACTAAAGCAAAACCCCCGAAAAAAAAACCTGGTTGCTGCTTCAGCCTTGGGACAGAAAACAAAAAATAGGCATGGTAAAATCCAAACTGTACACATGAATCTATTTTAAATGACATTCTTATTCGTATGTTAAAGAAACCCAGTTTATTTTATATAATTATTATTAGAATTATAGTACCCTCAGCACTTTTTGCGAAGAGTAAATCCTTCAAATCAAAAAACCAAAATCAGATTTTAAAAGAAATTTGTTGTACCTTTTTTTCTTTTGCGGTATACCAACATGTAACGACACCCAACCCAATATGAGGGTCACTTCAGAGTTCGTAGTTTTAACTTACCTATCTGTGATGAGCCTACTAAATTTTTAGGTATCAAAACCGACTGCATGCCAAGAGCTGTTGTCCGATTGGTCAATATATTTATTGTTTTATTTATGCTATTTTTGTATTTAATTACGCAACCTGTTGGCCAACACGATTTCCATGTCAGATCACGTTCGAGTCGTTCAGCAGTCATACAGTAAGTGCCACTGATGGAGCAGGTACTGCTTACCCGTGAGGAGCACACGCTTTTTAATAGGGTGTGTGTTGCTCAATATTTAGTTTTCTGTGTAGTGTTTTGTGGACCGTGGCATTGTATGTTCATCTTCGATTTACCTTTTTTTATCCACTTTGTTATCTTCAGACTATTCTTAACAATGTATTTGATACCAGAGAAAGCGAACATAAAATATATATATGCCATCTGCTGTCAATGCCCTCTCTTTATTGCTAATGATCTGTTGCTAGTAGAAACTATTGGTAAGAAGACCTTAGGGAAATTTGTTCAAACACGACTTGGTGACAAAGCTAAAACTTTTTATTGACCATTTACAAAGCAAATCACTCAAAGCCTTTAGTAGTCTTTAACAAAGATTAAAAGTAAAATCTTCACAACAGAAAGAACACTGCCTAAAGAAATTTTGTGCAGACAGCTCTTTGATTTTTTCTGAGGAAAATAATCTTGTCCTATAAAATAAAATTAGTAGCTTTAACAAATAAACGATGTTGCAAAAAGTTCAATTAAGCATTGCTGTATTTGACAGGCAACAAAAATATATCCAATTTAATGGGCAGGACACGTTTCTGTTATTATAACTTTTATCAGGTAGGGTCATAGTCAAAAGACGGGAAAGTCAAATGATTTAATAGTATTTGGGAGAAAGCAGTCCAAAAGGCTTAAACAGGATAGCCAAAAAAAAAAAAAAAAGCATGAATGGCGGTGACCACGTTCTCTTGTAAGCTCTTATTAGTGTGTTTGGTAATTGGTTATTTTTCTCAAGTTTTTTTTCACTCTACCGAGGGCTAAAAATGCTATTTTCTGACAAACACATCAAAAGTAAATAAAATCAGGCTACATCTGGATAACAAATTACAACCTACTTACACAAACCAAGTAATTTCTGGTTTTATGGTCTTATGGTCTCCAGATTGTACCCTCTGGATGGAGATATTATATTTCTGTTTCGCGAGTTAGCATTTGACATTTATCATACACGTAGATTATTGTAATTAATATCCCTACGGCACCCCTGTAATCCTGGACATGACGACGGATGAAGCATTTATAGCAGACAATGCTTATTATAATGATCAGAAATGAAAAGAAATATGAATACATGTTAACTCTATTAAAAATATCCAGTCTGAGTTGGTGATACCCTTGGAACAAAGTCCGCCAGTAGTGACAGGGCCGGTCTCTTAGGAGGTGCCGGACCCAATACTGTTCTCTGCAAAACCTGCAGTGTGTTGTTGTGTGTGCAGCCTAGAGTAGGTAACTCCAGCGCGGGGACCATTTGGGAGCAATTGGTCCAATTGGCGTAATGCCGACCCTTAACAGTGGTCTTCCCCGGTGATATTGATAAATGTGTTAATGCATCCGGATCAACTCCAGTTCATGGATTAGAAGTTGGTGGTACTCTCGGTCCACCCGCAGTGGTCTTTACCCGGTACCCGGTATTGATAAATGTATTAATGCTTCCGGTCCAACTGAAGGTCATGTATTATAAGTTGGTGGTACTCTCAAGACAACCTGTTCACCACCAGTGGTCTTGTTCCGGTGGTATTGATAAATGTATTAATGCTTCCGGCCCAACTGAAGGTCGTGTATTATAAGTTGGTGGTACTCTCAAGACAACCTGTCCACCACCAGTGGTCTTCATCTGGTGGTATTGATAAATGTATTAATGCATCCGGCTCAACTCCAGGTCATGCATTATAAGTTGGTGGCACTCTCAAGACAACCAGTCTACCAGCAGTGGTCGTTCACCCGGTGGTATTGATAAAGATAATATTGTATCCGGCTCAACTTCAAGGTTGGTGGTAAACTCGGAACAAAGTCTGCCAACAAGGGACTTCACTTGCTGGTATTTAAACACATCCTACGCATGTGGTCATTGAAGTAAAATGTTACATCATTTGAATGGGTAAGGTGGTTAAAACTGTAAGGACATCTCATCTCCCGATCACAGGACGACCGGGACATGAACACGATTGCTACGGGAGACGAAGATCATCAAAATATTTCAAATTAATTCTACTTGGACTATCATGCTTTTATGATCTTTTCGTTCAATACTTTTAATTTGTATTCAATGAATATTTACGGGTGTCACTTGTGGAGCAGGAATAGCTTACCCTTACGGAGCACACGAGTTCATCGCGAGTTTTAGTGTTGTACGTGTTACTCGATCTTTTGTTTTCTGTGTAGTGTTTTTTAGATCGTTGTTTGCCATTTTGTCCTTATTCTTTTGGCCATTGTGTTGTTTGTCCTTCGATTTATGGATTCTGATTACCTCTTTGGTATCTTCAAACTCTTCTTACATTAACACATACAATTGATATTTAATTCGGAAGTCTAGCAACATACAATCTTGACGATTTCCAATGCTGCTTGACAATGTGAAATTACACTTCATAAAAAGGGAAATTATGTAATTTATAGTTTTTATTAGAAATAGATTTTATGACGTTAAACACGTGTCAAACATTCGACTGAACGGGGAAAAAATAACTTAATTACAATTATCTATAACATATTTGTCTTTGTACATCCGTATGAAAAAGGTCTTATCTCTTATTAATTATATCATTGGCATGACAACAGTTATTCAAAGTTTAATCAGAAAGGATATTAATGTCAGTGAACATGAAATAAAATCCACCTGAAGCAAATTTTAGGTATGTATGTATTTCCTTCTGCATTCTCATCGTGAGGTCCAATCACTCACTGTGTACTGGTGAAGGGTTTCCAAGGGTTCAAAGCTGCTAAGATGGTGAATATGGATGCCATCTCGATAGGAAAGCCTGGTCGTAGAACATAGAGGGTAACACACTCCTTGTATGTTAATAACATCTTTTGTAGATTTCGAAAAAGAGTAGGCGCATTATAACCGCTACAAAGGACTAATTTTTTCACCCTTGCCCAAATCTTCATACTTTTACAGTGATAGTCAAAGGTCGTTTTCCCGTTGGCCCATCCCTCCCTCATATCTATTCAGTTTTCATATATTGTTGAACTTGTCCGGCATCTATGCCTGAAATACTGCTCACTGGACATTCAAAATAATCAATCAATCAACTAATCTCTCACATACAGTTATCAATCCTCACATCCCCATTTACGATGGACTATCGGTCCTTACATTCCCATTTATGATGGGTTATCGATCCTTACATTCCCATTTACGATGGATTATCGATCCTTACATTCCCATTTATAATGGGTTAGTCATCGATCCTTATATTCCCATTCACGATGGAGTATCGATCCTTACATTCCAATTTACGTTGAATTATCGATCCTTACATTCCCATTTACGAAGGGAACCACATCTGTGGTGTAATGGTTAGCATGTTCGCCTCGAATGTGGTAGATCGTGAGTTCAAACCAAAGACTATAAAATTGGCATTTGCTGCTTCTCTGCTAAGTACGCAACAAAGACTGGTTGGCTCGGAATCAGGTTAATGTGTCCTAGTTCAGGGGTTTCAAAGTGGGCCGGTACCCGGTACTTTTACCCGCCTGAGATCGTGTATAGTACCTGCAGAAATTACTGAACCCCCCAAAATTAGCGGTGGTCAAAACCACAAGTACGATGGTCGACAAAAAAAATCAATGATCACGTCAATTGCTGAATTCTCGCATTCAAATCGAACAACTGCGTCACGACCAAGTTGATGGGATATTCCCTGTTTTAAAAATAACTTTACCTTAGAATCGTAAATAGCAGTTTGCGCATGCGGTAAATAGATATGTTTTCGCCCCAATATCTTTTCATCCTTGTGTAAAACTCGGACCGGAACAAAGCTGACATCATTTCAAAATAAAAAAATGACTGATTACAAATTATGTTCAAACACAATTTAGTGTAATCTCCAGTAATATAAGTATGATCATTATGTATTATGAATATATGACTACACAATATTTTGTGCGATTTTTTGTCTTGTTGCTTAACTCCGTCCATATTGTTTAACTTCCGGTATAAAAAAATAAAAACTTATGGCTAATTTATTTACATATTTTGACCGGGCCCTACCGCGGTTGTTCACAGAAATTAAAGTGTGCTGAAAAACATTTTTAAAAGGGGGTACGAGGAGATAAGGGATAGAAAATTACTAGAAATTTTGAAAAAGGACCGGACATGGCTCAAATACGAATTACATTGTAATGTCAAAACGCCGGCCCCCCTTTTTTCCAAAATAATTTAACTTTTGTGATTCAAATGTTAATAAATGCCTTCCCGCGAATCGTTTTTGTTCGAACATTTTTTTTGCACGTAAGTCGTGAAAGTAACAATATATATTGTTTTTGTTTAATTATATTTGTATTGATCTATTAAAATTATAAATTTTATTAAAGATTGATGATTGCAAATTAAATTTATATGTTTCATCAAGGACGTATTCTATATACGTCCTTGGTTTCATTAATCATGACACTTATATGTCTTGATCCATGCCAACGGTCTTTGATGAGTTTAATTACTGGTAATAAAGTAAAAAAACCACACAAGCCAAGGTATTGTGAAAAAGAAAAGGACAAAGCCAACAAAAGAATTTTGAGAAGTTTAAGCTTTGATAACAATGGTTTGGTCAAGCCTAGCTGCGGAACCATAGCTCTTTATGGTCCTTTTGGGTTTTTTTAAGATATGGCAGACTATCTATGAATAATGTTGGCTGAAGTCTGTAAACTGAAATATTCAATAAAGAAATTGGGGGGAAAATCCAGGCATCATGCATGGTCTTCACTCTTGGTGAAATCTGAACTCTAAAGTTAATGGGACTTTTCTTTCAAAAACACTTAATGTTTTGCAGTCTCTGAAGTACATGCTAGATTTCAGGAGCTTCGCCCCCTGGACCCCTTGTGGCCCTCAGCCTAATTTTTTAGGTACCTCCTAAAATTTAAGAAGTACCTCCTATTATAAAAAACTTTGAAACCCCTGCTAGTTGGGAGACATGTCTATCCTGCGACTGTTGTTTCAGTGAGCTAGCACTATGAGAATCCAATTAAGCGTATTTGCCTAGTACAAAACGGACCTCACGATCATCTCATTGAAAATTAACTTGTTCTCGCCATGATATAGCTGAAAAATATCTGAGTTGACATTAAGCAACAATCATGCAATTACTAATCTACGAAGGGCAATCGTCAAACCTCAATGAGGAACGGAATGAGTGGTATGCGATTTGTGTAAAAGATTGTCATTCGGCTCACCTGGACAGATTATGTTTCTCGATCATACCACCGTCGTTCGGAGAATCACAATGTGCGGCGTATCCACAAATCAAATTGTCTCATACAGACGAGTTTAGGTGGAGATAGCGGAATCATACGATGCTTACCGATTATACGATACATTTTCTCGAACTAAGTGTGAATTTAAATCTACCCTAATGCACCATATTCGTCAATATGTCCAGCCATGTTTGTCAAAAAATCCAGTAAGTACACATTTTATACCATAAAGAGCTCGCTGACGCTCGCATATAAAATGTGTACTTAGGATTTTTTGACAAACATGGATGCACATACTGATGAATAAAAAAAAATCGACGCTTTGTAAACACCGGTTCCGTGTAACACACTAACACACTCAACTAATGAAGATCTTCTTAACATAAAGCGCAAAGGTGATCCTTGAAGTCTCGTACCCTCTCTCGTACGTCCGATACCACTGAAACCCGGAACCCGTGTGTAATAAAAGTCATTTTGTTAGCTTGTTTTACTTATATTGATATTTTTTAACATATCTTCTGACATGCAGACAAGAATTTTTGTTTCTACGCGGAAGTTAACTTTTGAGATTTCGTAAGGAACGATAACTCGAATAAAGGAACGACAGCTCGATTGAATGATACAAGATTCGGCCCTAAAAAAGTCGTCCCCAATATATCCCCAAAAAATCTCGACACTTTTTGATGCACTGGATGAGCGTGAAATTGCCAGATAATTTTCAGATGCGCGAGCATTCATGGCCGTGCCGGTTTCATATTATAAAAACTAAGAAACACTGATACACCTCGGATCCAAAATATATATCATTTAATATAGAAGAAAAAATATGTTCTACATTTGTATTTGGTCGGTAGTAAGATTTATTTAAGTAAGGATGGGGCAGTGATCTCCCTTAAAACATTGTACAAGCTTTATAAGCCATCTTGTCCGTTGTATTGACACCGTTTGTTGTGTTATTATTTACACATGGAGACATCACCACGCCTGCTCTCTCGCTAATCCAGTATTATTATTATTTAAACGATAGTCTTTTGAGCTACTAGTGTTATATTTTTGGGGAAATTGAGTTGGAAAATCCTTTAATGAGGGTGTGTTTTGTTCTCTTGTAAATTTCGTTAATATCAGATGAAAATATAAAAGCATAGATGAAGGTTGGCATACTGAAAGACCTCAATTTGGTAGCCTCAGATATACGTATGGTATCATCGAATAAGAAAATTGATACCATCACATTATAAAAGCCAACTGTCGAGAGGGACTACTATAGATATCATGTATTTCCAATGAGACTTCAATGTCATGGGATTATCTGCAGATGTACGTCAGAAACGACAAATCAAACATAAAAATGAAATTAAAAAGGGAAGACTGGAGAATAATCCTCCAATAAAACATTTGGGACAGTGTGTTCCTTTTGGTGCTTAACTTTATTGTGACAAAAACAGATAAAAATGTAAAAGAATATTTTAATGGTACTTTTGAAATTATTAAATTGTCAGTGTCTCTTTCAAAGCTTATGGGGAATAGAACTATTAAAAACACAATTCAATGTTAAATGTTGCATTTATATTGCCACACTTTGAACACGTCAAGTGACTGTCAGTGTTACAGCCTTACTCCCCGTGGGGGTGTAAAGTAATGACAATATAGATACTGTAAGCTCTTATAAGGGCAGAACAAATAAATACCACACAAAGAAGCACTGTATTCATACAGTACGTCATTCCTTTTTACACTTTGGTAATTAAATTTGATTTTTAGTGAAAATATTATACTTCTTATATTACTGTGACATGTGTTGAAGGTTTAGGATTGCAGACCTTTGTAGATTTCAGTGTATTTTTAATATACACTGAAATATATGTGATTATCCTGTTTCTGTGACTGAGTTTTAGAATTAGGACTTCACGATGGGTATTTGGCAGAGGCAGACTGGCCATACGGGCATTTGGGCAATAACTCGATGGAACGCTCAGATAGCCATACTATTAATGAACAATTTTAATGGTCCATCTGATATGTGACGGATGACAGGTCTGTTTCAGTCCACTTCTGGTATTATGAAGTAGATCCCAAAAGTTCCCGAATATTTTGTTTTATTCTCATTGAGGTAATCCGATAATATTTAGTCCTCGGTCTGTGTGCTCCTCTGCGTGTCACTATGTTCGCAACACATTTTCTTGAGCATAGTGGTGCAAATATGAATAGCTTCGACGAATTCTTAGTAAGGGAAAATCTTACTATTTTTATGAGAGAAAAAAACAGGGATTTTGAGAATTTTGTCTTGTTTGCGCTATAACCTGATTAAGTACGATTTGGTTTAAGAATTGTTTTGCATGAAGGATGCAAAAAATGAATGTCTTAGATGAGATCTAGTATGAAAAAGATTGCAATTCCAAGTTTTGGTAAATTTTCTGGAAGACTATAAGACTTACTTTGTACTTTTATATGTTGGAACCAAATACACGAATGTTTGTAATCATCAGAACAACAGCTGAACAATAGGATTTCTAAATATTTGGATTTACCATGTGCAATCAGTGCCTATCATCAGTAAAGTTGTGAGTTCGAATCCCGCTCATGATGAGGTGTTCTCGGTAAAACATTATGTATTAAAGTTTGTCAGTGATATGCGGCAGGTCGGTGATTTTATCCAGGCACTCCGGTTTCATCCATCAATACAACTGACCGCCACGATATAGCTAAAACATTGTTGAAAGTGACGTTAAACACCATAGCGCTAACCCCATACCCTACTTGATCAATATCCTAAAAAAACTGTAACATTCCATATGTACATTTCTGGAACCGAAAGAAACAATAGCTATGACAAGGAGCAACTGGATTTCAAAATATTATAATTCAACTTTGGTATATATCTTGGAAACTTATTGTTTGGAAAAGTGACATAATATATATTTCTGGAACCATGAGAAAAAAACTGTGACATAGACAATTCCAATCTTGGGGGGATGTTGAACAAAGTTTTTGCGAATTATATGATATTTTTTAAGAATTTTGCTTTTGAAAAAAGATTGTGCATTACCCACATGTTACTTTTTTTTTACAGCAACCTTTACTTTATAATGATTTTATTGTCAATATATATATACAATTGGATTGGGAACAAGTTTTTACAACTTACTAGTCCCTCTCCATACAAATACATTAATAGCATAAACAAAACAAATCAAATGACAGCAGATGTACAGGCTATATCAATTATAATTAGTAAATTAAGCAAAATCATGTCAAACTAAGCATACATATTAAATATTGTTTTAATATTTAACATAAAAATAGGGGGGGGGGGGTAAAACTAATAAATTGTGTTGAGATAATATCACGGTTGGGGATAATAATTATTAAATCTATAAGTTTGTCGAATAAATTTTTGCACTGATTTGAACAATAAAGTATTCAATTCTTCACTAACTACGTTACATCCAAAGAGTATATATTCTATAGAGATGGGAACAATGTTATTAAAATAGTTAAACAGAGAAATTCTATCGTGTTGATAAAGTGGACATTCAAGAAAAAAATGAATAGCATCCTCAAATAAATGACCACATACACAACGTGGATCATTCTTCAAATTTACTCTATATAAATCCGCATTAAGGCCACTACATCTATGTCTTAGCTTAGTATGTATTATGTTAGTTTTCCTATCGCCAATATTGTAAAATGAAGCCACCGGAATTTGGACAGGCTGAATGGCTTTTTTAAATTTGGAAAAAGTGGGTAGAGATTTTACACTATCAGGTAAGGAATTCCACAACTTTATAGTGGAAGGAAAGAAAGACTTGGAACTAGTTTGCAGACGACACCTCTGAGTGCGATAGTCATCATTATTACGGAGATTATATGTTACTGTTTCTCCAATAGTAGTTGGCAAACAGTCAGATTAGTATGTGGGAGCCATATTATTTTCAATTTTATAAAATAAATTGAATTTCCTAGACTTCCGACGGTCTTCCAATTTTGACCACCCAGTTTCAAAATATAAACTTTCAGCACTAGAATAAATAGGTAGACCCGTTACAATCCTTGCTGCTTCAAGTTGCAACCTGACTAAGCAGTTTTAATATATGGTATAGGATACATTACAGCAACAACAGCGATGTGTGCTGTAGTATATCAAATGTGTGCGTTCGAATCCTGTTGAGGAAGAACAAAAAGTTTGTTAGCTCAAAAATCTAATTCTAACACTGTTGGGTTTAATATTCAGACATACATTTATATAAATATTTAGCATTAATCCAGTATTGCAAGTAACTTTGAAAACCAGTGGGGAAAATGCATAGACAATATATAAATATATATTTCTGCTGAATTGATTCAGTAAAAACTAGCATGTACAAATATTAGAACAACTGCATATTTTAGGTTAGAATACCAAGAAATTCAATTTATTTGCATCCACATCTTCTAAAATTAGACGAATTCCCACTTATACCTATGCATTGTTTCACTTAAATTCACTAAATTAGTGGCACATGATAGAAAAATAAATTCCACTTCTGCTTTTGAATTAAGATTTCTAATATATTTTAAAATATCAATCATTTTGTATCATTAGAATCTTAGCTTGCCAAACAATGGGAGATAACTCTTGACTAACTGTAACATAAAGTTTCAACTGACTTGTGAATTCAACGCCCAGTATAGTGTAATAATAATAATGGTAAAATAAAATACGCTTCATACATTTTGGATTAGATGTTACAACACTAAAATTTATTTTGATAATTTATGTACGAGCCGTGTATCTAGAAACACCAGTATAATTATTGCTTGGGATAAATACTTATACACTTTTACTAAAGATGCTACTTTTCTAAATGAGAAAAGACAATGCAAAACAGCGAAATCAATCTAGATGGACATCACGACATCAATGTCATTAGGAGAAGTAGAAATCAATCTTGATGGACATCACGACATCAATGTCATTAGGAGAAGTAGAAATCAATCTAGATGGACATCACGACATCAATGTCATTAGGAGAAGTAGAAATCAATCTTGATGGACATCACGACATCAATGTCATTAGGAGAAGTAGAAATCAATCTAGATGGACATCACGACATCAATGTCATTAGGAGAAGTAGAAATCAATCTTGATGGACATCACGACATCAATGTCATTAGGAGAAGTAGAAATAGTACATTTAAACATCTGACTCTAGTATGACATCAGTGCCGGATTTACCTATAGGCTCGATAGGCTGAAGCCTAGGGCCTCAAAATATCGGGGCCTCCGGCCAAGATTTATAATTGTTTTTACACTGTTATTGGACTTTCACACTTATGCTGTCATAACGTACTGTACTTTCTAAACAACCCTTCAGTAACTTTCCTTGCACAGTTGCACTCCATTTCATAATACTGCAGAATTTTAAACACCTCTCATCATCTTCGCCTTTATTGAAATTGAACACACTGCCATCTTCTTCCATTCGTGAAGGTGGGGAATTGGGAGGGGACTCACAAGTGGGTCTAGGTCCTCTCTTTATCTAAATCCGGCACTGTATGACACCAGTCCTGAAATCTGTTTGTCTGCAAGTAAAATAGTTTATTATACTGATTTAGGTCTTACATATATGTGATGCAAAACACTACGTTAGATGAAAATGTTTGTGGGTTTTCTTTTTTTTTCATGGGGGAGAGGGGGGGGGGGGGTTGCTATGTTTTTTGTTTTGTTGTTGTTGTGATATTTACATTCGTCGTAGGTTTCCTTTACTGTATAGATAAAAACATAGATTATCTAGCGCACACGACGCGTTTCTGGACTAACCTTCATCAGGTACCACTTGCTATGGGTGTTTTATTCCATGTGCCAGTGTTTCATGAAGACAATATCAATAAACATTTAGGACAGTTATATGTACATGTATTGAGACTTGTACAGTGTACTTGTGTGTTATGTCTTAAGGTTTGACAATACCTTAGGGTACCAAGGTGATTTTGCATCCAAATGATTGGATCGTTGCTACTATGATATGACTGTTGGTTTTCTATGTCATGATAACTTAAACTACATACTTGTTTTTGCAAGGGTCATAACTCTATGACATGCGCTTATGGTATCCTATATTTATGACCAAAACAAATAATAAAATAGTAAAACGATGGCACTGGGAGGGATTAGTTTATGGTGGGAAATTTAGATTGTCACGGGAAAACAAGAATATACAATGGCATCGGATATGGTTGGCAAACTGTGCCTTGCAACAGGCCTCCAATGATCATTCCTCATAAACTACAAGTTGTCTTTTTCGAGCAAGTAGTCTGACATTCTCCATACACTAGACACTCATTTACCTCCCGTCTCGTGTTTGGCTCGTCCCTTACAACCAGTGGACGCGCTTTAAGAGGTATCGTACCTCACAGAAGAGATACTAGATCCTATCTCTAAACCACATGATTCCCGCGGGAATTTAAAAACTAAAGTTCTACGACCAAATGGAGCATAACGAAAATAATCTGTATGATTCGTTGTTCTAGGGGGAATATAATTTTCTGCCAAAGCTTATGACACATTTCACAAGTCTTAGAACTGTGTCAAAATAAATTGATTGGTAGTTGTACGTAATTTGCTCGTCTCAACTAGTACGCATCCCGATGTGTCCGATCGGAATCAGACATTTGTGACACGTGAGTCTCAATATGTTACAAAATAATTATGCTAGTTGTTCCAGTTTTAGTTTTAAAATGATATTGATTGACCAACGGCTGAATTTATTCATATATGCTACAATTTCACTTATAATGTTGCAAATGCAGTTTATTGTATGTACTTTCACTCATTAAAACGAGATATGATACCAACCTATTATTGAAAGTCCTATGGATACTACTTTTGTAGTTTTGTTCAGCGTTTCAACCTTTCAGTATAAGCAAACCGAGAAGTTATTGGTCATTGAAATGAAAATCTATTGTACGAAAATTATAATATCGTATGAATTTGTTCAACAGAAATATGTACTCTGCCAATTTATTATCATATTTTGGCAATAATATCTACGATTTTCAATATTTGTCTTTTCTTTGAAAAGTTGTCAAAATTACATTTTATAACTGTTAATAAATAACTTAAGCGTATTAAATTGCTGAATAATGCAATATAATTGGGGAATGGTGGGGGTGGGGGTGGGGTGTTGTCCTTAACCAAAAAATTCGTATTCCTCTATATTTATATTGATTGAGTAAATTTTGCTTAACGTCCATGGAGTAGTATATCATGCTATATTCAGGACGAGAATAAATTCAACAATATACAAGCACAATGTAGAAATGAGAGAGGGTGGTGTCAACGAGAAAACGATTTTTAATGCCACTGGAAAAGAATAGAGATTTGGGCAGGGACGAAAATTTTAGACTTCTGTAGCGGTTACAAAGTGCCTACTCTTTTTCAAAACCTACAAAATATTATTTAACGTGCTTAGAGCATGGCACTCTCCAAATGCATTACAAACTATGGTACACGGTCAGGCTTTCTGAATTATAACCTGACCCCCCCCCCCCAAAATAAAACAGGGAGGGTTCCCGTGTCGGCCACCTGGGGACACGCTGAGCAGCTCTGTTAGTTTGAGCCTTGGGAGCCTCCACTAGTATCCAGTCTTAATTACTAATGATTCTCAATCAGTGACTATTTATTTTCAATATGTCTATCATTTACATCGATTTAACTAATTATTTGCATTACATCAAATCTTATTGAAATAATCAGATTGATGACATATTATATATACATACTTATTGATTTCATATAAAATGATTTGTAGATGTCCACATAAATATATACATTTCAGGGGCGGATCCAGGATTTCAAGTTAGGGGGGGGCGCACTTAAAAAAATTGCGCCGAGTGGAGGAAGACGCGAAAATTTTTGGGGTATTTCGTGTGAAACATCACGATTTTACGCCAAAAAATCATATTTTTTTCCAATTTTAGGGGGGGGGCGCCTCCCCCTGGATCCGCCCCTGCATTTATAAATAATTGATACGTTGATGATACGGGTTACTGATCTAGCTGTGATTATGTTCAGAATTGTGTCATAATCGCTAATTGACTAAATTGAACATTTAAAAGTATTTTCATTGATAAATTAGTTCTTTAAGTGTTCGTTTGCTTGTTTCTTTGTATTATTTATGCATATGCTCTACGGTAAATCGTTTTATGTCAGAACCGTCAAAATTTATCGCCTCTGTAATAACATTGTCAATATCATTAAGTCGGTGTTATCTGTTACTGCTCCACGGAAGAACGTAAGGTACTTAAATTAAATGCAATATATTCCAAATTCCACGATAATTTTATCTCCCGGTCTACCTTTTCTTAAAATAACGGTTGAATTCTCCCCCACGAAGTAACCTTTAACCTTTATGACGTTTTAGAAGCATCCTCCAATGGAAAATGTATGAGAATGGGGAGTTTAAGATGTTAATAATGTTAAAACCGGCTCTTTACACCTTCAAATTTTTGTGTGTTGTCCTCAAGTGTGTATTATGTAAACAAGACCCATATACCAGTAGCAGTGGAGTGTAAACACCAGTAAAATATATACATCCGCCTTATGCAGGCTATGAATAGGATTTTTACCTTCTCTTTCAATAGTAAACATTAACATGTGGTAAACGCTGTCAATATTCAATTGTGCGTGTAGGTCAATACAATTATATATAATAGTATGTGGAAATAATAGGCAAGTTACCTTTGCCGTGGAGGTTTAGCACTAATGCGTGTAGAGAACTTTAATTTAATACATTTAACAAAGCTTTTCTCGTAATAACAATAACGAGGTCAGTACTTATTTACGTACAAGCTTTATTTCCATTCATATGAATTTTATTATTGTTGTGTGGCTTAGATGATCTTAATCCGACCAGGAATCCGTTCAAGCTGGATTCGTACCGAAGTACTATTAGTTCTAGACGTTCACCGCGGGCTTCAGCCGTGTCGTACAAGAGGGGTAGAAATACCCCGACTAAAATGTCTGGTGCTATGGAATTTGATAAATCGTATTCTCCAGAAGGTACAGAGGAATATGGAAATATGGAAAAATGGTTGGATTCTCATCCTGAATTTGTTCATGATTACTTTGCTAGAAAAGCAAAAAAGAGTATGGTGGATGGATGGCTCTTGTCCCATGCATTAGCTCATAGTCCGTCGCTACAGTTACCAACTGATAATAATTCTAGTAGTTCTAATTCTAGGAATAATTCTGGTACAAATACTCCGGTAAGGAAAATTTCTGCACAAGAGTTTGACCGTGGGGATACATTAGACCCTATACTATCAACTGTGGATGGCACTCCAACTTTCTTAGGACCTTCAACTAGCACTCAGAGTTTGTCGTCTAAGTGTCACAGACGTTCTAGAAGCGAACTAAAAGCTCTGGACGAAAAAGAGCTTATGTATGAGCTTGTAATTGATATATGCAATGATTTGGACGTAACAAGTTTATGCCACAAAATTCTACAAAACGTGTGTGTCTTGCTGAATGCCGACCGATGTTCTCTATTTTTGGTCCATGGACGTGAATCCGAAGAAAGATATCTTGCGCCAAAATTATTTGATGTTAGTGCGGATACGACTTTACAAGAAGTGTCTGAAAATCGTGGAATTTCTATAAAAATTCCTCTTGGAACAGGAATAATTGGATACGTTGCGCAAACAGGAGAACCACAAAACATACCCGATGCATATGAGGTAAGAGTTTTTTGGGTTTTTTTTATATTTATAAACGTGAATTGTATATATGTATTGGCTGTTGATATGACACTGTCCCTCTGTCAGCCTAGATGTGTTATAGGCAGGGCTTCCTAGAGAAATTTTTCAAGACGGAATAGGACTGCTTTTGGGCCCCGGGGACAGGCTGAGACTTCAGAAGTCTAGGTGAATTCTACATTATTATTTTTCTAAATAACTAAAAATAGTTGGAAAATACCCCCAAAAACGGAAAATTCAAAATAAAGCGTCAATGGCTAAGACTTTAGGGCCCTTCAGAGATTCACATGCCCCCTCCTGGCTCTCCGGGCCCCGGACCGATGTAGCGGCTGAACCCCCTCTCATTAGGCCCTGGTTATAGGAAGATCGTTTCCTGACTACACCTAGATGTATTTTAAAAATGGTAACCATTCCCTGAATTCCTGGGTTCACTATCTGGTGCTAATTTTTTTGACTACATAGATGTATTATATTGAGATCATTTCCTGATAACCTAAATCGTATTATAGGGTGACAATTGCACGAGTACCATTGTTTATGGGCTACATGCAGATACAATATCCTGAATACCAAGATGTATTTTAGGGTTATCATTTCCTGTCTTCCTAGATACAATGTATATTGAAGGGGGTGGTTACCGATTACCTAGATTCTATTAAAGGGTGACAATTGCCTGAGTTATACCAAGAGGAAGTGTTTATATTCTAGCTACCAATGTGTATTGCAATTAAGCAGACCATTTCCTGATTACCTAGATATATGTAGGGTGATAATTTCCCGACAACTTAGAAATATATAGGGTATCGCTTCAATATAGGGGGTCATTTTCCGACGTCCTCGATGTGTTTTAGGGTGATAATTTTCTGTTTACCTAGAAGTTTATAGGGGGTCATTTCCTGACGTCCTAGATGCGTTTTAGGGTGATAATTTTCAGGCTACCATGTACCTAGAAATATTATAGGGTGGTCATTTCTTGACTAACTAAGTGTATAATAAGGAGATCATTTCCTGTTTACCTAATTGTATTATGGGTGATAATTGCCCGACTATCATAGATAGATTATAGTACGACCAATTTCTGACTACCTAGATACAGTTTAGGATGACATTTTGATGACATCATCGTGGTAGTTTTACATGATACTTTCCCTCTTTCTACCTGCAGATATTTATTTTTTATGCACCCCTTAGTGTTATAAGTATATTTAGAAGATTAATGTCAATTTTTGTAAACATTGTCAGTATATACAAATATAGCCATCATATTTCTCCTTAAAATTCTCTTATCATCCTAAATATGACAGTGAAGTAACTTAAAATTAATATGATTTTGTTACATTAACTTAAAATTAATATGATTTTGTTACATTAGCTTAAAATTAATGACTTTGTTACATTAACTTAAACTGGTATACACCTGAACAGAATGGGTATTGTTTAATTCAAATGTTTTATTTTTATTTTTCAAAAGCTCTTATAGTATTTTCTCAAACTAAATTTGAATAAAATTTAAAATGACTTTACTATGCTTTGCTACATTCACTTAAACTTTCATACACCTGAGCAGAATGGGTATTGTTTAGTTCAAATGGTTTATTTTTTTATTTTTCAAAAGCTCTTATAGTATTTTCTCACGCTAAATTTGAATAAAATAACTTTACTATATATTTAAATATATCTATGTCGAATGATCATAAAATGGGACACATTTAGATTGTAAAACTGGTTTACCTGGTTTAAGATGTTACAGGTCGTTGACAATTGCGTCATCAGACTAGTTTATGACATCGTTTAATTAATTGATGACATCTATTCTATGTCTATATATTACATCTATAGAGGTACAATTTAATATATATGTTATATGTCACATTTATGTTTTATTTATCGTACATTGTACAGCGTCATCATGGCCATATTTGGGTTAATCATACACGCCACCCTGTCTTTAAATTATTGGAGAGTCCTCAAAGTAAATTACTCGATACATATCTGTATATATAATTAAAGTAATGCACACCAAATATATGCAATAATTCCGTAACTAGTAGGGACAAATTGTGTGGGATTCAGACATTGGTGACCGACCACCAACGCCGACCCAACAAAGACAGGTTCGTTTTAAAACGAAACATAGAAGAAAACGGACAGAGCACTAATCTCTGTGAAAGTAATCAGTCCGCAATACATGTAGAAGGTAGACGGATTAAACCCCAATAACTGTATTAAAACTGAATATTCTGTCTAATACCACCAGGAAGGCTCCGTGGTACAATAAACGTTTGCCCAGCCATCGGAACATATTTTGAGTTCACTTGTGAATTCACTGAAAAACCCTACAGTACACATTTAATTTGTTTTTCCTGTAAATGAGTTGTTTACATCTATAAGCTAGATATCCTTTAGTACATCTCTACTCTGTACCATGTTGGTAATGTGAAAATTAAATATATATATATATATATATATATATATATATATAGTGTAAGTTTAACACATTATCATATCCATCATTACTTAAATGGGTGAAAATTGAAGCATGTGATAATTATGTCCTAGATCAACTACAAGTTGAGTTGAACATTTTATATGAGCAATGTTTGAATAGTATATTAAACTACAGGCAAAATTCAATAAAGCGTTTCCAGGATAAAACATGCTGACAAGAATTCAGGAGAGCAAATACCTACCTATTGTAAAGGAATTTAGTTTGATATCTGTACATAATGTAGCTTAATTTATCTGTGGAGGTTATATTATAGATTAGACTACACACAAATCTTTTGTCAATAGTTATGAACCACAGACGGCTTAATTGGTATTGAAATTTTTGATTTATCAAGTAACTGTGTATTTCAGCGACTTATAGTAATTTATTTATAACATAGAATTTTCCTCATCTTTACGTTGGTTATGAATTACGAAATATTTACGTATGAATAAAAATTTGTTTTTAGATTTAATATTCGTAATTACGTATGTAACAACGCAGCGCCAATAAGGTTGAAGTATCTAGTTACTTAGTAACTTTGTATATCTTTTGACCGGTGTTTTACGTTTGCGCTATTTGGCACATCATTTCCGCTTTTATATTTTTACGTTTGCGCTTTTTTTTATATATCATTTGCGCTTATTTATTTTGACTCATTTGCGCGTACCTCTTCCGTCCGCCAAATGTATTGTTACATTTGTTTCCCCCTGCTCACCAAGGGGAGGTGGAAGTAGGATTTTGAGCAGGTTAAAATCCGAGTTAAAAACACTACTAAGTTCTATATGCTGTAGCACTAAAAATGTCCAATAAAAATCACTAAAAACTGGCACTATTTCGATAACCAAGTGACCGTACATACCCTGATCTGTCTATTTCACCAGACAGCAGCTTATTATACTGTCTCATCAGAAACTAATACTTCTCCCGCTCTGTGCGTCTTGTAAGAGTCTGTTTATCACTTCCTCTCATTTTTACATAGCTAACAGACTGAAGTTTCTGCACAACATCCATGAAAACAAAAATTGTTGGATGGGGAGAATACAATTTGTTCGTTCAGATGTGCATGGTAGGATTCAGCGGCATTGTTCGTCATTTTTTCATCGGAGGGAATCTCTGCCCACATAGAAGGTGGAAACTTCGAATCATTAGTTACGTAGTTTTCCACAAAATAATCTGCGAATTTAATGCACTTTTCATCATTTGGTGCTACAGACATCAGGTCTACGAAAATATCTTCTACTTCTACCGCATCGACAAAGTGTAGTCCAAAAAAACATTTCAATCACTTCCCTAATTGGCTTTCTGCATTTTTATACTCATTACTTAATCCTACAGATTGTATTTTGCGCCACCACGCTTGTGCTAAATGAAAGCGGCAACATTTAAGCTGTGCATGCGGAAAAATTTCTTTAAGAACATTATGCATAGCCTGCTCAAAGTCAACATGTATGATAGATGGTTTCAGCCGCAAATTCCTTTCAGTACAAATAGTTAACAGATCATTCCAGACACTTCTGTATTTGTCTTCAGATTTTCATTTCATTTCAAATATTTTATTGATAAATCAATAGGATTGGATAACAGGCTATGCCTATACAAATCCTCTCCAACAACAAGATGGAACAATTAGAAAACAATTTACATAAGACATAGAGCAATCTACCCATCATGTATACATGCAATTCATCTTAATTACCAAGCATAAACACGTGTATATTAATAGCAGAATCATACAAAAAAGCAAAAGAATTTTTCCCTTTCTTTCCCTTCTTCCCTTTCTTTCTTTTTTCCCCTTTTTCTTCTCTTTTCCCTTGTTAATAGGTATGATATAATTTGGAATAGCCAACTCATGGCTTTATATTTAGGCTATTATTATTTATAATATTAATGATGAAGAATTGGCATAGCATGATGGATAGATTGAACTTACATTTAACACACAATATATATACAACATGTAAACTGAAATTATGAAATCAAAATCACTAATTAAGTGAGGACCACCATATCAATATGAATTAACTCTTTTTTCAGTATATATATTTATAATTGAATAAAGGGAATTTGGGAGAGATGGAGGAAGAAGAGACAAATAAGTGAATAAGGGGGGAAATATCTAAACAAAATAGTGATTGAGATAGGCAAGTACAAATTGGGAAAAGGGGGGAGGGGGAAGGGAGATCTGAATAATTGAAAGATTTACAGCTATTAATTAAACTGAAAAAAAAGATTTGGAGCTATATATGGGAAGACTTTTCAATGTTATATAACCAAATACAGAGAAAAGGAAAATTTATTGAATCATGTGAATCTTCTACTACCAGTAATGAAATGGTGAACAGCATCGAATATCTCAGTATTCTCCTCTACAGTAAGGATTGGTGAGCCTTTCAATAATATATCCAAGTTTAAAACAACTTGAAACTTTCTTAGAGAATTAAACAGTTGTATTCTGTGTCTTATGAACTATGCATAACCCCCGATAGACATACGTACTTGCATCCCTTGTTCTCTCCATACTGATAGGACTGTAAGGACTCGATCCAACATCATTGAAGGCATTCATTTTGACTTCATACTGCATCCATTCCTCTAGTTTAGTTAAGGTGTAACTTTCACTATCTGTGTCCAAGATAACCTCGTGGAAATCGGTCTCATCTTTACGTTTGAACAGCATTTTATATCCACGTGGATATCCATTCCAGTTCAATTGGGAGAGAGGCTGAAGAACAAATTATGTTGAAATTGTAAATAGATTTAAAATAAAATGATCTACAGTGAAATCTGTCTAAATCGACTTTGCTTGGGCCCAATCTTTTGTGTTTGAAATAAACAGGTGTTCGGTTTATACAGGTTAAATTAACAAAGATTTCCTGCATTGGGACTTTATCTATAGTTAGGTTTATGCAGGATTCTGGGTTATTCAAGGTTCAGTTTAGCCAGGTTTCACTGTACCATGTATATATGTAGGATTATTTTAGTTTTCCACATGATTAACCTTTTTTATGCTAAAGACAAATGTAAAAAAAAAAAATTGTTTACAGCAGATTATCTTTTGAACAACCATTCTAGGCAATCTTTTTGCCTACAATGAATAATACACAACCCTTTCCCCATTAAACAATTTTTTTAAACTATTTTGTACTTTCCACATAAAAAGTGAAAACATTAATAATGGGTTTTTTTGTGCACCAATTAATTACCACTTCTTATGTTTAATCAGAAATACATATACTCACAGCCCAGCTAATTCTCAAAGCAGTAGAATTGATAGCACGAACAGTGACATTGTCTGGAGGAACGTTCGGTGGGGCCTGCGCAGTCTGGAACTTCCTACTAGGAGCACTGTAATTACTTGGTCCCACAATGTTAACAGCAGTGATACGTAACCTATAATTGGTGAAAGGTCTCAGATTAGGTACCAGAATTGTCCTTGCATCAGGATCGGAAATCTCGTAAACAGGGACCCAGGTTGAATTGTTGTCAATCTGTCCTTCAATTTTCCATAATGTGATAGATGTTTTACCATCAAATCCCAGAAGAAATTGGAGTAGGGTAGATCTAGCTTGAATATCTGATATTCCAAGATTGTATGGTCTCTCTGAAATGAAATACAATTCACATTTTGAAATGAATGTCAATAAATTAATCTATGCCTTTCATGCTTGGAAACATCATGAAAATTCTTTTACAATGTTTTCTTTGGAATTTTATCACATGTTTTGAATTCATTTTTTTCCCTTGTGTCATTTTTTTATGGACTGACAGAAAATTAGAAATCTGGTAACACATGAAATTTTGGTTTTGGCATACTGCTCATTACTACAGACTTTTATTCTTCAATGGACATTTAATTTTCATGATTTTGTTTAAAAATATAAAAGAAATCACAGAACACATATGAGCAATCACACTAAAATTTCTATGAAAATCTACCTTGTTTTACAGCTCAGATTCAATAACATTTATTCAATCTTTCAGTTTGCCAAGAATAGACTGTGATCATATAACATATATTGCATACAAAACTGAAGTTATTGTATGATGCCACAATATAGCTGAAATACTGCTGAAGTTGGCATTAAACACCAATCAATCAATCAATCATATCAGAACTGTCTTGTAGATATCATTTTATGTGAATCTACTTCCTGTAATATCAATGCATTAATAAAAATTCAGACTGGATTATGTTTATGGTGTTTAACGCCACTTTCATCAATATTTCAGTTATATCGTCAGTGCCTGAAATGAGGGCCAGTAAAATATTAGAGTCACTGGCCCAAATGGCATAATGGTGGCCCATACATTTTGTGACATTTTTTTATGAAAAAAAGACATCAGATATCAATATATAAACAGTTTTCAGGTTAATTGTTTTTTTATCAGTAACATTAAAATTCATTCTTTCACTAGTCTCACAGGGGTTGGGGCTCTTCAAGGTAATTTTGGTACAGTAACGGGCATGCAGCTGAAATTGCGAAAACACCCCAATGTATATATTGCTATCAAATGAAACCTGAATTTACTTGTTATAACCTTTTCGACAACCATGACCCCATTGGCTAGGGTGGTCTCAAGAAACGATGCTAGTCTGTTGGATGGGGACAATAAAAGGCTGGTTTGTGTAAGGGGAGATCAATGCCATGATCACATTAAAGACATCTGGAAAAGAGTAGACTAATGCCACTACAAGGACCGCTCTTGCACTCCCCAAAGTGAAAAGTGACATCACTTGCTTCAATCCACTATGAAGAAATGATTTTAAAGTAAAATAACCTCTCAGTTCAGGGTAATGTCAGTTGGTTATTCATTCCAAACAAGTATCTCACTTTGTTGAAATAACAAACGGTGCTGTCATTTTCTGTTATATAAACAACTGTTAACTTTTCCTGTTATTCTTTAATTTGTAAACAAAAGTTCTGGTTCCAAAAAAGAAAACACTCCCATTTGTCATTAAAATGTAGCCGTGTACGTATAGAGATGAACTATGAAAAGTTTAAAAGAAGTGACAGGCCAGATCGTTTCTGTAGTTTGACATTACTGTCAACGATTTTCTCTCTGTTGTTGGGGAAAAGTTTTTCAATGATTACCTAAGGATTGACACAAAAAAGTTTCTGATTTCTGTAAAATGAAATTCTTACATGTACATTTTGCAGCAGAGTGAATGAATAAATTTCGGAACCGTGGAAGATACCAGATCGCAAACATTATAAGTTGACAGAATTCTCTTTATTGTTCACAGCTTTCCACTTTGTGCGTGAAATTTAACAATTTTAATAATTAAATCATAAAGAAAAAAAAAAAACACGTTTCTTTTCTAATATTTAGTGAATACTTATGTATTACATGAAAACGTGTAGGAAACGTGTATTGATTGGCTCCATAAAAATAAATAATTGGGGAGAACAGTAAATTACATTAGCTGTGTATTCATTGGCTACAAAAATGTATTTGGACCAATCGTTGTGCTCGCAACAAACCGTTTTCGACTAGAACAGAAGAGTTATCTACCGTTGAAGTTAGTTTATGTCCGGTTTCGGTAAAACAACAATTTTTAACGGTCTTTTAGGCAATCGCCCAGACGTTTTTTGTTGGGCCAGTTACTACCTAATTTGGAGCAGCTTTTGGTCGTCCGAATAAGATATTAGTCGCATTTGGCGAATGGGCGACCGTCCATTTCAGGCACTGTATCGTGGCAGTCCATTTTATTGGTGGAGGAAACCGGAGTACCTGGAGAAAACCACCGTCCTGTCGTAAGTCACTGACAACTTTATCACATAATGTTGTATCGAGTACACCTCGCCATGAACAGGGTTTGAACTCACAACTTTAGTGGTGATAGGTCCTGATAGCACATGTAGTTGTAAATCCAACTACCATACGATCACGACCATGATTGCCCTGAAATTCAGACTGGAATAATTTTAGATTGATTGTACTGACCAGGAGGAACACCTGATTCAAAGTCTGCTGATGACATCTTTCCAGGTCCTTTGCTTGTTTTACCATAGATATAGATAGTATACTTTGTAGTAGGATCAAGGTCTCTCACTGTGTAAGTCAGGGTTGTATTATTTAAATTTATATCATTTCTACTGGCAGTCTGACTCTTTTTCTCCCATAATAATGTATAACCTGCAAGAGAATAATTGTTTCATAGGATTGTGTAGAATACAAAAATGTTTTCTTAATAGTCAAACCTGTATTAAAATGGCCTTATAAGACAGGTGACCTCTTAAAAGAGGTTTCACATGAAATTTTGTTACAGGACAAGGAAAATGTGACCTTTTAATACAAGAGGTGTCTGCATTGGCAGGTTTGACTGTAGAGTCAAACTTGATTTAAGCAGCCACTTAAGGGCTGGCAAAAACTGGCTGCTTAATAAAGGTGACCTGTAATTCAAGGTTCACAATTTTTTAAGTATTACAAATATTCCAGAATTAAAACTTCTCTCTTCCGATCGTTTGCTTTCATAATCGTCAAGAACTTCACTTTTCCTTTTAATAATCTGTTGGATTTGCTTTCTTCCAACGCCCATTATCTGTGATCGTTGATTGCCAAGTTCTAGCCTGGGGTTATTCTGTTGACATATAAACTATGACAGGGGAGATAATTTGCCACATGATCAAATAAGATGTCACGTGACTGAAGCAAAAATCAATACTGTGTTAATCACGAATGCTATCCGCAAGCGACAAAAAATATATATTTGTGACCGTTAAAATAGGTATTTTAACATTATTGGGCCGCGTAACGGAAGTGACTGTTAATTTAAGTTAATTTATTACATAAAAATCCAAGGGGGCCCTGGCAGTGACCGGAAAAGAGAGGTGACCGTTTATTTCAAGTGACCATTAGGGAAAGTTTGACTGTATTTACATAATAAAAAAAAGTTTTTAAAACAACATGTTTGTTAAAGATAGCAGTATGCTGTAATATGGACATTTTCTTGCTTCATTGCTTAAAACATAATTATATAAATAAACGTACATTGTTTAAAAGTATATAAATCATTTGTACGAACTTTTAAAAACAGGAAGACAAGCGAGTCTTTTACTGACAATGTACATATATCGTGTTTATCAATCTGTGACAGTCCTCACCAATGAGTACTGGTCCTCCGGCCCAAGACCAGTAAAACTTTGTTTGGACCAATACATTTTTATTTAGAACTATATAAAAATAAATTCTAGAATCTGATTCAGATCAGACTAGGTACTAAAACCCGCCTAAAATGGTCTTTGGTACCTTCTGATTTTAAAGAGTGTTGTAAATTCTAATAAAAAGTACCACCTGTAAATAGTGAAGTACTGGTACACTTTAAAAATATTGAAAGCCCTGTTGAAATATATGAGTACACACAAGAAGAACAGAAGGTCAATTTACAAATAGGCTGTCTTCAAATTTTCCACTTTTTTCAAGATATATCAAAATAAATATAGTGAAAAATATATATACATACCAGTAAGGATACCATTAATTTCTGTAGGAGGTTGCCACATGACTTTAACAGATGTATCAAATATGTCATTGAATGACAGACTAGCTACTTCTCCAGGAACTGAAACAAAAACATGATGTTCAGAAGTGCTGAGATAAACAGAACCAAAATACAGGGGGTTAGGGGTTAGGTTTATGGTGTTTAATGCCACTTTCAACAATATTTCAGTTACATTGTGGCCATCAGTTTTATTGGTGGAGGAAACCAGAGTACACGGAGAAAACAATTGACCTGCCGTAAGTCAATGATAAACTTAATGTATCACATAATGTTGTATCGAGTACACCTCACCTGAGTGGGATTCAAACTCACAATGTTAGTGGTGATAGGCACTGATTGCATAGGTAGGTGTTAATTCAATACCATACGATCATGACCACGACAGCCCCTGAACCAAAATACAGGAATAGTCTTTAAATTTAAAAGATCATACACCAGTAGATCACCAATAGGGGAAAATCTCATCAATCTACTCAAACATTGCATAAACTTTTGTTGTTATTTGAAATACATGTATTCTTTTGATGATTGATAATGAAAGCAAAATTTTCTGTAATTTAAATATCATTTTTAATTTTCTAAACAAAAACAAAAAGATAAATGTATATAATTATCTTGTTTCTCATTACCAGAGACGGTAGGTATATACAGTTGTTGCTACACATAGGTTTGGGTTAGATTAAGTTTATGGTGTTTAACTCCACTTTCAACAATATTTCATTTAACTCCACTTTCAACAATATTTCAATTATATCGTGGCAGTCAGTTTTATTGGTGGAGGAAACTGGAGAACACTGAGAAAAGCACTGACCTGTTGCAAGTCACTGACAAACTTTATCACATAATATTGTATCAGTTGCTACACATAATAGTTATCATTGACAGTAAGATACAAACTTTAGATTTAATACTAACCATCCTCCTCTGTCTTTATATGAAGAGGGATACTAGCTGGTCCTTGACCTTGACTTGTGTAACATGTCACTGTAATTGTGTACTCTGTAAATTTATGTAGATTGTACAGGTAAGCATTTTGGTAATTATATGGATCGTTGGGATCAGGAGGAATGGTCTTCTCTTCTTGTATATTTCCTGGTCCTTTTGCCAGAATTCTGTATCCCAGGTTGACCCCATTTATCTTTGAAGCATCTGGTGGAAGCCAGATAATTTTAATGGCAGTTGAATTAACCGATGTTATGTTGACTTTCGTCGGCGGTGCTCCAGGTATTCCTTCACGTGTACGTATGAACATACTGTCGCTATAAACTCCAACCCCTTTGTTATTGAATGCTGCAATCTTAATTTCATACTCTGTAAACACAATTAGACCGGTAAGCTCAAAGGATGTAGTTGGCCATGCACTAGTGTTTCTTTCCAAAAATGGACTTATGTATCCCTTTAGACGATACTTTATTCTATACCCAAGTAAATCACCATTCCATGTATCTTCTGGTGGAGCTTGCCAGTTCAGCATTATTGATGAATTGGACCTTGGACTTCCACAGAACCCTCTAGGTGCCTCTTCAGGAGCTGAAATATATATTTCTTTTGAAAGAAGCATACTCAGCTGTTTAATCAAATTCAATTTTTAACTTAACATTATTGTATAAGTAAAAGCCTTCTTATTTATACTGACTACCCAGATAAAGAAAACAACTTTCAATATTTTGACCAATAAACTAAACTTTCAACTTAATACACCTGAAAATCATGAAGGCATTGAATTGAAGATGCTTAGTGAATTGAATTATTCAAACCTTTTCTTCATTTCACCTGTATCATATTGAGAACAAAGAGTTCATATTGAATTAAATTACATTGATTAACATACTACAGTTAAACCTGTATATAAAGGACATTCAAGGGAACCTGAAAATGTTGTCTTTATGAGCAGTTGGCCTTTATATACAGGTATTCCTTAATGGGGGGAAATGAGACTGCCCTTTACAGACAGTGATTTATTATATAAAGGTGCTCTTTAAGGCAGGTTTGACTGGATATAGAAATCAGGGGTGGATCTCAATTTAATATCCACTAACATAGGCAATCTCTATGAAAGAAAATTGAAATGTTTCTTTCACTAACATACCAACCATCAAATGCTATTAATAACAAATTGTTGTAAACAGTTCAACAGTTACAAAACAGAGTACATACATGTGTATGTATTTTTTTTAATTATTTTCCTCCATGAATCATTTTCCCCATTATTATCAGAAAGGATTCATATGACTATACAGTCAAACCTGATTTAAGCAGCCACTTAAGGGCCGGCAAAAACTGGCTGCTTAATAAAGGTGACCTGTAATTCAAGGTTCACAATTTTTTAAGTATTACAAATATTCCAGAATTAAAACTTCTCTCTTCCGATCGTTGCTGACGTTGCTTTCATAATCGTCAAGAACTTCACTTTTCCTTTTAATAATCTGTTGGATTTGCGTTCTTCCAACGCCCATTATCTGTGCAACATCTCGAGAACTTTTCCCACCGTCATGTAGTTTGATGGCTTCAATTCTTTCGGATAACGTTAACATCTTGCGTGACATTTTTATGACCGACTGACAAAACAATGTTGTTTTTCTTTATTTAAAGCCTTAAATTTTACTCACCTGTTGTGAACTTACCTGTTACACCTGTTCTGGACATCTTAATTAAATTAATCAACTTTAATTTAAACTTAATCATCGTTGATTGCCAAGTTCTAGCCTGGGGTTATTCATGATCAAATAAGATGTCACGTGACTGAAGCAAAAATCAATACTGTGTTAATCACGAATGCTATCCGCAAACGACAAAAAAATATATTTGTGACTGTTAAAATAGGTATTTTAACATTTTTGGGACAAATTTTTCTGGCCATTGGCCGCGTAAAGGAAGTGACCGTTAATTTAAGTTAATTTATTACATAAAAATCCACAGGGGGACCTGGCAGTGACCGGAAAAGAGAGGTGACCGTTTTTTCAAGTGACCATTAGTGCAAGGTTGACTGTATATAAAATGCTGTATCTTACGCTGTTCTGGCATAAACAATGGTACAACAGGTTTGGCAGCGCTTGGTGGTCCCTCTCCTAATTTGTTAACAGAACTGACACGAAATTGGAAGTATCTGGCAGGTCGTAGATTTGGCATTACAAAGAAATGGGCAGCAGGCAGGACATCTTGTGGGTAGGTCTCCCAACCTTCTTCTGGCCCCATGGTTAAACCTATCAAAATAGAATTATTACATTTACTTTAGAACATTGGTAAATATAATATAAATTCATATAGTAACTGATGCAATACAGGCCTCGATATTAACGTTTGTCCGATACCAGTGAAAACTGATGTCGGACAAGTAGATCTTGTATCACGGTTGTCCGACGGGACAAGTGAAAAAATGACTGTCCTACCTTTTGAAGGTTATTTTCTATGATAAAAATGTGTTGCTTTGTCATTTTTACAGACACAAACTTCGTAAATAATTATTTTAATGTGTTTAAAAATATCGGTTTCCATTGAAGTACACTATCGCGAATTATAAAGGTGAACCAAAAGATATTCCAAACATATACTTGATCCATATCTTTTCAGTGATTTGATTAAATGACAACTGGCATTAAGTAATTTTAATGAAATAGAAATTGATTTGTTTATAGTGTTTCCTTCCCCTACACAATAATTCCCTGGAAACGTAAATAAAATGTCCATCAGCATGGATCTATATCCCCTGATCTTAGAAAGTACGGATTTACAACAAGCGGCGGAGATCAATTCAACCAGAAATGTTAATGGGTCTGATGTTAATTTCCATTGAGGGACATTCAGTAACTGATTTTGACACACAATCTGCATTCAATAGATGGTGAACGACGTTCAAAGCATCCTGGATTCAATCCACATTATACGATTACCACTTAGATGAGCCTGCTATTCGAGAACCAAACTTAGAAATTGACGATTAGACACTCATACCATGATGGCATCGTTTGATACCAATGACTTTATGACTTATGTCTAAGTGTATGTTAATTTGTTGATTAAAGATCACAATTTCTGTTAGTATTAATATTGACAGGATGCGATAATGTTTGTGAGACAATAACCAAAACATTTTACACAAATTGCTGATAATTATTCTCTAGTTTTTGTAATTTTTAATAATTTTTTTGGACAACTAAAAGATTGAGTTGGACAAGTACTTTTTTTAGTTAGTTGTCCGAAGGGACAGGCTAAAAAATATGTTAATGTAGAGGCCTGGAATATAAATAACATGTTGCATAAATTTTTATCTAGATATATTAACACTTAGAGGTGGGGGATATTCATGAATTAAAACACAAAATTGAATGAATAACGTAAAATTTTACAATAATATAAACATGTATTTTTTGTAAATTATGAAATCAAAATGATAAAATTATGTTTAACTTATTAATACATGGAAACCTTAAGAGAAATAATTAAAAAATCTGTACAAAGTTCTGCTTTCTGCTTTTATTGGTTTTCATTTTAAATGGACAAGAAACACCTCTTGGGAATTTTTTTAAAGTGAGTTTTTATTTGAATATATACATGTGAGATAATTTTGAAAACTTTATATACTTTTGGCATGATACTGTACCCATACAATCAGTGTTTATCACAACTATAGATGAAGATTTGATTACCGCTCAGCGCATGGTGTACTTGATACAACTTTATGTAATAAAGTTTGTGAGTGGTTTATTCGATGAACTTCTCTTTCCTCAATCAAAAAAAAATTGACCGCCATAACATATCTGAAATATTGTTGAAAGTTAAATAAAATACTATAATCCATTGCTTTTTAATACACTGATCAGTTTTTGTTTATTCTCACCTTTCTCAGGGTAGAATGTTACCATTCTTTTCTGGAAGATAAATCTCTCTATAGGAGTGTTACCACTAGGACCTGGGTTAAACGATATATTTGCACTCTTAAGTGCTGTTTGAGGTACTGATACGGATGTAATCACTGGCTGGAATGGCAATTCTGAAACACAAAAATAGAAAATTATTGCTTTATGAAATAAACACTAAAATTCAGTAATGTTTCTATGAGAACCATTATTTATCAATAGTTAAACTAAGTCCTGCCGTAGCCGCCATTTTGAATTTCATATCGGAACAAAAAACGTAAAGTTTGTAGAGGACCATCCAATGAACATTCTTGTACAGTTTGGCTTTAATCATATTTGTAGTTTCTGAGAAGAAGGCATTTGAACATTTTCCCATAGGGTCCAATGTTAATCTATGTCCTGCGGTGGTGGCCATCTTGAATTTTCGATCGGCATAAAAAAACAGAAACTTTGTAGAGGACCTTCCAATGATCATTCCTGGGCAGTTTGGATTCAATTGTCCAAGTGGTTTCAGAGAAGAAGCGTTTTGAAACATTTTTCCCATAGGGTCCAATGTTAAACTAAGTCCTGCCGTAGCCGCCATTTTGAATTTCATATCGGAACAAAAAACCTTAAGATTGTAGAGGACCATCCAATGAACATTCATGTACAGTTTGGCTTTAATAATATTTGTAGTTTCTGAGAAGAAGGCATTTGAACATTTTCCCATAGGGTCCAATGTTAATCTATGTATTGTGGTGGCGGCCATCTTGGATTTCCGATCGGCATAAAAAACATAAAATTTGTAGAGGACCTTCCAATGATCATTCCTGGGCAGTTTGGTTTCAACTGTTCTAGTGGTTTCAGAGAAGAAGCGTTTTCAAACATTTCCCCCATAGGGTCCAATGTTAAACTAAGTCCTGCCGTAGCCGCCATTTTGAATTTCATATCGGAACAAAAAACGTAAAGTTTGTAGAGGACCATCCAATGAACATTCTTGTACAGTTTGGCTTTAATCATATTTGTAGTTTCTGAGAAGAAGGCATTTGAACATTTTCCCATAGGGTCCAATGTTAATCTATGTCCTGCGGTGGTGGCCATCTTGGATTTCCGATCGGCATAAAAAACACACACCTTGTAGAGGACCTTCCAATGATCATTCCTGGGCAGTTTGGTTTCAATTATCCAAGTGGTTTCAGAGAAGAAGTGTTTTGAAACATTTTTCCCATAGGGTCCAATGTTAAACTAAGTCCTGCCGTAGCCGCCATTTTGAATTTTATATCGGAACAAAAAACGCAAAGTTTGTAGAGGACCATCCAATGAACATTCCTGTACAGTTTGGCTTTAATAATATTTGTAGTTTCTGAGAAGAAGGCATTTGAACATTTTCCCATAGGGTCCAATGTTAATCTATGTCCTGCGGTGGTGGCCATCTTGGATTTCGACCAGCATAAAAAACAGAAACTTTGTAGAGAACCTTCCAATGATCATTCCTGGGCAGTTTGGTTTCATCTGTCCAAATCGTTTCAGAGAAGAAGCATTTTGAAACATTTTTCCCATAGGGTCCAATGTTAAACTAAGTCCTGCCGTAGCCGCCATTTTGAATTTCATATCGGAACAAAAAACGTATTGTTTGTAGAGAATCATCCAATGAACATTCATGTACAGTTTGGCTTTAATCATATTTGTAGTTTCTGAGAAGAAGGCATTTGAACATTTTCCCATAGGGTCCAATGTTAATCTATGTCCTGCAGTGGCGGCCATCTTGAATTTCCGATCGGCATAAAAAAACAGAAACTTTGTAGAGGACCTTCCAATGATCATTCCTGGGCAGTTTGGTTTCAATTATCCAAGTGGTTTCAGAGAAGAAGCGTTTTGAAACATTTTCCCCATAGGGTCCAATGTTAAACTAAGTCCTGCCGTAGCCGCCATTTTGAATTTCATACCAGAACAAAAAACGTAAAGTTTGTAGAGGACCATCTAATGAACATTCATGTACAGTTTGGCTTTAATCATATTTGTAGTTTCTGAGTAGAAGGCATTTGAATATTTTCCCATAGGGTCCAATGTTAATCTATGTCCTGCGGTGGCGGCCATCTTGGATTTCCGACCGGCATAAAAAACGGAAAATTTGTAGAGGACCTTCCAATGATCATTCCTGGGCAGTTTAGTTTCAATTATCCAAGTGGTTTCAGAGAAGAAGCATTTTGAAACATTTTTCCCATAGGGTCCAATGTTAAACTAAGTCCTGCCATAGCCGCCATTTTGAATTTCATATCAGAACAAAAAACGTAAAGTTTGTAGAGGACCATCTAATGAACATTCATGTACAGTTTGGCTTTAATCATATTTGTAGTTTCTGAGTAGAAGGCATTGGAATATTTTCCCATAGGGTCCAATGTTAATCTATGTCCTGCGGTGGCGGCCATCTTGGATTTCCGACCGGCATAAAAAACGGAAAATTTGTAGAGGACCTTCCAATGATCATTCCTGGGCAGTTTGGTTTCAACTGTCCAAGTGGTTTCAGAGAAGAAGCATTTTGAAACATTTTTCCCATAGGGTCCAATGTTAAACTAAGTCCTGCCGTAGCCGCCATTTTGAATTTCATATCGGAACAAAAAACCTTAAGATTGTAGAGGACCATCCAATGAACATTCATGTACAGTTTGGCTTTAATCATATTTGTAGTTTCTGAGAAGAAGGCATTTGAACATTTTCCCATAGGGTCCAATGTTAATCTATGTATTGTGGTGGCGGCCATCTTGGATTTCCGATCGGCATAAAAAACATAAAATTTCTAGAGGACCTTCCAATGATCATTCCTAGGCAGTTTGGTTTCAATTATCCAAGTGGTTTCAGAGAAGAAGTGTTTTGAAACATTTTTCCCATAGGGTCCAATGTTAAACTAAGTCCTGCCGTAGCCGCCATTTTGAATTTTATATCGGAACAAAAAACGCAAAGTTTGTAGAGGACCATCCAATGAACATTCATGTACAGTTTGGCTTTAATCATATTTGTAGTTTCTGAGAAGAAGGCATTTGAACATTTTCCCATAGGGTCCAATGTTAATCTATGTCCTGCGGTGGTGGCCATCTTGGATTTCGACCAGCATAAAAAACAGAAACTTTGTAGAGAACCTTCCAATGATCATTCCTGGGCAGTTTGGTTTCATCTGTCCAAATCGTTTCAGAGAAGAAGCATTTTGAAACATTTTTCCCATAGGGTCCAATGTTAAACTAAGTCCTGCCGTAGCCGCCATTTTGAATTTCATATCGGAACAAAAAACGTATTGTTTGTAGAGAATCATCCAATGAACATTCATGTACAGTTTGGCTTTAATCATATTTGTAGTTTCTGAGAAGAAGGCATTTGAACATTTTCCCATAGGGTCCAATGTTAATCTATGTCCTGCAGTGGCGGCCATCTTGAATTTCCGATCGGCATAAAAAAACAGAAACTTTGTAGAGGACCTTCCAATGATCATTCCTGGGCAGTTTGGTTTCAATTATCCAAGTGGTTTCAGAGAAGAAGCGTTTTGAAACATTTTTCCCATAGGGTCCAATGTTAAACTAAGTCCTGCCGTAGCCGCCATTTTGAATTTCATACCAGAACAAAAAACGTAAAGTTTGTAGAGGACCATCTAATGAACATTCATGTACAGTTTGGCTTTAATCATATTTGTAGTTTCTGAGTAGAAGGCATTTGAATATTTTCCCATAGGGTCCAATGTTAATCTATGTCCTGCGGTGGCGGCCATCTTGGATTTCCGACCGGCATAAAAAACGGAAAATTTGTAGAGGACCTTCCAATGATCATTCCTGGGCAGTTTAGTTTCAACTGTCCAAGTGGTTTCAGAGAAGAAGCATTTTGAAACATTTTTCCCATAGGGTCCAATGTTAAACTAAGTCCTGCCATAGCCGCCATTTTGAATTTCATATCAGAACAAAAAACGTAAAGTTTGTAGAGGACCATCTAATGAACATTCATGTACAGTTTGGCTTTAATCATATTTGTAGTTTCTGAGTAGAAGGCATTGGAATATTTTCCCATAGGGTCCAATGTTAATCTATGTCCTGCGGTGGCGGCCATCTTGGATTTCCGACCGGCATAAAAAACGGAAAATTTGTAGAGGACCTTCCAATGATCATTCCTGGGCAGTTTGGTTTCAACTGTCCAAGTGGTTTCAGAGAAGAAGCATTTTGAAACATTTTTCCCATAGGGTCCAATGTTAAACTAAGTCCTGCCGTAGCCGCCATTTTGAATTTCATATCGGAACAAAAAACCTTAAGATTGTAGAGGACCATCCAATGAACATTCATGTACAGTTTGGCTTTAATCATATTTGTAGTTTCTGAGAAGAAGGCATTTGAACATTTTCCCATAGGGTCCAATGTTAATCTATGTATTGTGGTGGCGGCCATCTTGGATTTCCGATCGGCATAAAAAACATAAAATTTCTAGAGGACCTTCCAATGATCATTCCTAGGCAGTTTGGTTTCAATTATCCAAGTGGTTTCAGAGAAGAAGTGTTTTGAAACATTTTTCCCATAGGGTCCAATGTTAAACTAAGTCCTGCCGTAGCCGCCATTTTGAATTTTATATCGGAACAAAAAACGCAAAGTTTGTAGAGGACCATCCAATGAACATTCATGTACAGTTTGGCTTTAATCATATTTGTAGTTTCTGAGAAGAAGGCATTTGAACATTTTCCCATAGGGTCCAATGTTAATCTATGTCCTGCGGTGGTGGCCATCTTGGATTTCGACCAGCATAAAAAACAGAAACTTTGTAGAGAACCTTCCAATGATCATTCCTGGGCAGTTTGGTTTCATCTGTCCAAATCGTTTCAGAGAAGAAGCATTTTGAAACATTTTTCCCATAGGGTCCAATGTTAAACTAAGTCCTGCCGTAGCCGCCATTTTGAATTTCATATCGGAACAAAAAACGTATTGTTTGTAGAGAATCATCCAATGAACATTCATGTACAGTTTGGCTTTAATCATATTTGTAGTTTCTGAGAAGAAGGCATTTGAACATTTTCCCATAGGGTCCAATGTTAATCTATGTCCTGCAGTGGCGGCCATCTTGAATTTCCGATCGGCATAAAAAAACAGAAACTTTGTAGAGGACCTTCCAATGATCATTCCTGGGCAGTTTGGTTTCAATTATCCAAGTGGTTTCAGAGAAGAAGCGTTTTGAAACATTTTTCCCATAGGGTTCAATGTTAAACTAAGTCCTGCCATAGCCGCCATTTTGAATTTCATACCAGAACAAAAAACGTAAAGTTTGTAGAGGACCATCTAATGAACATTCATGTACAGTTTGGCTTTAATCATATTTGTAGTTTCTGAGTAGAAGGCATTTGAATATTTTCCCATAGGGTCCAATGTTAATCTATGTCCTGCGGTGGCGGCCATCTTGGATTTCCGACCGGCATAAAAAACGGAAAATTTGTAGAGGACCTTCCAATGATCATTCCTGGGCAGTTTAGTTTCAACTGTCCAAGTGGTTTCAGAGAAGAAGCATTTTGAAACATTTTTCCCATAGGGTCCAATGTTAAACTAAGTCCTGCCATAGCCGCCATTTTGAATTTCATATCGGAACAAAAAACGTAAAGTTTGTAGAGGACCATCTAATGAACATTCATGTACAGTTTGGCTTTAATCATATTTGTAGTTTCTGAGTAGAAGGCATTTGAATATTTTCCCATAGGGTCCAATGTTAATCTATGTCCTGCGGTGGCGGCCATCTTGGATTTCCGACCGGCATAAAAAACGGAAAATTTGTAGAGGACCTTCCAATGATCATTCCTGGGCAGTTTGGTTTCAACTGTCCAAGTGGTTTCAGAGAAGAAGCATTTTGAAACATTTTTCCCATAGGGTCCAATGTTAAACTAAGTCCTGCCGTAGCCGCCATTTTGAATTTCATATCGGAACAAAAAACCTTAAGATTGTAGAGGACCATCCAATGAACATTCATGTACAGTTTGGCTTTAATCATATTTGTAGTTTCTGAGAAGAAGGCATTTGAACATTTTCCCATAGGGTCCAATGTTAATCTATGTATTGTGGTGGCGGCCATCTTGGATTTCCGATCGGCATAAAAAACATAAAATTTCTAGAGGACCTTCCAATGATCATTCCTAGGCAGTTTGGTTTCAATTATCCAAGTGGTTTCAGAGAAGAAGTGTTTTGAAACATTTTTCCCATAGGGTCCAATGTTAAACTAAGTCCTGCCGTAGCCGCCATTTTGAATTTTATATCGGAACAAAAAACGCAAAGTTTGTAGAGGACCATCCAATGAACATTCATGTACAGTTTGGCTTTAATCATATTTGTAGTTTCTGAGAAGAAGGCATTTGAACATTTTCCCATAGGGTCCAATGTTAATCTATGTCCTGCGGTGGTGGCCATCTTGGATTTCGACCAGCATAAAAAACAGAAACTTTGTAGAGAACCTTCCAATGATCATTCCTGGGCAGTTTGGTTTCATCTGTCCAAATCGTTTCAGAGAAGAAGCATTTTGAAACATTTTTCCCATAGGGTCCAATGTTAAACTAAGTCCTGCCGTAGCCGCCATTTTGAATTTCATATCGGAACAAAAAACGTATTGTTTGTAGAGAATCATCCAATGAACATTCATGTACAGTTTGGCTTTAATCATATTTGTAGTTTCTGAGAAGAAGGCATTTGAACATTTTCCCATAGGGTCCAATGTTAATCTATGTCCTGCAGTGGTGGCCATCTTGAATTTCCGATCGGCATAAAAAAACAGAAACTTTGTAGAGGACCTTCCAATGATCATTCCTGGGCAGTTTGGTTTCAATTATCCAAGTGGTTTCAGAGAAGAAGCGTTTTGAAACATTTTTCCCATAGGGTTCAATGTTAAACTAAGTCCTGCCATAGCCGCCATTTTGAATTTCATACCAGAACAAAAAACGTAAAGTTTGTAGAGGACCATCTAATGAACATTCATGTACAGTTTGGCTTTAATCATATTTGTAGTTTCTGAGTAGAAGGCATTTGAATATTTTCCCATAGGGTCCAATGTTAATCTATGTCCTGCGGTGGCGGCCATCTTGGATTTCCGACCGGCATAAAAAACAGAAAATTTGTAGAAAACCTTCCAATGATCATTCCTGGGCAGTTTGGTTTCAACTGTCCAAGTGGTTTCAGAGAAGAAGCATTTTGAAACATTTTTCCCATAGGGTCCAATGTTAAACTAAGTCCTGCCGTAGCCGCCATTTTGAATTTCATATCGGAACAAAAAACCTTAAGATTGTAGAGGACCATCCAATGAACATTCATGTACAGTTTGGCTTTAATAATATTTGTAGTTTCTGAGAAGAAGGCATTTGAACATTTTCCCATAGGGTCCAATGTTAATCTATGTCCTGCGGTGGTGGCCATCTTGGATTTCCGACCAGCATAAAAAACAAAAATTTGTAGAGGACCTTCCAATGATCATTCCTGGGCAGTTTGGTTTCAACTGTCCAAGTGGTTTCAGAGAAGAAGCATTTTGAAACATTTTTCCCATAGGGTCCAATGTTAAACTAAGTCCTGCCGTAGCCGCCATTTTGAATTTCATATCGGAACAAAAAACCTTAAGATTGTAGAGCACCATCCAATGAACATTCATGTACAGTTTGGCTTTAATAATATTTGTAGTTTCTGAGAAGAAGGCATTTGAACATTTTCCCATAGGGTCCAATGTTAATCTATGTCCTGCGATGGTGGCCATCTTGGATTTCCAATCGGCATAAAAAACACACACCTTGTAGAGGACCTTCCAATGATCATTCCTGGGCAGTTTGGTTTCAATTATCCAAGTGGTTTCAGAGAAGAAGCGTTTTGAAACATTTTTCCCATAGGGTCCAATGTTAAACTAAGTCCTGCCGTAGCCGCCATTTTGAATTTCATATCGGAACAAAAAACGTAAAGTTTGTAGAGGACCATCTAATGAACATTCATGTACAGTTTGGCTTTAATCATATTTGTAGTTTCTGAGAAGAAGGCATTTGAACATTTTCCCATAGGGTCCAATGTTAATCTATGTCCTGCGGTGGTGGCCATCTTGAATTTTCGATCGGCATAAAAAAACAGAAACTTTGTAGAGGACCTTCCAATGATCATTCCTGGGCAGTTTGGATTCAATTGTCCAAGTGGTTTCAGAGAAGAAGCGTTTTGAAACATTTTTCCCATAGGGTCCAATGTTAAACTAAGTCCTGCCGTAGCCGCCATTTTGAATTTCATATCCGAACAAAAAACCTTAAGATTGTAGAGGACCATCCAATGAACATTCATGTACAGTTTGGCTTTAATAATATTTGTAGTTTCTGAGAAGAAGGCATTTGAACATTTTCCCATAGGGTCCAATGTTAATCTATGTATTGTGGTGGCGGCCATCTTGGATTTCCGATCGGCATAAAAAACATAAAATTTGTAGAGGACCTTCCAATGATCATTCCTGGGCAGTTTGGTTTCAACTGTTCTAGTGGTTTCAGAGAAGAAGCGTTTTCAAACATTTCCCCCATAGGGTCCAATGTTAAACTAAGTCCTGCCGTAGCCGCCATTTTGAATTTCATATCGGAACAAAAAACGTAAAGTTTGTAGAGGACCATCCAATGAACATTCTTGTACAGTTTGGCTTTAATCATATTTGTAGTTTCTGAGAAGAAGGCATTTGAACATTTTCCCATAGGGTCCAATGTTAATCTATGTCCTGCGGTGGTGGCCATCTTGGATTTCCGATCGGCATAAAAAACACACACCTTGTAGAGGACCTTCCAATGATCATTCCTGGGCAGTTTGGTTTCAATTATCCAAGTGGTTTCAGAGAAGAAGTGTTTTGAAACATTTTTCCCATAGGGTCCAATGTTAAACTAAGTCCTGCCGTAGCCGCCATTTTGAATTTTATATCGGAACAAAAAACGCAAAGTTTGTAGAGAACCATCCAATGAACATTCATGTACAGTTTGGCTTTAATAATATTTGTAGTTTCTGAGAAGAAGGCATTTGAACATTTTCCCATAGGGTCCAATGTTAATCTATGTCCTGCGGTGGTGGCCATCTTGGATTTCGACCGGCATAAAAAACAGAAACTTTGTAGAGGACCTTCCAATGATCATTCCTGGGCAGTTTGGTTTCATCTGTCCAAGTCGTTTCAGAGAAGAAGCATTTTGAAACATTTTTCCCATAGGGTCCAATGTTAAACTAAGTCCTGCCGTAGCCGCCATTTTGAATTTCATATCGGAACAAAAAACGTATTGTTTGTAGAGAATCATCCAATGAACATTCATGTACAGTTTGGCTTTAATCATATTTGTAGTTTCTGAGAAGAAGGCATTTGAACATTTTCCCATAGGGTCCAATGTTAATCTATGTCCTGCAGTGGCGGCCATCTTGAATTTCCGATCGGCATAAAAAAACAGAAACTTTGTAGAGGACCTTCCAATGATCATTCCTGGGCAGTTTGGTTTCAATTATCCAAGTGGTTTCAGAGAAGAAGCGTTTTGAAACATTTTTCCCATAGGGTCCAATGTTAAACTAAGTCCTGCCGTAGCCGCCATTTTGAATTTCATACCAGAACAAAAAACGTAAAGTTTGTAGAGGACCATCTAATGAACATTCATGTACAGTTTGGCTTTAATCATATTTGTAGTTTCTGAGTAGAAGGCATTTGAATATTTTCCCATAGGGTCCAATGTTAATCTATGTCCTGCGGTGGCGGCCATCTTGGATTTCCGACCGGCATAAAAAACGGAAAATTTGTAGAGGACCTTCCAATGATCATTCCTGGGCAGTTTAGCTTCAACTGTCCAAGTGGTTTCAGAGAAGAAGCATTTTGAAACATTTTTCCCATAGGGTCCAATGTTAAACTAAGTCCTGCCATAGCCGCCATTTTGAATTTCATATCAGAACAAAAAACGTAAAGTTTGTAGAGGACCATCTAATGAACATTCATGTACAGTTTGGCTTTAATCATATTTGTAGTTTCTGAGTAGAAGGCATTTGAATATTTTCCCATAGGGTCCAATGTTAATCTATGTCCTGCGGTGGCGGCCATCTTGGATTTCCGACCGGCATAAAAAACGGAAAATTTGTAGAGGACCTTCCAATGATCATTCCTGGGCAGTTTGGTTTCAACTGTCCAAGTGGTTTCAGAGAAGAAGCATTTTGAAACATTTTTCCCATAGGGTCCAATGTTAAACTAAGTCCTGCCGTAGCCGCCATTTTGAATTTCATATCGGAACAAAAAACCTTAAGATTGTAGAGGACCATCCAATGAACATTCATGTACAGTTTGGCTTTAATCATATTTGTAGTTTCTGAGAAGAAGGCATTTGAACATTTTCCCATAGGGTCCAATGTTAATCTATGTATTGTGGTGGCGGCCATCTTGGATTTCCGATCGGCATAAAAAACATAAAATTTCTAGAGGACCTTCCAATGATCATTCCTAGGCAGTTTGGTTTCAATTATCCAAGTGGTTACAGAGAAGAAGCGTTTTGAAACATTTTTCCCATAGGGTTCAATGTTAAACTAAGTCCTGCCATAGCCGCCATTTTGAATTTCATACCAGAACAAAAAACGTAAAGTTTGTAGAGGACCATCTAATGAACATTCATGTACAGTTTGGCTTTAATCATATTTGTAGTTTCTGAGTAGAAGGCATTTGAATATTTTCCCATAGGGTCCAATGTTAATCTATGTCCTGCGGTGGCGGCCATCTTGGATTTCCGACCGGCATAAAAAACATAAAATTTGTAGAAAACCTTCCAATGATCATTCCTGGGCAGTTTGGTTTCAACTGTCCAAGTGGTTTCAGAGAAGAAGCATTTTGAAACATTTTTCCCATAGGGTCCAATGTTAAACTAAGTCCTGCCGTAGCCGCCATTTTGAATTTCATATCGGAACAAAAAACCTTAAGATTGTAGAGGACCATCCAATGAACATTCATGTACAGTTTGGCTTTAATAATATTTGTAGTTTCTGAGAAGAAGGCATTTGAACATTTTCCCATAGGGTCCAATGTTAATCTATGTCCTGCGGTGGCGGCCATCTTGGATTTCCGACCGGCATAAAAAACAGAAAATTTGTAGAGGACCTTCCAATGATCATTCCTGGGCAGTTTGGTTTCAACTGTCCAAGTGGTTTCAGAGAAGAAGCATTTTGAAACATTTTTCCCATAGGGTCCAATGTTAAACTAAGTCCTGCCGTAGCCGCCATTTTGAATTTCATATCGGAACAAAAAACGTAAAGTTTGTAGAGGACCATCCAATGTACACACATATGGACAGTTTGGCTTTAATCATATTTGTAGTTTCTGAGAAGAAGGCATTTGAACATTTTCCCATAGGGTCCAATGTTAATCTATGTCCTGCGATGGTGGCCATCTTGGATTTCCGATCGGCATAAAAAACACACACCTTGTAGAGGACCTTCCAATGATCATTCCTGGGCAGTTTGGTTTCAATTATCCAAGTGGTTTCAGAGAAGAAGCGTTTTGAAACATTTTTCCCATAGGGTCCAATGTTAAACTAAGTCCTGCCGTAGCCGCCATTTTGAATTTCATATCGGAACAAAAAACCTTAAGATTGTAGAGGACCATCCAATGAACATTCATGTACAGTTTGGCTTTAATAATATTTGTAGTTTCTGAGAAGAAGGCATTTGAACATTTTCCCATAGGGTCCAATGTTAATCTATGTCCTGCGGTGGCGGCCATCTTGGATTTCCGACCGGCATAAAAAACAGAAAATTTGTAGAGGACCTTCCAATGATCATTCCTGGGCAGTTTGGTTTCAACTGTCCAAGTGGTTTCAGAGAAGAAGCATTTTGAAACATTTTTCCCATAGGGTCCAATGTTAAACTAAGTCCTGCCGTAGCCGCCATTTTGAATTTCATATCGGAACAAAAAACGTAAAGTTTGTAGAGGACCATCCAATGTACACACATATGGACAGTTTGGCTTTAATCATATTTGTAGTTTCTGAGAAGAAGGCATTTGAACATTTTCCCATAGGGTCCAATGTTAATCTATGTCCTGCGATGGCGGCCATCTTGGATTTCCGATCGGCATAAAAAACAGTAACTTGGTAAAGGACATTCCAATGATCATTCCTTTACAGTTTGGGTTCAGTCAGTTCATTAGTTTCGGAGAAGAAGATCTTTGAAATTTCAGCCAATCAGAGCATATTATTGGCCCTGGCAGCCATATTGAATATCCGACTGGAACGAAAAACAGTAACTTTGTAGAGGACCATCCAAGGAACATTCCTGCTAAGTTCGGTTCCAATCGGCCAAGTGGTTTCGGAGAAGAAGCTTGAAATGTGAAAAGTTTACAGACGACAGACGACAGACGACGGACGCCAAGTGATGGCAATAGTTCACATGGACCTTACTTTTCTAAATGAGAAAAGACAATGCAAAACAGCGAAATCAATCTAGATGGACATCACGACATCAATGTCATTAGGAGAAGTAGAAATCAATCTTGATGGACATCACGACATCAATGTCATTAGGAGAAGTAGAAATCAATCTAGATGGACATCACGACATCAATGTCATTAGGAGAAGTAGAAATCAATCTTGATGGACATCACGACATCAATGTCATTAGGAGAAGTAGAAATAGTACATTTAAACATCTGACTCTAGTATGACATCAGTGCCGGATTTACCTATAGGCTCGATAGGCTGAAGCCTAGGGCCTCAAAATATAGGGGCCTCCGGCCAAGATTTATAATTGTTTTTACACTGTTATTGGACTTTCACACTTATGCTGTCATAACGTACTGTACTTTCTAAACAACCCTTCAGTAACTTTCCTTGCACAGTTGCACTCCATTTCATAATACTGCAGAATTTTAAACACCTCTCATCATCTTCGCCTTTATTGAAATTGAACACACTGCCATCTTCTTCCATTCGTGAAGGTGGGGAATTCGGAGGGGACTCACAAGTGGGTCTAGGTCCTCTCTTTATCTAAATCCGGCACTGTATGACACCAGTCCTGAAATCTGTTTGTCTGCAAGTAAAATAGTTTATTATACTGATTTAGGTCTTACATATATGTGATGCAAAACACTACGTTAGATGAAAATGTTTGTGGGTTTTCTTTTTTTTTCATGGGGGAGAGGGGGGGGGGGGGGGTTGCTATGTTTTTTGTTTTGTTGTTGTTGTGATATTTACATTCGTCGTAGGTTTCCTTTACTGTATAGATAAAAACATAGATTATCTAGCGCACACGACGCGTTTCTGGACTAACCTTCATCAGGTACCACTTGCTATGGGTGTTTTATTCCATGTGCCAGTGTTTCATGAAGACAATATCAATAAACATTTAGGACAGTTATATGTACATGTATTGAGACTTGTACAGTGTACTTGTGTGTTATGTCTTAAGGTTTGACAATACCTTAGGGTACCAAGGTGATTTTGCATCCAAATGATTGGATCGTTGCTACTATGATATGACTGTTGGTTTTCTATGTCATGATAACTTAAACTACATACTTGTTTTTGCAAGGGTCATAACTCTATGACATGCGCTTATGGTATCCTATATTTATGACCAAAACAAATAATAAAATAGTAAAACGATGGCACTGGGAGGGATTAGTTTATGGTGGGAAATTTAGATTGTCACGGGAAAACAAGAATATACAATGGCATCGGATATGGTTGGCAAACTGTGCCTTGCAACAGGCCTCCAATGATCATTCCTCATAAACTACAAGTTGTCTTTTTCGAGCAAGTAGTCTGACATTCTCCATACACTAGACACTCATTTACCTCCCGTCTCGTGTTTGGCTCGTCCCTTACAACCAGTGGACGCGCTTTAAGAGGTATCGTACCTCACAGAAGAGATACTAGATCCTATCTCTAAACCACATGATTCCCGCGGGAATTTAAAAACTAAAGTTCTACGACCAAATGGAGCATAACGAAAATAATCTGTATGATTCGTTGTTCTAGGGGGAATATAATTTTCTGCCAAAGCTTATGACACATTTCACAAGTCTTAGAACTGTGTCAAAATAAATTGATTGGTAGTTGTACGTAATTTGCTCGTCTCAACTAGTACGCATCCCGATGTGTCCGATCGGAATCAGACATTTGTGACACGTGAGTCTCAATATGTTACAAAATAATTATGCTAGTTGTTCCAGTTTTAGTTTTAAAATGATATTGATTGACCAACGGCTGAATTTATTCATATATGCTACAATTTCACTTATAATGTTGCAAATGCAGTTTATTGTATGTACTTTCACTCATTAAAACGAGATATGATACCAACCTATTATTGAAAGTCCTATGGATACTACTTTTGTAGTTTTGTTCAGCGTTTCAACCTTTCAGTATAAGCAAACCGAGAAGTTATTGGTCATTGAAATGAAAATCTATTGTACGAAAATTATAATATCGTATGAATTTGTTCAACAGAAATATGTACTCTGCCAATTTATTATCATATTTTGGCAATAATATCCACGATTTTCAATATTTGTCTTTTCTTTGAAAAGTTGTCAAAATTACATTTTATAACTGTTAATAAATAACTTAAGCGTATTAAATTGCTGAATAATGCAATATAATTGGGGAATGGTGGGGGTGGGGGTGGGGTGTTGTCCTTAACCAAAAAATTCGTATTCCTCTATATTTATATTGATTGAGTAAATTTTGCTTAACGTCCATGGAGTAGTATATCATGCTATATTCAGGACGAGAATAAATTCAACAATATACAAGCACAATGTAGAAATGAGAGAGGGTGGTGTCAACGAGAAAACGATTTTTAATGCCACTGGAAAAGAATAGAGATTTGGGCAGGGACGAAAATTTTAGACTTCTGTAGCGGTTACAAAGTGCCTACTCTTTTTCAAAACCTACAAAATATTATTTAACGTGCTTAGAGCATGGCACTCTCCAAATGCATTACAAACTATGGTACACGGTCAGGCTTTCTGAATTATAACCTGACCCCCCCCCCCCCCAAAATAAAACAGGGAGGGTTCCCGTGTCGGCCACCTGGGGACACGCTGAGCAGCTCTGTTAGTTTGAGCCTTGGGAGCCTCCACTAGTATCCAGTCTTAATTACTAATGATTCTCAATCAGTGACTATTTATTTTCAATATGTCTATCATTTACATCGATTTAACTAATTATTTGCATTACATCAAATCTTATTGAAATAATCAGATTGATGACATATTATATATACATACTTATTGATTTCATATAAAATGATTTGTAGATGTCCACATAAATATATACATTTCAGGGGCGGATCCAGGATTTCAAGTTAGGGGGGGGCGCACTTAAAAAAATTGCGCCGAGTGGAGGAAGACGCGAAAATTTTTGGGGTATTTCGTGTGAAACATCACGATTTTACGCCAAAAAATCATATTTTTTTCCAATTTTAGGGGGGGGGGGCGCCTCCCCCTGGATCCGCCCCTGCATTTATAAATAATTGATACGTTGATGATACGGGTTACTGATCTAGCTGTGATTATGTTCAGAATTGTGTCATAATCGCTAATTGACTAAATTGAACATTTAAAAGTATTTTCATTGATAAATTAGTTCTTTAAGTGTTCGTTTGCTTGTTTCTTTGTATTATTTATGCATATGCTCTACGGTAAATCGTTTTATGTCAGAACCGTCAAAATTTATCGCCTCTGTAATAACATTGTCAATATCATTAAGTCGGTGTTATCTGTTACTGCTCCACGGAAGAACGTAAGGTACTTAAATTAAATGCAATATATTCCAAATTCCACGATAATTTTATCTCCCGGTCTACCTTTTCTTAAAATAACGGTTGAATTCTCCCCCACGAAGTAACCTTTGACCTTTATGACGTTTTAGAAGCATCCTCCAATGGAAAATGTATGAGAATGGGGAGTTTAAGATGTTAATAATGTTAAAACCGGCTCTTTACACCTTCAAATTTTTGTGTGTTGTCCTCAAGTGTGTATTATGTAAACAAGACCCATATACCAGTAGCAGTGGAGTGTAAACACCAGTAAAATATATACATCCGCCTTATGCAGGCTATGAATAGGATTTTTACCTTCTCTTTCAATAGTAAACATTAACATGTGGTAAACGCTGTCAATATTCAATTGTGCGTGTAGGTCAATACAATTATATATAATAGTATGTGGAAATAATAGGCAAGTTACCTTTGCCGTGGAGGTTTAGCACTAATGCGTGTAGAGAACTTTAATTTAATACATTTAACAAAGCTTTTCTCGTAATAACAATAACGAGGTCAGTACTTATTTACGTACAAGCTTTATTTCCATTCATATGAATTTTATTATTGTTGTGTGGCTTAGATGATCTTAATCCGACCAGGAATCCGTTCAAGCTGGATTCGTACCGAAGTACTATTAGTTCTAGACGTTCACCGCGGGCTTCAGCCGTGTCGTACAAGAGGGGTAGAAATACCCCGACTAAAATGTCTGGTGCTATGGAATTTGATAAATCGTATTCTCCAGAAGGTACAGAGGAATATGGAAATATGGAAAAATGGTTGGATTCTCATCCTGAATTTGTTCATGATTACTTTGCTAGAAAAGCAAAAAAGAGTATGGTGGATGGATGGCTCTTGTCCCATGCATTAGCTCATAGTCCGTCGCTACAGTTACCAACTGATAATAATTCTAGTAGTTCTAATTCTAGGAATAATTCTGGTACAAATACTCCGGTAAGGAAAATTTCTGCACAAGAGTTTGACCGTGGGGATACATTAGACCCTATACTATCAACTGTGGATGGCGCTCCAACTTTCTTAGGACCTTCAACTAGCACTCAGAGTTTGTCGTCTAAGTGTCACAGACGTTCTAGAAGCGAACTAAAAGCTCTGGACGAAAAAGAGCTTATGTATGAGCTTGTAATTGATATATGCAATGATTTGGACGTAACAAGTTTATGCCACAAAATTCTACAAAATGTGTGTGTCTTGCTGAATGCCGACCGATGTTCTCTATTTTTGGTCCATGGACGTGAATCCGAAGAAAGATATCTTGCGCCAAAATTATTTGATGTTAGTGCGGATACGACTTTACAAGAAGTGTCTGAAAATCGTGGAATTTCTATAAAAATTCCTCTTGGAACAGGAATAATTGGATACGTTGCGCAAACAGGAGAACCACAAAACATACCCGATGCATATGAGGTAAGAGTTTTTTGGGTTTTTTTTATATTTATAAACGTGAATTGTATATATGTATTGGCTGTTGATATGACACTGTCCCTCTGTCAGCCTAGATGTGTTATAGGCAGGGCTTCCTAGAGAAATTTTTCAAGACGGAATAGGACTGCTTTTGGGCCCCGGGGACAGGCTGAGACTTCAGAAGTCTAGGTGAATTCTACATTATTATTTTTCTAAATAACTAAAAATAGTTGGAAAATACCCCCAAAAACGGAAAATTCAAAATAAAGCGTCAATGGCTAAGACTTTAGGGCCCTTCAGAGATTCACATGCCCCCTCCTGGCTCTCCGGGCCCCGGACCGATGTAGCGGCTGAACCCCCTCTCATTAGGCCCTGGTTATAGGAAGATCGTTTCCTGACTACACCTAGATGTATTTTAAAAATGGTAACCATTCCCTGAATTCCTGGGTTCACTATCTGGTGCTAATTTTTTTGACTACATAGATGTATTATATTGAGATCATTTCCTGATAACCTAAATCGTATTATAGGGTGACAATTGCACGAGTACCATTGTTTATGGGCTACATGCAGATACAATATCCTGAATACCAAGATGTATTTTAGGGTTATCATTTCCTGTCTTCCTAGATACAATGTATATTGAAGGGGGTGGTTACCGATTACCTAGATTCTATTAAAGGGTGACAATTGCCTGAGTTATACCAAGAGGAAGTGTTTATATTCTAGCTACCAATGTGTATTGCAATTAAGCAGACCATTTCCTGATTACCTAGATATATGTAGGGTGATAATTTCCCGACAACTTAGAAATATATAGGGTATCGCTTCAATATAGGGGGTCATTTTCCGACGTCCTCGATGTGTTTTAGGGTGATAATTTTCTGTTTACCTAGAAGTTTATAGGGGGTCATTTCCTGACGTCCTAGATGCGTTTTAGGGTGATAATTTTCAGGCTACCATGTACCTAGAAATATTATAGAGTGGTCATTTCTTGACTAACTAAGTGTATAATAAGGAGATCATTTCCTGTTTACCTAATTGTATTATGGGTGATAATTGCCCGACTATCATAGATAGATTATAGTACGACCAATTTCTGACTACCTAGATACAGTTTAGGATGACATTTTGATGACATCATCGTGGTAGTTTTACATGATACTTTCCCTCTTTCTACCTGCAGATATTTATTTTTTATGCACCCCTTAGTGTTATAAGTATATTTAGAAGATTAATGTCAATTTTTGTAAACATTGTCAGTATATACAAATATAGCCATCATATTTCTCCTTAAAATTCTCTTATCATCCTAAATATGACAGTGAAGTAACTTAAAATTAATATGATTTTGTTACATTAACTTAAAATTAATATGATTTTGTTACATTAGCTTAAAATTAATGACTTTGTTACATTAACTTAAACTGGTATACACCTGAACAGAATGGGTATTGTTTAATTCAAATGTTTTATTTTTATTTTTCAAAAGCTCTTATAGTATTTTCTCAAACTAAATTTGAATAAAATTTAAAATGACTTTACTATGCTTTGCTACATTCACTTAAACTTTCATACACCTGAGCAGAATGGGTATTGTTTAGTTCAAATGGTTTATTTTTTTATTTTTCAAAAGCTCTTATAGTATTTTCTCACGCTAAATTTGAATAAAATAACTTTACTATATATTTAAATATATCTATGTCGAATGATCATAAAATGGGACACATTTAGATTGTAAAACTGGTTTACCTGGTTTAAGATGTTACAGGTCGTTGACAATTGCGTCATCAGACTAGTTTATGACATCGTTTAATTAATTGATGACATCTATTCTATGTCTATATATTACATCTATAGAGGTACAATTTAATATATATGTTATATGTCACATTTATGTTTTATTTATCGTACATTGTACAGCGTCATCATGGCCATATTTGGGTTAATCATACACGCCACCCTGTCTTTAAATTATTGGAGAGTCCTCAAAGTAAATTACTCGATACATATCTGTATATATAATTAAAGTAATGCACACCAAATATATGCAATAATTCCGTAACTAGTAGGGACAAATTGTGTGGGATTCAGACATTGGTGACCGACCACCAACGCCGACCCAACAAAGACAGGTTCGTTTTAAAACGAAACATAGAAGAAAACGGACAGAGCACTAATCTCTGTGAAAGTAATCAGTCCGCAATACATGTAGAAGGTAGACGGATTAAACCCCAATAACTGTATTAAAACTGAATATTCTGTCTAATACCACCAGGAAGGCTCCGTGGTACAATAAACGTTTGCCCAGCCATCGGAACATATTTTGAGTTCACTTGTGAATTCACTGAAAAACCCTACAGTACACATTTAATTTGTTTTTCCTGTAAATGAGTTGTTTACATCTATAAGCTAGATATCCTTTAGTACATCTCTACTCTGTACCATGTTGGTAATGTGATAATTAAATATATATATATATATATATATATATATATATATATATAGTGTAAGTTTAACACATTATCATATCCATCATTACTTAAATGGGTGAAAATTGAAGCATGTGATAATTATGTCCTAGATCAACTACAAGTTGAGTTGAACATTTTATATGAGCAATGTTTGAATAGTATATTAAACTACAGGCAAAATTCAATAAAGCGTTTCCAGGATAAAACATGCTGACAAGAATTCAGGAGAGCAAATACCTACCTATTGTAAAGGAATTTAGTTTGATATCTGTACATAATGTAGCTTAATTTATCTGTGGAGGTTATATTATAGATTAGACTACACACAAATCTTTTGTCAATAGTTATGAACCACAGACGGCTTAATTGGTATTGAAATTTTTGATTTATCAAGTAACTGTGTATTTCAGCGACTTATAGTAATTTATTTATAACATAGAATTTTCCTCATCTTTACGTTGGTTATGAATTACGAAATATTTACGTATGAATAAAAATTTGTTTTTAGATTTAATATTCGTAATTACGTATGTAACAACGCAGCGCCAATAAGGTTGAAGTATCTAGTTACTTAGTAACTTTGTATATCTTTTGACCGGTGTTTTACGTTTGCGCTATTTGGCACATCATTTCCGCTTTTATATTTTTACGTTTGCGCTTTTTTTTATATATCATTTGCGCTTATTTATTTTGACTCATTTGCGCGTACCTCTTCCGTCCGCCAAATGTATTGTTACATTTGTTTCCCCCTGCTCACCAAGGGGAGGTGGAAGTAGGATTTTGAGCAGGTTAAAATCCGAGTTAAAAACACTACTAAGTTCTATATGCTGTAGCACTAAAAATGTCCAATAAAAATCACTAAAAACTGGCACTATTTCGATAACCAAGTGACCGTACATACCCTGATCTGTCTATTTCACCAGACAGCAGCTTATTATACTGTCTCATCAGAAACTAATACTTCTCCCGCTCTGTGCGTCTTGTAAGAGTCTGTTTATCACTTCCTCTCATTTTTACATAGCTAACAGACTGAAGTTTCTGCACAACATCCATGAAAACAAAAATTGTTGGATGGGGAGAATACAATTTGTTCGTTCAGATGTGCATGGTAGGATTCAGCGGCATTGTTCGTCATTTTTTCATCGGAGGGAATCTCTGCCCACATAGAAGGTGGAAACTTCGAATCATTAGTTACGTAGTTTTCCACAAAATAATCTGCGAATTTAATGCACTTTTCATCATTTGGTGCTACAGACATCAGGTCTACGAAAATATCTTCTACTTCTACCGCATCGACAAAGTGTAGTCCAAAAAAACATTTCAATCACTTCCCTAATTGGCTTTCTGCATTTTTATACTCATTACTTAATCCTACAGATTGTATTTTGCGCCACCACGCTTGTGCTAAATGAAAGCGGCAACATTTAAGCTGTGCATGCGGAAAAATTTCTTTAAGAACATTATGCATAGCCTGCTCAAAGTCAACATGTATGATAGATGGTTTCAGCCGCAAATTCCTTTCAGTACAAATAGTTAACAGATCATTCCAGACACTTCTGTATTTGTCTTCAGATTTTCATTTCATTTCAAATATTTTATTGATAAATCAATAGGATTGGATAACAGGCTATGCCTATACAAATCCTCTCCAACAACAAGATGGAACAATTAGAAAACAATTTACATAAGACATAGAGCAATCTACCCATCATGTATACATGCAATTCATCTTAATTACCAAGCATAAACACGTGTATATTAATAGCAGAATCATACAAAAAAGCAAAAGAATTTTTCCCTTTCTTTCCCTTCTTCCCTTTCTTTCTTTTTTCCCCTTTTTCTTCTCTTTTCCCTTGTTAATAGGTATGATATAATTTGGAATAGCCAACTCATGGCTTTATATTTAGGCTATTATTATTTATAATATTAATGATGAAGAATTGGCATAGCATGATGGATAGATTGAACTTACATTTAACACACAATATATATACAACATGTAAACTGAAATTATGAAATCAAAATCACTAATTAAGTGAGGACCACCATATCAATATGAATTAACTCTTTTTTCAGTATATATATTTATAATTGAATAAAGGGAATTTGGGAGAGATGGAGGAAGAAGAGACAAATAAGTGAATAAGGGGGGAAATATCTAAACAAAATAGTGATTGAGATAGGCAAGTACAAATTGGGAAAAGGGGGGAGGGGGAAGGGAGATCTGAATAATTGAAAGATTTACAGCTATTAATTAAACTGAAAAAAAAAGATTTGGAGCTATATATGGGAAGACTTTTCAATGTTATATAACCAAATACAGAGAAAAGGAAAATTTATTGAATCATGTGAATCTTCTACTACCAGTAATGAAATGGTGAACAGCATCGAATATCTCAGTATTCTCCTCTACAGTAAGGATTGGTGAGCCTTTCAATAATATATCCAAGTTTAAAACAACTTGAAACTTTCTTAGAGAATTAAACAGTTGTATTCTGTGTCTTATGAACTATGCATAACCCCCGATAGACATACGTACTTGCATCCCTTGTTCTCTCCATACTGATAGGACTGTAAGGACTCGATCCAACATCATTGAAGGCATTCATTTTGACTTCATACTGCATCCATTCCTCTAGTTTAGTTAAGGTGTAACTTTCACTATCTGTGTCCAAGATAACCTCGTGGAAATCGGTCTCATCTTTACGTTTGAACAGCATTTTATATCCACGTGGATATCCATTCCAGTTCAATTGGGAGAGAGGCTGAAGAACAAATTATGTTGAAATTGTAAATAGATTTAAAATAAAATGATCTACAGTGAAATCTGTCTAAATCGACTTTGCTTGGGCCCAATCTTTTGTGTTTGAAATAAACAGGTGTTCGGTTTATACAGGTTAAATTAACAAAGATTTCCTGCATTGGGACTTTATCTATAGTTAGGTTTATGCAGGATTCTGGGTTATTCAAGGTTCAGTTTAGCCAGGTTTCACTGTACCATGTATATATGTAGGATTATTTTAGTTTTCCACATGATTAACCTTTTTTATGCTAAAGACAAATGTAAAAAAAAAAAATTGTTTACAGCAGATTATCTTTTGAACAACCATTCTAGGCAATCTTTTTGCCTACAATGAATAATACACAACCCTTTCCCCATTAAACAATTTTTTTAAACTATTTTGTACTTTCCACATAAAAAGTGAAAACATTAATAATGGGTTTTTTTGTGCACCAATTAATTACCACTTCTTATGTTTAATCAGAAATACATATACTCACAGCCCAGCTAATTCTCAAAGCAGTAGAATTGATAGCACGAACAGTGACATTGTCTGGAGGAACGTTCGGTGGGGCCTGCGCAGTCTGGAACTTCCTACTAGGAGCACTGTAATTACTTGGTCCCACAATGTTAACAGCAGTGATACGTAACCTATAATTGGTGAAAGGTCTCAGATTAGGTACCAGAATTGTCCTTGCATCAGGATCGGAAATCTCGTAAACAGGGACCCAGGTTGAATTGTTGTCAATCTGTCCTTCAATTTTCCATAATGTGATAGATGTTTTACCATCAAATCCCAGAAGAAATTGGAGTAGGGTAGATCTAGCTTGAATATCTGATATTCCAAGATTGTATGGTCTCTCTGAAATGAAATACAATTCACATTTTGAAATGAATGTCAATAAATTAATCTATGCCTTTCATGCTTGGAAACATCATGAAAATTCTTTTACAATGTTTTCTTTGGAATTTTATCACATGTTTTGAATTCATTTTTTTCCCTTGTGTCATTTTTTTATGGACTGACAGAAAATTAGAAATCTGGTAACACATGAAATTTTGGTTTTGGCATACTGCTCATTACTACAGACTTTTATTCTTCAATGGACATTTAATTTTCATGATTTTGTTTAAAAATATAAAAGAAATCACAGAACACATATGAGCAATCACACTAAAATTTCTATGAAAATCTACCTTGTTTTACAGCTCAGATTCAATAACATTTATTCAATCTTTCAGTTTGCCAAGAATAGACTGTGATCATATAACATATATTGCATACAAAACTGAAGTTATTGTATGATGCCACAATATAGCTGAAATACTGCTGAAGTTGGCATTAAACACCAATCAATCAATCAATCATATCAGAACTGTCTTGTAGATATCATTTTATGTGAATCTACTTCCTGTAATATCAATGCATTAATAAAAATTCAGACTGGATTATGTTTATGGTGTTTAACGCCACTTTCATCAATATTTCAGTTATATCGTCAGTGCCTGAAATGAGGGCCAGTAAAATATTAGAGTCACTGGCCCAAATGGCATAATGGTGGCCCATACATTTTGTGACATTTTTTTATGAAAAAAAGACATCAGATATCAATATATAAACAGTTTTCAGGTTAATTGTTTTTTTATCAGTAACATTAAAATTCATTCTTTCACTAGTCTCACAGGGGTTGGGGCTCTTCAAGGTAATTTTGGTACAGTAACGGGCATGCAGCTGAAATTGCGAAAACACCCCAATGTATATATTGCTATCAAATGAAACCTGAATTTACTTGTTATAACCTTTTCGACAACCATGACCCCATTGGCTAGGGTGGTCTCAAGAAACGATGCTAGTCTGTTGGATGGGGACAATAAAAGGCTGGTTTGTGTAAGGGGAGATCAATGCCATGATCACATTAAAGACATCCGGAAAAGAGTAGACTAATGCCACTACAAGGACCGCTCTTGCACTCCCCAAAGTGAAGAGTGACATCACTTGCTTCAATCCACTATGAAGAAATGATTTTAAAGTAAAATAACCTCTCAGTTCAGGGTAATGTCAGTTGGTTATTCATTCCAAACAAGTATCTCACTTTGTTGAAATAACAAACGGTGCTGTCATTTTCTGTTATATAAACAACTGTTAACTTTTCCTGTTATTCTTTAATTTGTAAACAAAAGTTCTGGTTCCAAAAAAGAAAACACTCCCATTTGTCATTAAAATGTAGCCGTGTACGTATAGAGATGAACTATGAAAAGTTTAAAAGAAGTGACAGGCCAGATCGTTTCTGTAGTTTGACATTACTGTCAACGATTTTCTCTCTGTTGTTGGGGAAAAGTTTTTCAATGATTACCTAAGGATTGACACAAAAAAGTTTCTGATTTCTGTAAAATGAAATTCTTACATGTACATTTTGCAGCAGAGTGAATGAATAAATTTCGGAACCGTGGAAGATACCAGATCGCAAACATTATAAGTTGACAGAATTCTCTTTATTGTTCACAGCTTTCCACTTTGTGCGTGAAATTTAACAATTTTAATAATTAAATCATAAAGAAAGAAAAAAAACACGTTTCTTTTCTAATATTTAGTGAATACTTATGTATTACATGAAAACGTGTAGGAAACGTGTATTGATTGGCTCCATAAAAATAAATAATTGGGGAGAACAGTAAATTACATTAGCTGTGTATTCATTGGCTACAAAAATGTATTTGGACCAATCGTTGTGCTCGCAACAAACCGTTTTCGACTAGAACAGAAGAGTTATCTACCGTTGAAGTTAGTTTATGTCCGGTTTCGGTAAAACAACAATTTTTAACGGTCTTTTAGGCAATCGCCCAGACGTTTTTTGTTGGGCCAGTTACTACCTAATTTGGAGCAGCTTTTGGTCGTCCGAATAAGATATTAGTCGCATTTGGCGAATGGGCGACCGTCCATTTCAGGCACTGTATCGTGGCAGTCCATTTTATTGGTGGAGGAAACCGGAGTACCTGGAGAAAACCACCGTCCTGTCGTAAGTCACTGACAACTTTATCACATAATGTTGTATCGAGTACACCTCGCCATGAACAGGGTTTGAACTCACAACTTTAGTGGTGATAGGTCCTGATAGCACATGTAGTTGTAAATCCAACTACCATACGATCACGACCATGATTGCCCTGAAATTCAGACTGGAATAATTTTAGATTGATTGTACTGACCAGGAGGAACACCTGATTCAAAGTCTGCTGATGACATCTTTCCAGGTCCTTTGCTTGTTTTACCATAGATATAGATAGTATACTTTGTAGTAGGATCAAGGTCTCTCACTGTGTAAGTCAGGGTTGTATTATTTAAATTTATATCATTTCTACTGGCAGTCTGACTCTTTTTCTCCCATAATAATGTATAACCTGCAAGAGAATAATTGTTTCATAGGATTGTGTAGAATACAAAAATGTTTTCTTAATAGTCAAACCTGTATTAAAATGGCCTTATAAGACAGGTGACCTCTTAAAAGAGGTTTCACATGAAATTTTGTTACAGGACAAGGAAAATGTGACCTTTTAATACAAGAGGTGTCTGCATTGGCAGGTTTGACTGTAGAGTCAAACTTGATTTAAGCAGCCACTTAAGGGCCGGCAAAAACTGGCTGCTTAATAAAGGTGACCTGTAATTCAAGGTTCACAATTTTTTAAGTATTACAAATATTCCAGAATTAAAACTTCTCTCTTCCGATCGTTTGCTTTCATAATCGTCAAGAACTTCACTTTTCCTTTTAATAATCTGTTGGATTTGCTTTCTTCCAACGCCCATTATCTGTGATCGTTGATTGCCAAGTTCTAGCCTGGGGTTATTCTGTTGACATATAAACTATGACAGGGGAGATAATTTGCCACATGATCAAATAAGATGTCACGTGACTGAAGCAAAAATCAATACTGTGTTAATCACGAATGCTATCCGCAAGCGACAAAAAATATATATTTGTGACCGTTAAAATAGGTATTTTAACATTATTGGGCCGCGTAACGGAAGTGACTGTTAATTTAAGTTAATTTATTACATAAAAATCCAAGGGGGCCCTGGCAGTGACCGGAAAAGAGAGGTGACCGTTTATTTCAAGTGACCATTAGGGAAAGTTTGACTGTATTTACATAATAAAAAAAAGTTTTTAAAACAACATGTTTGTTAAAGATAGCAGTATGCTGTAATATGGACATTTTCTTGCTTCATTGCTTAAAACATAATTATATAAATAAACGTACATTGTTTAAAAGTATATAAATCATTTGTATGAACTTTTAAAAACAGGAAGACAAGCGAGTCTTTTACTGACAATGTACATATATCGTGTTTATCAATCTGTGACAGTCCTCACCAATGAGTACTGGTCCTCCGGCCCAAGACCAGTAAAACTTTGTTTGGACCAATACATTTTTATTTAGAACTATATAAAAATAAATTCTAGAATCTGATTCAGATCAGACTAGGTACTAAAACCCGCCTAAAATGGTCTTTGGTACCTTCTGATTTTAAAGAGTGTTGTAAATTCTAATAAAAAGTACCACCTGTAAATAGTGAAGTACTGGTACACTTTAAAAATATTGAAAGCCCTGTTGAAATATATGAGTACACACAAGAAGAACAGAAGGTCAATTTACAAATAGGCTGTCTTCAAATTTTCCACTTTTTTCAAGATATATCAAAATAAATATAGTGAAAAATATATATACATACCAGTAAGGATACCATTAATTTCTGTAGGAGGTTGCCACATGACTTTAACAGATGTATCAAATATGTCATTGAATGACAGACTAGCTACTTCTCCAGGAACTGAAACAAAAACATGATGTTCAGAAGTGCTGAGATAAACAGAACCAAAATACAGGGGGTTAGGGGTTAGGTTTATGGTGTTTAATGCCACTTTCAACAATATTTCAGTTACATTGTGGCCATCAGTTTTATTGGTGGAGGAAACCAGAGTACACGGAGAAAACAATTGACCTGCCGTAAGTCAATGATAAACTTAATGTATCACATAATGTTGTATCGAGTACACCTCACCTGAGTGGGATTCAAACTCACAATGTTAGTGGTGATAGGCACTGATTGCATAGGTAGGTGTTAATTCAATACCATACGATCATGACCACGACAGCCCCTGAACCAAAATACAGGAATAGTCTTTAAATTTAAAAGATCATACACCAGTAGATCACCAATAGGGGAAAATCTCATCAATCTACTCAAACATTGCATAAACTTTTGTTGTTATTTGAAATACATGTATTCTTTTGATGATTGATAATGAAAGCAAAATTTTCTGTAATTTAAATATCATTTTTAATTTTCTAAACAAAAACAAAAAGATAAATGTATATAATTATCTTGTTTCTCATTACCAGAGACGGTAGGTATATACAGTTGTTGCTACACATAGGTTTGGGTTAGATTAAGTTTATGGTGTTTAACTCCACTTTCAACAATATTTCATTTAACTCCACTTTCAACAATATTTCAATTATATCGTGGCAGTCAGTTTTATTGGTGGAGGAAACTGGAGAACACTGAGAAAAGCACTGACCTGTCGCAAGTCACTGACAAACTTTATCACATAATATTGTATCAGTTGCTACACATAATAGTTATCATTGACAGTAAGATACAAACTTTAGATTTAATACTAACCATCCTCCTCTGTCTTTATATGAAGAGGGATACTAGCTGGTCCTTGACCTTGACTTGTGTAACATGTCACTGTAATTGTGTACTCTGTAAATTTATGTAGATTGTACAGGTAAGCATTTTGGTAATTATATGGATCGTTGGGATCAGGAGGAATGGTCTTCTCTTCTTGTATATTTCCTGGTCCTTTTGCCAGAATTCTGTATCCCAGGTTGACCCCATTTATCTTTGAAGCATCTGGTGGAAGCCAGATAATTTTAATGGCAGTTGAATTAACCGATGTTATGTTGACTTTCGTCGGCGGTGCTCCAGGTATTCCTTCACGTGTACGTATGAACATACTGTCGCTATAAACTCCAACCCCTTTGTTATTGAATGCTGCAATCTTAATTTCATACTCTGTAAACACAATTAGACCGGTAAGCTCAAAGGATGTAGTTGGCCATGCACTAGTGTTTCTTTCCAAAAATGGACTTATGTATCCCTTTAGACGATACTTTATTCTATACCCAAGTAAATCACCATTCCATGTATCTTCTGGTGGAGCTTGCCAGTTCAGCATTATTGATGAATTGGACCTTGGACTTCCACAAAACCCTCTAGGTGCCTCTTCAGGAGCTGAAATATATATTTCTTTTGAAAGAAGCATACTCAGCTGTTTAATCAAATTCAATTTTTAACTTAACATTATTGTATAAGTAAAAGCCTTCTTATTTATACTGACTACCCAGATAAAGAAAACAACTTTCAATATTTTGACCAATAAACTAAACTTTCAACTTAATACACCTGAAAATCATGAAGGCATTGAATTGAAGATGTTTAGTGAATTGAATTATTCAAACCTTTTCTTCATTTCACCTGTATCATATTGAGAACAAAGAGTTCATATTGAATTAAATTACATTGATTAACATACTACAGTTAAACCTGTATATAAAGGACATTCAAGGGAACCTGAAAATGTTGTCTTTATGAGCAGTTGGCCTTTATATACAGGTATTCCTTAATGGGGGGAAATGAGACTGCCCTTTACAGACAGTGATTTATTATATAAAGGTGCTCTTTAAGGCAGGTTTGACTGGATATAGAAATCAGGGGTGGATCTCAATTTAATATCCACTAACATAGGCAATCTCTATGAAAGAAAATTGAAATGTTTCTTTCACTAACATACCAACCATCAAATGCTATTAATAACAAATTGTTGTAAACAGTTCAACAGTTACAAAACAGAGTACATACATGTGTATGTATTTTTTTTAATTATTTTCCTCCATGAATCATTTTCCCCATTATTATCAGAAAGGATTCATATGACTATACAGTCAAACCTGATTTAAGCAGCCACTTAAGGGCCGGCAAAAACTGGCTGCTTAATAAAGGTGACCTGTAATTCAAGGTTCACAATTTTTTAAGTATTACAAATATTCCAGAATTAAAACTTCTCTCTTCCGATCGTTGCTGACGTTGCTTTCATAATCGTCAAGAACTTCACTTTTCCTTTTAATAATCTGTTGGATTTGCGTTCTTCCAACGCCCATTATCTGTGCAACATCTCGAGAACTTTTCCCACCGTCATGTAGTTTGATGGCTTCAATTCTTTCGGATAACGTTAACATCTTGCGTGACATTTTTATGACCGACTGACAAAACAATGTTGTTTTTCTTTATTTAAAGCCTTAAATTTTACTCACCTGTTGTGAACTTACCTGTTACACCTGTTCTGGACATCTTAATTAAATTAATCAACTTTAATTTAAACTTAATCATCGTTGATTGCCAAGTTCTAGCCTGGGGTTATTCATGATCAAATAAGATGTCACGTGACTGAAGCAAAAATCAATACTGTGTTAATCACGAATGCTATCCGCAAACGACAAAAAAATATATTTGTGACTGTTAAAATAGGTATTTTAACATTTTTGGGACAAATTTTTCTGGCCATTGGCCGCGTAAAGGAAGTGACCGTTAATTTAAGTTAATTTATTACATAAAAATCCACAGGGGGACCTGGCAGTGACCGGAAAAGAGAGGTGACCGTTTTTTCAAGTGACCATTAGTGCAAGGTTGACTGTATATAAAATGCTGTATCTTACGCTGTTCTGGCATAAACAATGGTACAACAGGTTTGGCAGCGCTTGGTGGTCCCTCTCCTAATTTGTTAACAGAACTGACACGAAATTGGAAGTATCTGGCAGGTCGTAGATTTGGCATTACAAAGAAATGGGCAGCAGGCAGGACATCTTGTGGGTAGGTCTCCCAACCTTCTTCTGGCCCCATGGTTAAACCTATCAAAATAGAATTATTACATTTACTTTAGAACATTGGTAAATATAATATAAATTCATATAGTAACTGATGCAATACAGGCCTCGATATTAACGTTTGTCCGATACCAGTGAAAACTGATGTCGGACAAGTAGATCTTGTATCACGGTTGTCCGACGGGACAAGTGAAAAAATGACTGTCCTACCTTTTGAAGGTTATTTTCTATGATAAAAATGTGTTGCTTTGTCATTTTTACAGACACAAACTTCGTAAATAATTATTTTAATGTGTTTAAAAATATCGGTTTCCATTGAAGTACACTATCGCGAATTATAAAGGTGAACCAAAAGATATTCCAAACATATACTTGATCCATATCTTTTCAGTGATTTGATTAAATGACAACTGGCATTAAGTAATTATAATGAAATAGAAATTGATTTGTTTATAGTGTTTCCTTCCCCTACACAATAATTCCCTGGAAACGTAAATAAAATGTCCATCAGCATGGATCTATATCCCCTGATCTTAGAAAGTACGGATTTACAACAAGCGGCGGAGATCAATTCAACCAGAAATGTTAATGCGTCTGATGTTAATTTCCATTGAGGGACATTCAGTAACTGATTTTGACACACAATCTGCATTCAATAGATGGTGAACGACGTTCAAAGCATCCTGGATTCAATCCACATTATACGATTACCACTTAGATGAGCCTGCTATTCGAGAACCAAACTTAGAAATTGACGATTAGACACTCATACCATGATGGCATCGTTTGATACCAATGACTTTATGACTTATGTCTAAGTGTATGTTAATTTGTTGATTAAAGATCACAATTTCTGTTAGTATTAATATTGACAGGATGCGATAATGTTTGTGAGACAATAACCAAAACATTTTACACAAATTGCTGATAATTATTCTCTAGTTTTTGTAATTTTTAATAATTTTTTTGGACAACTAAAAGATTGAGTTGGACAAGTACTTTTTTTAGTTAGTTGTCCGAAGGGACAGGCTAAAAAATATGTTAATGTAGAGGCCTGGAATATAAATAACATGTTGCATAAATTTTTATCTAGATATATTAACACTTAGAGGTGGGGGATATTCATGAATTAAAACACAAAATTGAATGAATAACGTAAAATTTTACAATAATATAAACATGTATTTTTTGTAAATTATGAAATCAAAATGATAAAATTATGTTTAACTTATTAATACATGGAAACCTTAAGAGAAATAATTAAAAAATCTGTACAAAGTTCTGCTTTCTGCTTTTATTGGTTTTCATTTTAAATGGACAAGAAACACCTCTTGGGAATTTTTTTAAAGTGAGTTTTTATTTGAATATATACATGTGAGATAATTTTGAAAACTTTATATACTTTTGGCATGATACTGTACCCATACAATCAGTGTTTATCACAACTATAGATGAAGATTTGATTACCGCTCAGCGCATGGTGTACTTGATACAACTTTATGTAATAAAGTTTGTGAGTGGTTTATTCGATGAACTTCTCTTTCCTCAATCAAAAAAAAATTGACCGCCATAACATATCTGAAATATTGTTGAAAGTTAAATAAAATACTATAATCCATTGCTTTTTAATACACTGATCAGTTTTTGTTTATTCTCACCTTTCTCAGGGTAGAATGTTACCATTCTTTTCTGGAAGATAAATCTCTCTATAGGAGTGTTACCACTAGGACCTGGGTTAAACGATATATTTGCACTCTTAAGTGCTGTTTGAGGTACTGATACGGATGTAATCACTGGCTGGAATGGCAATTCTGAAACACAAAAATAGAAAATTATTGCTTTATGAAATAAACACTAAAATTCAGTAATGTTTCTATGAGAACCATTATTTATCAATAGTTAAACTAAGTCCTGCCGTAGCCGCCATTTTGAATTTCATATCGGAACAAAAAACGTAAAGTTTGTAGAGGACCATCCAATGAACATTCTTGTACAGTTTGGCTTTAATCATATTTGTAGTTTCTGAGAAGAAGGCATTTGAACATTTTCCCATAGGGTCCAATGTTAATCTATGTCCTGCGGTGGTGGCCATCTTGAATTTTCGATCGGCATAAAAAAACAGAAACTTTGTAGAGGACCTTCCAATGATCATTCCTGGGCAGTTTGGATTCAATTGTCCAAGTGGTTTCAGAGAAGAAGCGTTTTGAAACATTTTTCCCATAGGGTCCAATGTTAAACTAAGTCCTGCCGTAGCCGCCATTTTGAATTTCATATCGGAACAAAAAACCTTAAGATTGTAGAGGACCATCCAATGAACATTCATGTACAGTTTGGCTTTAATAATATTTGTAGTTTCTGAGAAGAAGGCATTTGAACATTTTCCCATAGGGTCCAATGTTAATCTATGTATTGTGGTGGCGGCCATCTTGGATTTCCGATCGGCATAAAAAACATAAAATTTGTAGAGGACCTTCCAATGATCATTCCTGGGCAGTTTGGTTTCAACTGTTCTAGTGGTTTCAGAGAAGAAGCGTTTTCAAACATTTCCCCCATAGGGTCCAATGTTAAACTAAGTCCTGCCGTAGCCGCCATTTTGAATTTCATATCGGAACAAAAAACGTAAAGTTTGTAGAGGACCATCCAATGAACATTCTTGTACAGTTTGGCTTTAATCATATTTGTAGTTTCTGAGAAGAAGGCATTTGAACATTTTCCCATAGGGTCCAATGTTAATCTATGTCCTGCGGTGGTGGCCATCTTGGATTTCCGATCGGCATAAAAAACACACACCTTGTAGAGGACCTTCCAATGATCATTCCTGGGCAGTTTGGTTTCAATTATCCAAGTGGTTTCAGAGAAGAAGTGTTTTGAAACATTTTTCCCATAGGGTCCAATGTTAAACTAAGTCCTGCCGTAGCCGCCATTTTGAATTTTATATCGGAACAAAAAACGCAAAGTTTGTAGAGGACCATCCAATGAACATTCCTGTACAGTTTGGCTTTAATAATATTTGTAGTTTCTGAGAAGAAGGCATTTGAACATTTTCCCATAGGGTCCAATGTTAATCTATGTCCTGCAGTGGTGGCCATCTTGGATTTCGACCAGCATAAAAAACAGAAACTTTGTAGAGAACCTTCCAATGATCATTCCTGGGCAGTTTGGTTTCATCTGTCCAAATCGTTTCAGAGAAGAAGCATTTTGAAACATTTTTCCCATAGGGTCCAATGTTAAACTAAGTCCTGCCGTAGCCGCCATTTTGAATTTCATATCGGAACAAAAAACGTATTGTTTGTAGAGAATCATCCAATGAACATTCATGTACAGTTTGGCTTTAATCATATTTGTAGTTTCTGAGAAGAAGGCATTTGAACATTTTCCCATAGGGTCCAATGTTAATCTATGTCCTGCAGTGGCGGCCATCTTGAATTTCCGATCGGCATAAAAAAACAGAAACTTTGTAGAGGACCTTCCAATGATCATTCCTGGGCAGTTTGGTTTCAATTATCCAAGTGGTTTCAGAGAAGAAGCGTTTTGAAACATTTTCCCCATAGGGTCCAATGTTAAACTAAGTCCTGCCGTAGCCGCCATTTTGAATTTCATACCAGCACAAAAAACGTAAAGTTTGTAGAGGACCATCTAATGAACATTCATGTACAGTTTGGCTTTAATCATATTTGTAGTTTCTGAGTAGAAGGCATTTGAATATTTTCCCATAGGGTCCAATGTTAATCTATGTCCTGCGGTGGCGGCCATCTTGGATTTCCGACCGGCATAAAAAACGGAAAATTTGTAGAGGACCTTCCAATGATCATTCCTGGGCAGTTTAGTTTCAACTGTCCAAGTGGTTTCAGAGAAGAAGCATTTTGAAACATTTTTCCCATAGGGTCCAATGTTAAACTAAGTCCTGCCATAGCCGCCATTTTGAATTTCATATCAGAACAAAAAACGTAAAGTTTGTAGAGGACCATCTAATGAACATTCATGTACAGTTTGGCTTTAATCATATTTGTAGTTTCTGAGTAGAAGGCATTTGAATATTTTCCCATAGGGTCCAATGTTAATCTATGTCCTGCGGTGGCGGCCATCTTGGATTTCCGACCGGCATAAAAAACGGAAAATTTGTAGAGGACCTTCCAATGATCATTCCTGGGCAGTTTGGTTTCAACTGTCCATGTGGTTTCAGAGAAGAAGCATTTTGAAACATTTTTCCCATAGGGTCCAATGTTAAACTAAGTCCTGCCGTAGCCGCCATTTTGAATTTCATATCGGAACAAAAAACCTTAAGATTGTAGAGGACCATCCAATGAACATTCATGTACAGTTTGGCTTTAATAATATTTGTAGTTTCTGAGAAGAAGGCATTTGAACATTTTCCCATAGGGTCCAATGTTAATCTATGTATTGTGGTGGCGGCCATCTTGGATTTCCGATCGGCATAAAAAACATAAAATTTCTAGAGGACCTTCCAATGATCATTCCTAGGCAGTTTGGTTTCAATTATCCAAGTGGTTTCAGAGAAGAAGTGTTTTGAAACATTTTTCCCATAGGGTCCAATGTTAAACTAAGTCCTGCCGTAGCCGCCATTTTGAATTTTATATCGGAACAAAAAACGCAAAGTTTGTAGAGGACCATCCAATGAACATTCATGTACAGTTTGGCTTTAATCATATTTGTTGTTTCTGAGAAGAAGGCATTTGAACATTTTCCCATAGGGTCCAATGTTAATCTATGTCCTGCGGTGGTGGCCATCTTGGATTTCGACCAGCATAAAAAACAGAAACTTTGTAGAGAACCTTCCAATGATCATTCCTGGGCAGTTTGGTTTCATCTGTCCAAATCGTTTCAGAGAAGAAGCATTTTGAAACATTTTTCCCATAGGGTCCAATGTTAAACTAAGTCCTGCCGTAGCCGCCATTTTGAATTTCATATCGGAACAAAAAACGTATTGTTTGTAGAGAATCATCCAATGAACATTCATGTACAGTTTGGCTTTAATCATATTTGTAGTTTCTGAGAAGAAGGCATTTGAACATTTTCCCATAGGGTCCAATGTTAATCTATGTCCTGCAGTGGCGGCCATCTTGAATTTCCAATCGGCATAAAAAAACAGAAACTTTGTAGAGGACCTTCCAATGATCATTCCTGGGCAGTTTGGTTTCAACTGTCCAAGTGGTTTCAGAGAAGAAGCATTTTGAAACATTTTTCCCATAGGGTCCAATGTTAAACTAAGTCCTGCCATAGCCGCCATTTTGAATTTCATATCAGAACAAAAAACGTAAAGTTTGTAGAGGACCATCTAATGAACATTCATGTACAGTTTGGCTTTAATCATATTTGTAGTTTCTGAGTAGAAGGCATTTGAATATTTTCCCATAGGGTCCAATGTTAATCTATGTCCTGCGGTGGCGGCCATCTTGGATTTCCGACCAGCATAAAAAACGGAAAATTTGTAGAGGACCTTCCAATGATCATTCCTGGGCAGTTTGGTTTCAACTGTCCAAGTGGTTTCAGAGAAGAAGCATTTTGAAACATTTTTCCCATAGGGTCCAATGTTAAACTAAGTCCTGCCGTAGCCGCCATTTTGAATTTCATATCGGAACAAAAAACCTTAAGATTGTAGAGGACCATCCAATGAACATTCATGTACAGTTTGGCTTTAATCATATTTGTAGTTTCTGAGAAGAAGGCATTTGAACATTTTCCCATAGGGTCCAATGTTAATCTATGTATTGTGGTGGCGGCCATCTTGGATTTCCGATCGGCATAAAAAACATAAAATTTCTAGAGGACCTTCCAATGATCATTCCTAGGCAGTTTGGTTTCAATTATCCAAGTGGTTTCAGAGAAGAAGCGTTTTGAAACATTTTTCCCATAGGGTTCAATGTTAAACTAAGTCCTGCCATAGCCGCCATTTTGAATTTCATACCAGAACAAAAAACGTAAAGTTTGTAGAGGACCATCTAATGAACATTCATGTACAGTTTGGCTTTAATCATATTTGTAGTTTCTGAGTAGAAGGCATTTGAATATTTTCCCATAGGGTCCAATGTTAATCTATGTCCTGCGGTGGCGGCCATCTTGGATTTCCGACCAGCATAAAAAACAGAAACTTTGTAGAGAACCTTCCAATGATCATTCCTGGGCAGTTTGGTTTCATCTGTCCAAATCGTTTCAGAGAAGAAGCATTTTGAAACATTTTTCCCATAGGGTCCAATGTTAAACTAAGTCCTGCCGTAGCCGCCATTTTGAATTTCATATCGGAACAAAAAACGTATTGTTTGTAGAGAATCATCCAATGAACATTCATGTACAGTTTGGCTTTAATCATATTTGTAGTTTCTGAGAAGAAGGCATTTGAACATTTTCCCATAGGGTCCAATGTTAATCTATGTCCTGCAGTGGCGGCCATCTTGAATTTCCAATCGGCATAAAAAAACAGAAACTTTGTAGAGGACCTTCCAATGATCATTCCTGGGCAGTTTGGTTTCAACTGTCCAAGTGGTTTCAGAGAAGAAGCATTTTGAAACATTTTTCCCATAGGGTCCAATGTTAAACTAAGTCCTGCCATAGCCGCCATTTTGAATTTCATATCAGAACAAAAAACGTAAAGTTTGTAGAGGACCATCTAATGAACATTCATGTACAGTTTGGCTTTAATCATATTTGTAGTTTCTGAGTAGAAGGCATTTGAATATTTTCCCATAGGGTCCAATGTTAATCTATGTCCTGCGGTGGCGGCCATCTTGGATTTCCGACCAGCATAAAAAACGGAAAATTTGTAGAGGACCTTCCAATGATCATTCCTGGGCAGTTTGGTTTCAACTGTCCAAGTGGTTTCAGAGAAGAAGCATTTTGAAACATTTTTCCCATAGGGTCCAATGTTAAACTAAGTCCTGCCGTAGCCGCCATTTTGAATTTCATATCGGAACAAAAAACCTTAAGATTGTAGAGGACCATCCAATGAACATTCATGTACAGTTTGGCTTTAATCATATTTGTAGTTTCTGAGAAGAAGGCATTTGAACATTTTCCCATAGGGTCCAATGTTAATCTATGTATTGTGGTGGCGGCCATCTTGGATTTCCGATCGGCATAAAAAACATAAAATTTCTAGAGGACCTTCCAATGATCATTCCTAGGCAGTTTGGTTTCAATTATCCAAGTGGTTTCAGAGAAGAAGCGTTTTGAAACATTTTTCCCATAGGGTTCAATGTTAAACTAAGTCCTGCCATAGCCGCCATTTTGAATTTCATACCAGAACAAAAAACGTAAAGTTTGTAGAGGACCATCTAATGAACATTCATGTACAGTTTGGCTTTAATCATATTTGTAGTTTCTGAGTAGAAGGCATTTGAATATTTTCCCATAGGGTCCAATGTTAATCTATGTCCTGCGGTGGCGGCCATCTTGGATTTCCGACCGGCATAAAAAACAGAAAATTTGTAGAAAACCTTCCAATGATCATTCCTGGGCAGTTTGGTTTCAACTGTCCAAGTGGTTTCAGAGAAGAAGCATTTTGAAACATTTTTCCCATAGGGTCCAATGTTAAACTAAGTCCTGCCGTAGCCGCCATTTTGAATTTCATATCGGAACAAAAAACCTTAAGATTGTAGAGGACCATCCAATGAACATTCATGTACAGTTTGGCTTTAATAATATTTGTAGTTTCTGAGAAGAAGGCATTTGAACATTTTCCCATAGGGTCCAATGTTAATCTATGTCCTGCGGTGGTGGCCATCTTGGATTTCCGACCAGCATAAAAAACAAAAATTTGTAGAGGACCTTCCAATGATCATTCCTGGGCAGTTTGGTTTCAACTGTCCAAGTGGTTTCAGGGAAGAAGCATTTTGAAACATTTTTCCCATAGGGTCCAATGTTAAACTAAGTCCTGCCGTAGCCGCCATTTTGAATTTCATATCGGAACAAAAAACCTTAAGATTGTAGAGGACCATCCAATGAACATTCATGTACAGTTTGGCTTTAATAATATTTGTAGTTTCTGAGAAGAAGGCATTTGAACATTTTCCCATAGGGTCCAATGTTAATCTATGTCCTGCAGTGGCGGCCATCTTGAATTTCCGATCGGCATAAAAAAACAGAAACTTTGTAGAGGACCTTCCAATGATCATTCCTGGGCAGTTTGGTTTCAATTATCCAAGTGGTTTCAGAGAAGAAGCGTTTTGAAACATTTTTCCCATAGGGTCCAATGTTAAACTAAGTCCTGCCGTAGCCGCCATTTTGAATTTCATACCAGAACAAAAAACGTAAAGTTTGTAGAGGACCATCTAATGAACATTCATGTACAGTTTGGCTTTAATCATATTTGTAGTTTCTGAGTAGAAGGCATTTGAATATTTTCCCATAGGGTCCAATGTTAATCTATGTCCTGCGGTGGCGGCCATCTTGGATTTCCGACCGGCATAAAAAACGGAAAATTTGTAGAGGACCTTCCAATGATCATTCCTGGGCAGTTTAGTTTCAACTGTCCAAGTGGTTTCAGAGAAGAAGCATTTTGAAACATTTTTCCCATATGGTCCAATGTTAAACTAAGTCCTGCCATAGCCGCCATTTTGAATTTCATATCAGAACAAAAAACGTAAAGTTTGTAGAGGACCATCTAATGAACATTCATGTACAGTTTGGCTTTAATCATATTTGTAGTTTCTGAGTAGAAGGCATTTGAATATTTTCCCATAGGGTCCAATGTTAATCTATGTCCTGCGGTGGCGGCCATCTTGGATTTCCGACCGGCATAAAAAACGGAAAATTTGTAGAGGACCTTCCAATGATCATTCCTGGGCAGTTTGGTTTCAACTGTCCATGTGGTTTCAGAGAAGAAGCATTTTGAAACATTTTTCCCATAGGGTCCAATGTTAAACTAAGTCCTGCCGTAGCCGCCATTTTGAATTTCATATCGGAACAAAAAACCTTAAGATTGTAGAGGACCATCCAATGAACATTCATGTACAGTTTGGCTTTAATAATATTTGTAGTTTCTGAGAAGAAGGCATTTGAACATTTTCCCATAGGGTCCAATGTTAATCTATGTATTGTGGTGGCGGCCATCTTGGATTTCCGATCGGCATAAAAAACATAAAATTTCTAGAGGACCTTCCAATGATCATTCCTAGGCAGTTTGGTTTCAATTATCCAAGTGGTTTCAGAGAAGAAGTGTTTTGAAACATTTTTCCCATAGGGTCCAATGTTAAACTAAGTCCTGCCGTAGCCGCCATTTTGAATTTTATATCGGAACAAAAAACGCAAAGTTTGTAGAGGACCATCCAATGAACATTCATGTACAGTTTGGCTTTAATCATATTTGTTGTTTCTGAGAAGAAGGCATTTGAACATTTTCCCATAGGGTCCAATGTTAATCTATGTCCTGCGGTGGTGGCCATCTTGGATTTCGACCAGCATAAAAAACAGAAACTTTGTAGAGAACCTTCCAATGATCATTCCTGGGCAGTTTGGTTTCATCTGTCCAAATCGTTTCAGAGAAGAAGCATTTTGAAACATTTTTCCCATAGGGTCCAATGTTAAACTAAGTCCTGCCGTAGCCGCCATTTTGAATTTCATATCGGAACAAAAAACGTATTGTTTGTAGAGAATCATCCAATGAACATTCATGTACAGTTTGGCTTTAATCATATTTGTAGTTTCTGAGAAGAAGGCATTTGAACATTTTCCCATAGGGTCCAATGTTAATCTATGTCCTGCAGTGGCGGCCATCTTGAATTTCCAATCGGCATAAAAAAACAGAAACTTTGTAGAGGACCTTCCAATGATCATTCCTGGGCAGTTTGGTTTCAACTGTCCAAGTGGTTTCAGAGAAGAAGCATTTTGAAACATTTTTCCCATAGGGTCCAATGTTAAACTAAGTCCTGCCATAGCCGCCATTTTGAATTTCATATCAGAACAAAAAACGTAAAGTTTGTAGAGGACCATCTAATGAACATTCATGTACAGTTTGGCTTTAATCATATTTGTAGTTTCTGAGTAGAAGGCATTTGAATATTTTCCCATAGGGTCCAATGTTAATCTATGTCCTGCGGTGGCGGCCATCTTGGATTTCCGACCAGCATAAAAAACGGAAAATTTGTAGAGGACCTTCCAATGATCATTCCTGGGCAGTTTGGTTTCAACTGTCCAAGTGGTTTCAGAGAAGAAGCATTTTGAAACATTTTTCCCATAGGGTCCAATGTTAAACTAAGTCCTGCCGTAGCCGCCATTTTGAATTTCATATCGGAACAAAAAACCTTAAGATTGTAGAGGACCATCCAATGAACATTCATGTACAGTTTGGCTTTAATCATATTTGTAGTTTCTGAGAAGAAGGCATTTGAACATTTTCCCATAGGGTCCAATGTTAATCTATGTATTGTGGTGGCGGCCATCTTGGATTTCCGATCGGCATAAAAAACATAAAATTTCTAGAGGACCTTCCAATGATCATTCCTAGGCAGTTTGGTTTCAATTATCCAAGTGGTTTCAGAGAAGAAGCGTTTTGAAACATTTTTCCCATAGGGTTCAATGTTAAACTAAGTCCTGCCATAGCCGCCATTTTGAATTTCATACCAGAACAAAAAACGTAAAGTTTGTAGAGGACCATCTAATGAACATTCATGTACAGTTTGGCTTTAATCATATTTGTAGTTTCTGAGTAGAAGGCATTTGAATATTTTCCCATAGGGTCCAATGTTAATCTATGTCCTGCGGTGGCGGCCATCTTGGATTTCCGACCAGCATAAAAAACAGAAACTTTGTAGAGAACCTTCCAATGATCATTCCTGGGCAGTTTGGTTTCATCTGTCCAAATCGTTTCAGAGAAGAAGCATTTTGAAACATTTTTCCCATAGGGTCCAATGTTAAACTAAGTCCTGCCGTAGCCGCCATTTTGAATTTCATATCGGAACAAAAAACGTATTGTTTGTAGAGAATCATCCAATGAACATTCATGTACAGTTTGGCTTTAATCATATTTGTAGTTTCTGAGAAGAAGGCATTTGAACATTTTCCCATAGGGTCCAATGTTAATCTATGTCCTGCAGTGGCGGCCATCTTGAATTTCCAATCGGCATAAAAAAACAGAAACTTTGTAGAGGACCTTCCAATGATCATTCCTGGGCAGTTTGGTTTCAACTGTCCAAGTGGTTTCAGAGAAGAAGCATTTTGAAACATTTTTCCCATAGGGTCCAATGTTAAACTAAGTCCTGCCATAGCCGCCATTTTGAATTTCATATCAGAACAAAAAACGTAAAGTTTGTAGAGGACCATCTAATGAACATTCATGTACAGTTTGGCTTTAATCATATTTGTAGTTTCTGAGTAGAAGGCATTTGAATATTTTCCCATAGGGTCCAATGTTAATCTATGTCCTGCGGTGGCGGCCATCTTGGATTTCCGACCAGCATAAAAAACGGAAAATTTGTAGAGGACCTTCCAATGATCATTCCTGGGCAGTTTGGTTTCAACTGTCCAAGTGGTTTCAGAGAAGAAGCATTTTGAAACATTTTTCCCATAGGGTCCAATGTTAAACTAAGTCCTGCCGTAGCCGCCATTTTGAATTTCATATCGGAACAAAAAACCTTAAGATTGTAGAGGACCATCCAATGAACATTCATGTACAGTTTGGCTTTAATCATATTTGTAGTTTCTGAGAAGAAGGCATTTGAACATTTTCCCATAGGGTCCAATGTTAATCTATGTATTGTGGTGGCGGCCATCTTGGATTTCCGATCGGCATAAAAAACATAAAATTTCTAGAGGACCTTCCAATGATCATTCCTAGGCAGTTTGGTTTCAATTATCCAAGTGGTTTCAGAGAAGAAGCGTTTTGAAACATTTTTCCCATAGGGTTCAATGTTAAACTAAGTCCTGCCATAGCCGCCATTTTGAATTTCATACCAGAACAAAAAACGTAAAGTTTGTAGAGGACCATCTAATGAACATTCATGTACAGTTTGGCTTTAATCATATTTGTAGTTTCTGAGTAGAAGGCATTTGAATATTTTCCCATAGGGTCCAATGTTAATCTATGTCCTGCGGTGGCGGCCATCTTGGATTTCCGACCGGCATAAAAAACAGAAAATTTGTAGAAAACCTTCCAATGATCATTCCTGGGCAGTTTGGTTTCAACTGTCCAAGTGGTTTCAGAGAAGAAGCATTTTGAAACATTTTTCCCATAGGGTCCAATGTTAAACTAAGTCCTGCCGTAGCCGCCATTTTGAATTTCATATCGGAACAAAAAACCTTAAGATTGTAGAGGACCATCCAATGAACATTCATGTACAGTTTGGCTTTAATAATATTTGTAGTTTCTGAGAAGAAGGCATTTGAACATTTTCCCATAGGGTCCAATGTTAATCTATGTCCTGCGGTGGTGGCCATCTTGGATTTCCGACCAGCATAAAAAACAAAAATTTGTAGAGGACCTTCCAATGATCATTCCTGGGCAGTTTGGTTTCAACTGTCCAAGTGGTTTCAGGGAAGAAGCATTTTGAAACATTTTTCCCATAGGGTCCAATGTTAAACTAAGTCCTGCCGTAGCCGCCATTTTGAATTTCATATCGGAACAAAAAACCTTAAGATTGTAGAGGACCATCCAATGAACATTCATGTACAGTTTGGCTTTAATAATATTTGTAGTTTCTGAGAAGAAGGCATTTGAACATTTTCCCATAGGGTCCAATGTTAATCTATGTCCTGCAGTGGCGGCCATCTTGAATTTCCGATCGGCATAAAAAAACAGAAACTTTGTAGAGGACCTTCCAATGATCATTCCTGGGCAGTTTGGTTTCAATTATCCAAGTGGTTTCAGAGAAGAAGCGTTTTGAAACATTTTTCCCATAGAGTCCAATGTTAAACTAAGTCCTGCCGTAGCCGCCATTTTGAATTTCATACCAGAACAAAAAACGTAAAGTTTGTAGAGGACCATCTAATGAACATTCATGTACAGTTTGGCTTTAATCATATTTGTAGTTTCTGAGTAGAAGGCATTTGAATATTTTCCCATAGGGTCCAATGTTAATCTATGTCCTGCGGTGGCGGCCATCTTGGATTTCCGACCGGCATAAAAAACGGAAAATTTGTAGAGGACCTTCCAATGATCATTCCTGGGCAGTTTAGTTTCAACTGTCCAAGTGGTTTCAGAGAAGAAGCATTTTGAAACATTTTTCCCATATGGTCCAATGTTAAACTAAGTCCTGCCATAGCCGCCATTTTGAATTTCATATCAGAACAAAAAACGTAAAGTTTGTAGAGGACCATCTAATGAACATTCATGTACAGTTTGGCTTTAATCATATTTGTAGTTTCTGAGTAGAAGGCATTTGAATATTTTCCCATAGGGTCCAATGTTAATCTATGTCCTGCGGTGGCGGCCATCTTGGATTTCCGACCGGCATAAAAAACGGAAAATTTGTAGAGGACCTTCCAATGATCATTCCTGGGCAGTTTAGTTTCAACTGTCCAAGTGGTTTCAGAGAAGAAGCATTTTGAAACATTTTTCCCATATGGTCCAATGTTAAACTAAGTCCTGCCATAGCCGCCATTTTGAATTTCATATCAGAACAAAAAACGTAAAGTTTGTAGAGGACCATCTAATGAACATTCATGTACAGTTTGGCTTTAATCATATTTGTAGTTTCTGAGTAGAAGGCATTTGAATATTTTCCCATAGGGTCCAATGTTAATCTATGTCCTGCGGTGGCGGCCATCTTGGATTTCCGACCGGCATAAAAAACGGAAAATTTGTAGAGGACCTTCCAATGATCATTCCTGGGCAGTTTGGTTTCAACTGTCCATGTGGTTTCAGAGAAGAAGCATTTTGAAACATTTTTCCCATAGGGTCCAATGTTAAACTAAGTCCTGCCGTAGCCGCCATTTTGAATTTCATATCGGAACAAAAAACCTTAAGATTGTAGAGGACCATCCAATGAACATTCATGTACAGTTTGGCTTTAATCATATTTGTAGTTTCTGAGAAGAAGGCATTTGAACATTTTCCCATAGGGTCCAATGTTAATCTATGTATTGTGGTGGCGGCCATCTTGGATTTCCGATCGGCATAAAAAACATAAAATTTCTAGAGGACCTTCCAATGATCATTCCTAGGCAGTTTGGTTTCAATTATCCAAGTGGTTTCAGAGAAGAAGCGTTTTGAAACATTTTTCCCATAGGGTTCAATGTTAAACTAAGTCCTGCCATAGCCGCCATTTTGAATTTCATACCAGAACAAAAAACGTAAAGTTTGTAGAGGACCATCTAATGAACATTCATGTACAGTTTGGCTTTAATCATATTTGTAGTTTCTGAGTAGAAGGCATTTGAATATTTTCCCATAGGGTCCAATGTTAATCTATGTCCTGCGGTGGCGGCCATCTTGGATTTCCGACCGGCATAAAAAACAGAAAATTTGTAGAAAACCTTCCAATGATCATTCCTGGGCAGTTTGGTTTCAACTGTCCAAGTGGTTTCAGAGAAGAAGCATTTTGAAACATTTTTCCCATAGGGTCCAATGTTAAACTAAGTCCTGCCGTAGCCGCCATTTTGAATTTCATATCGGAACAAAAAACCTTAAGATTGTAGAGGACCATCCAATGAACATTCATGTACAGTTTGGCTTTAATAATATTTGTAGTTTCTGAGAAGAAGGCATTTGAACATTTTCCCATAGGGTCCAATGTTAATCTATGTCCTGCGGTGGTGGCCATCTTGGATTTCCGACCAGCATAAAAAACAAAAATTTGTAGAGGACCTTCCAATGATCATTCCTGGGCAGTTTGGTTTCAACTGTCCAAGTGGTTTCAGGGAAGAAGCATTTTGAAACATTTTTCCCATAGGGTCCAATGTTAAACTAAGTCCTGCCGTAGCCGCCATTTTGAATTTCATATCGGAACAAAAAACCTTAAGATTGTAGAGGACCATCCAATGAACATTCATGTACAGTTTGGCTTTAATAATATTTGTAGTTTCTGAGAAGAAGGCATTTGAACATTTTCCCATAGGGTCCAATGTTAATCTATGTCCTGCGATGGTGGCCATCTTGGATTTCCGATCGGCATAAAAAACACACACCTTGTAGAGGACCTTCCAATGATCATTCCTGGGCAGTTTGGTTTCAATTATCCAAGTGGTTTCAGAGAAGAAGCGTTTTGAAACATTTTTCCCATAGGGTCCAATGTTAAACTAAGTCCTGCCGTAGCCGCCATTTTGAATTTCATATCGGAACAAAAAACGTAAAGTTTGTAGAGGACCATCTAATGAACATTCATGTACAGTTTGGCTTTAATAATATTTGTAGTTTCTGAGAAGAAGGCATTTGAACATTTTCCCATAGGGTCCAATGTTAATCTATGTCCTGCGGTGGTGGCCATCTTGAATTTTCGATCGGCATAAAAAAACAGAAACTTTGTAGAGGACCTTCCAATGATCATTCCTGGGCAGTTTGGATTCAATTGTCCAAGTGGTTTCAGAGAAGAAGCGTTTTGAAACATTTTTCCCATAGGGTCCAATGTTAAACTAAGTCCTGCCGTAGCCGCCATTTTGAATTTCATATCGGAACAAAAAACCTTAAGATTGTAGAGGACCATCCAATGAACATTCATGTACAGTTTGGCTTTAATAATATTTGTAGTTTCTGAGAAGAAGGCATTTGAACATTTTCCCATAGGGTCCAATGTTAATCTATGTATTGTGGTGGCGGCCATCTTGGATTTCCGATCGGCATAAAAAACAGAAAATTTGTAGAGGACCTTCCAATGATCATTCCTGGGCAGTTTGGTTTCAACTGTTCTAGTGGTTTCAGAGAAGAAGCGTTTTCAAACATTTCCCCCATAGGGTCCAATGTTAAACTAAGTCCTGCCGTAGCCGCCATTTTGAATTTCATATCGGAACAAAAAACGTAAAGTTTGTAGAGGACCATCCAATGAACATTCTTGTACAGTTTGGCTTTAATCATATTTGTAGTTTCTGAGAAGAAGGCATTTGAACATTTTCCCATAGGGTCCAATGTTAATCTATGTCCTGCGGTGGTGGCCATCTTGGATTTCCGATCGGCATAAAAAACACACACCTTGTAGAGGACCTTCCAATGATCATTCCTGGGCAGTTTGGTTTCAATTATCCAAGTGGTTTCAGAGAAGAAGTGTTTTGAAACATTTTTCCCATAGGGTCCAATGTTAAACTAAGTCCTGCCGTAGCCGCCATTTTGAATTTTATATCGGAACAAAAAACGCAAAGTTTGTAGAGAACCATCCAATGAACATTCATGTACAGTTTGGCTTTAATAATATTTGTAGTTTCTGAGAAGAAGGCATTTGAACATTTTCCCATAGGGTCCAATGTTAATCTATGTCCTGCGGTGGTGGTCATCTTGGATTTCGACCGGCATAAAAAACAGAAACTTTGTAGAGGACCTTCCAATGATCATTCCTGGGCAGTTTGGTTTCATCTGTCCAAGTCGTTTCAGAGAAGAAGCATTTTGAAACATTTTTCCCATAGGGTCCAATGTTAAACTAAGTCCTGCCGTAGCCGCCATTTTGAATTTCATATCGGAACAAAAAACGTATTGTTTGTAGAGAATCATCCAATGAACATTCATGTACAGTTTGGCTTTAATCATATTTGTAGTTTCTGAGAAGAAGGCATTTGAACATTTTCCCATAGGGTCCAATGTTAATCTATGTCCTGCAGTGGCGGCCATCTTGAATTTCCGATCGGCATAAAAAAACAGAAACTTTGTAGAGGACCTTCCAATGATCATTCCTGGGCAGTTTGGTTTCAATTATCCAAGTGGTTTCAGAGAAGAAGCGTTTTGAAACATTTTTCCCATAGGGTCCAATGTTAAACTAAGTCCTGCCGTAGCCGCCATTTTGAATTTCATACCAGAACAAAAAACGTAAAGTTTGTAGAGGACCATCTAATGAACATTCATGTACAGTTTGGCTTTAATCATATTTGTAGTTTCTGAGTAGAAGGCATTTGAATATTTTCCCATAGGGTCCAATGTTAATCTATGTCCTGCGGTGGCGGCCATCTTGGATTTCCGACCGGCATAAAAAACGGAAAATTTGTAGAGGACCTTCCAATGATCATTCCTGGGCAGTTTGGTTTCAACTGTCCAAGTGGTTTCAGAGAAGAAGCATTTTGAAACATTTTTCCCATAGGGTCCAATGTTAAACTAAGTCCTGCCGTAGCCCCCATTTTGAATTTCATATCGGAACAAAAAACCTTAAGATTGTAGAGGACCATCCAATGAACATTCATGTACAGTTTGGCTTTAATCATATTTGTAGTTTCTGAGAAGAAGGCATTTGAACATTTTCCCATAGGGTCCAATGTTAATCTATGTATTGTGGTGGCGGCCATCTTGGATTTCCGATCGGCATAAAAAACATAAAATTTCTAGAGGACCTTCCAATGATCATTCCTAGGCAGTTTGGTTTCAATTATCCAAGTGGTTTCAGAGAAGAAGCGTTTTGAAACATTTTTCCCATAGGGTCCAATGTTAAACTAAGTCCTGCCGTAGCCGCCATTTTGAATTTCATATCGGAACAAAAAACGTAAAGTTTGTAGAGGACCATCTAATGAACATTCATGTACAGTTTGGCTTTAATAATATTTGTAGTTTCTGAGAAGAAGGCATTTGAACATTTTCCCATAGGGTCCAATGTTAATCTATGTCCTGCGGTGGTGGCCATCTTGAATTTTCGATCGGCATAAAAAAACAGAAACTTTGTAGAGGACCTTCCAATGATCATTCCTGGGCAGTTTGGATTCAATTGTCCAAGTGGTTTCAGAGAAGAAGCGTTTTGAAACATTTTTCCCATAGGGTCCAATGTTAAACTAAGTCCTGCCGTAGCCGCCATTTTGAATTTCATATCGGAACAAAAAACCTTAAGATTGTAGAGGACCATCCAATGAACATTCATGTACAGTTTGGCTTTAATAATATTTGTAGTTTCTGAGAAGAAGGCATTTGAACATTTTCCCATAGGGTCCAATGTTAATCTATGTATTGTGGTGGCGGCCATCTTGGATTTCCGATCGGCATAAAAAACAGAAAATTTGTAGAGGACCTTCCAATGATCATTCCTGGGCAGTTTGGTTTCAACTGTTCTAGTGGTTTCAGAGAAGAAGCGTTTTCAAACATTTCCCCCATAGGGTCCAATGTTAAACTAAGTCCTGCCGTAGCCGCCATTTTGAATTTCATATCGGAACAAAAAACGTAAAGTTTGTAGAGGACCATCCAATGAACATTCTTGTACAGTTTGGCTTTAATCATATTTGTAGTTTCTGAGAAGAAGGCATTTGAACATTTTCCCATAGGGTCCAATGTTAATCTATGTCCTGCGGTGGTGGCCATCTTGGATTTCCGATCGGCATAAAAAACACACACCTTGTAGAGGACCTTCCAATGATCATTCCTGGGCAGTTTGGTTTCAATTATCCAAGTGGTTTCAGAGAAGAAGTGTTTTGAAACATTTTTCCCATAGGGTCCAATGTTAAACTAAGTCCTGCCGTAGCCGCCATTTTGAATTTTATATCGGAACAAAAAACGCAAAGTTTGTAGAGAACCATCCAATGAACATTCATGTACAGTTTGGCTTTAATAATATTTGTAGTTTCTGAGAAGAAGGCATTTGAACATTTTCCCATAGGGTCCAATGTTAATCTATGTCCTGCGGTGGTGGCCATCTTGGATTTCGACCGGCATAAAAAACAGAAACTTTGTAGAGGACCTTCCAATGATCATTCCTGGGCAGTTTGGTTTCATCTGTCCAAGTCGTTTCAGAGAAGAAGCATTTTGAAACATTTTTCCCATAGGGTCCAATGTTAAACTAAGTCCTGCCGTAGCCGCCATTTTGAATTTCATATCGGAACAAAAAACGTATTGTTTGTAGAGAATCATCCAATGAACATTCATGTACAGTTTGGCTTTAATCATATTTGTAGTTTCTGAGAAGAAGGCATTTGAACATTTTCCCATAGGGTCCAATGTTAATCTATGTCCTGCAGTGGCGGCCATCTTGAATTTCCGATCGGCATAAAAAAACAGAAACTTTGTAGAGGACCTTCCAATGATCATTCCTGGGCAGTTTGGTTTCAATTATCCAAGTGGTTTCAGAGAAGAAGCGTTTTGAAACATTTTTCCCATAGGGTCCAATGTTAAACTAAGTCCTGCCGTAGCCGCCATTTTGAATTTCATACCAGAACAAAAAACGTAAAGTTTGTAGAGGACCATCTAATGAACATTCATGTACAGTTTGGCTTTAATCATATTTGTAGTTTCTGAGTAGAAGGCATTTGAATATTTTCCCATAGGGTCCAATGTTAATCTATGTCCTGCGGTGGCGGCCATCTTGGATTTCCGACCGGCATAAAAAACGGAAAATTTGTAGAGGACCTTCCAATGATCATTCCTGGGCAGTTTAGCTTCAACTGTCCAAGTGGTTTCAGAGAAGAAGCATTTTGAAACATTTTTCCCATAGGGTCCAATGTTAAACTAAGTCCTGCCATAGCCGCCATTTTGAATTTCATATCAGAACAAAAAACGTAAAGTTTGTAGAGGACCATCTAATGAACATTCATGTACAGTTTGGCTTTAATCATATTTGTAGTTTCTGAGTAGAAGGCATTTGAATATTTTCCCATAGGGTCCAATGTTAATCTATGTCCTGCGGTGGCGGCCATCTTGGATTTCCGACCGGCATAAAAAACGGAAAATTTGTAGAGGACCTTCCAATGATCATTCCTGGGCAGTTTGGTTTCAACTGTCCAAGTGGTTTCAGAGAAGAAGCATTTTGAAACATTTTTCCCATAGGGTCCAATGTTAAACTAAGTCCTGCCGTAGCCCCCATTTTGAATTTCATATCGGAACAAAAAACCTTAAGATTGTAGAGGACCATCCAATGAACATTCATGTACAGTTTGGCTTTAATCATATTTGTAGTTTCTGAGAAGAAGGCATTTGAACATTTTCCCATAGGGTCCAATGTTAATCTATGTATTGTGGTGGCGGCCATCTTGGATTTCCGATCGGCATAAAAAACATAAAATTTCTAGAGGACCTTCCAATGATCATTCCTAGGCAGTTTGGTTTCAATTATCCAAGTGGTTTCAGAGAAGAAGCGTTTTGAAACATTTTTCCCATAGGGTTCAATGTTAAACTAAGTCCTGCCATAGCCGCCATTTTGAATTTCATACCAGAACAAAAAACGTAAAGTTTGTAGAGGACCATCTAATGAACATTCATGTACAGTTTGGCTTTAATCATATTTGTAGTTTCTGAGTAGAAGGCATTTGAATATTTTCCCATAGGGTCCAATGTTAATCTATGTCCTGCGGTGGCGGCCATCTTGGATTTCCGACCGGCATAAAAAACATAAAATTTGTAGAAAACCTTCCAATGATCATTCCTGGGCAGTTTGGTTTCAACTGTCCAAGTGGTTTCAGAGAAGAAGCATTTTGAAACATTTTTCCCATAGGGTCCAATGTTAAACTAAGTCCTGCCGTAGCCGCCATTTTGAATTTCATATCGGAACAAAAAACCTTAAGATTGTAGAGGACCATCCAATGAACATTCATGTACAGTTTGGCTTTAATAATATTTGTAGTTTCTGAGAAGAAGGCATTTGAACATTTTCCCATAGGGTCCAATGTTAATCTATGTCCTGCGGTGGCGGCCATCTTGGATTTCCGACCGGCATAAAAAACAAAAAAATTGTAGAGGACCTTCCAATGATCATTCCTGGGCAGTTTGGTTTCAACTGTCCAAGTGGTTTCAGAGAAGAAGCATTTTGAAACATTTTTCCCATAGGGTCCAATGTTAAACTAAGTCCTGCCGTAGCCGCCATTTTGAATTTCATATCGGAACAAAAAACGTAAAGTTTGTAGAGGACCATCCAATGTACACACATATGGACAGTTTGGCTTTAATCATATTTGTAGTTTCTGAGAAGAAGGCATTTGAACATTTTCCCATAGGGTCCAATGTTAATCTATGTCCTGCGATGGTGGCCATCTTGGATTTCCGATCGGCATAAAAAACACACACCTTGTAGAGGACCTTCCAATGATCATTCCTGGGCAGTTTGGTTTCAATTATCCAAGTGGTTTCAGAGAAGAAGCGTTTTGAAACATTTTTCCCATAGGGTCCAATGTTAAACTAAGTCCTGCCGTAGCCGCCATTTTGAATTTCATATCGGAACAAAAAACGTAAAGTTTGTAGAGGACCATCTAATGAACATTCATGTACAGTTTGGCTTTAATAATATTTGTAGTTTCTGAGAAGAAGGCATTTGAACATTTTCCCATAGGGTCCAATGTTAATCTATGTCCTGCGGTGGTGGCCATCTTGAATTTTCGATCGGCATAAAAAAACAGAAACTTTGTAGAGGACCTTCCAATGATCATTCCTGGGCAGTTTGGATTCAATTGTCCAAGTGGTTTCAGAGAAGAAGCGTTTTGAAACATTTTTCCCATAGGGTCCAATGTTAAACTAAGTCCTGCCGTAGCCGCCATTTGAATTTCATATCGGAACAAAAAACCTTAAGATTGTAGAGGACCATCCAATGAACATTCATGTACAGTTTGGCTTTAATAATATTTGTAGTTTCTGAGAAGAAGGCATTTGAACATTTTCCCATAGGGTCCAATGTTAATCTATGTCCTGCGGTGGCGGCCATCTTGGATTTCCGACCGGCATAAAAAACAGAAAATTTGTAGAGGACCTTCCAATGATCATTCCTGGGCAGTTTGATTTCAACTGTCCTAGTGGTTTCAGAGAAGAAGCATTTTGAAACATTTTTCCCATAGGGTCCAATGTTAAACTAAGTCCTGCTGTAGCCGCCATTTTGAATTTCATATCGGAACAAAAAACCTTAAGATTGTAGAGGACCATCCAATGAACATTCATGTACAGTTTGGCTTTAATCATATTTGTAGTTTCTGAGAAGAAGGCATTTGAACATTTTCCCATAGGGTCCAATGTTAATCTATGTCCTGCGATGGCGGCCATCTTGGATTTCCGATCGGCATAAAAAACAGTAACTTGGTAAAGGACATTCCAATGATCATTCCTTTACAGTTTGGGTTCAGTCAGTTCATCAGTTTCGGAGAAGAAGATCTTTGAAATTTCAGCCAATCAGAGCATATTATTGGCCCTGGCAGCCATATTGAATATCCGACTGGAACGAAAAACAGTAACTTTGTAGAGGACCATCCAAGGAACATTCCTGCTAAGTTCGGTTCCAATCGGCCAAGTGGTTTCGGAGAAGAAGCTTGAAATGTGAAAAGTTTACAGACGACAGACGACAGACGACGGACGCCAAGTGATGGCAATAGTTCACATGGACCTTTGGTCCAGGTGAACTAATAAATGAATTTGCATATACGGTACATTGTATATTAAGCAGGTATTCTATACAATAAATTCTTTTTAGGTTGAATTTATAGGGTTTTTTAAAGTTGTGAAATTTCAAATCTTTTAGAAACCAGATATAAAATGTGTTGCTGCTAGTATTCTAAGGAAAATGACAAGTAAGTTGAGATTTAAACATTTTTCAGTTATTTGGAGGTCAAGCACCATTGAGGTAGTTAAATAATGTTCATCTGATACATTAAATTAGTACTGGTATATACTGAATGCTTAATAGTAATACATCAAAATTAAAGCAACATAACTATGGTTCAAGAACAGACGTGTATTACTGGACTGGTTATCTGTCTGGTTTACTTTTAAAGATGACACAATCCATGTAATGATTAATGAAGTACTTATAGTGAGTGAGTGATTGTTGTTTAACGCCAAATGAGCAATATTTCAGCTATATCAAAGCAAGGACAAGTCACATTTCGATGAGATGATGATGATTTCTGCTGAGTCAGATTCTTATAGTGCTAGTTCACTGAAACAACAAACATTGGCAGACATGTCGCTCCACTGGGAAACATTATCCTGATTCTGAGCCAACCAATTTCATATTCTTTGGTTTGACCCAAACCGGAGCTTGAACCCATGATCTACCACACTTGAGGCAAGTATTCTAACCATTACACCACCGATGTGGTTTGAAGATATTTATTTAACTCTGGTCTTGCAAATTCAAAAATACTAAAATAACTGCTGATTTTTAAGTAATTAGATTATTTGTAAAAAGTAATCAAATACATATATGTGTTTGAAAAATTAGTTGCAAAAAAACAGGATAAGTCACATTTTAACTCATAAATTCTTTTTTAAAATAATGCATAAATACATGTATAAAATTTACACATTGTACATGTATACATGCCTAGATTACACTTACAAGCACCAATCATAATCTATAATAATAAGTCTATAAATAACTTACTGTCTACTTTAATAAGTCTAAAAATAACTCATTGTCTACTTTAATAAGTCTATAAATAACTTACTGTCTACTTTAATAAGTCTATAAATAACTCAATGTCTACTTTAATAAGTCTATAAATAACTTACCGTCTACTTTAATCCAGGTAGATTGTTTAGTCTCTCCAGCATCATTAGTAGCAAAGCATTGATACATCCCTGAATCACTCAGATCAAGATTGTTAATCACTAGAGAACCTGCTTGTGTAACACTTAGTCTGAAAAATACAAATTGTCATGTGTTAATAGAATAAACACAAGTGTGTTCAGTTTATGCTGTTTATTTAATTTTAATAAATTTTTCTTATCGTGAGAATTTTTTTTTAAATTAAAGATTGGTCAAAGAATTTTTTTTATTAAAAATTGGTCAAATGTAAAAATTGTACAAAGTGTTTTTAAATGTCTTAAAAGAATGTTCTGATCAACTGTATAACAAACATCTGTTTTAGCCAACAAAAGGAACATAATCAGTATTAAAATAATAATAATAATAAGAAACGGAGCAAAAACAATAAGTCTCCAAACGTTGTTTGGGAGACTTAATAAAGGTGATTATGGTGTTTAACGCTACTATCAACAATATTTCAGTTATATCGTGGCAGTCAGTTTTATTGGAGGAGGAAACCAGAGTACCCAGAGAAAACCACCCACCTGCCACAAGTAACTGATTGCATAGGTAGCTATAAATCCTACTACCATACGATCACAACCATGATGGCCTTTATTAAATAAAAAAAAATTAATATGTCATAATGAGCAAAACAAAAATGTCTCTTATGTAGTAGTAGTTAATAAATTCAAAAAACTTAAAATTTAAATTTGACCTGTAATTAATTTATTACGAATATCGTGTGAAAAATAATGCTTAGAACATGGAAATCAACAACAGCTGAGTTAAGAATAACCAAATAATACTTATATCAAAATACAGGTCAAGTACAAATACTTGACCTAAATTCTGATGCAAGTATTATTATATTAAAATTTCAGAAAATGAGAAACTTGTGTTAAATATAGAGAAAACAATGAAAGTTTGACATTTTGGCCTCTTGCTTCAAATAAAAACCTGACCTATTTATATATATATATACAACGTCTGAGAAACCAGTCAACGATCAATCTTACGGGGTGTTGGATCGTTACGGTATAACGATACTATACAAGTAAAACAATTATAAACGTCTAAAATGGTTTGTAAAACAACACCAAGTCCACAAAACAAAGTGATAAAGAATTAAACACTTCGTAGAATGACAAAATTTTCGTCCCACCGAGGGACTTTATCAATGTCTAATTAAATAAAATCTCGAAACAATATGGCGACTTTTCAAATTTCAAAAAAGTTTTTGACGGTCCATGTACGGCACAAAAGAACCAGAAGATGCACATATGAAACTACATGCATAAAAGAATGGAAATCCTACATATAAATTAATAAAAGTACAATAACAATAATATAAATATACAATAGGGCTACACATTTAAATAAATGTTAAATTAGAAATAAAAATAAATATAAAAATGAGACATTATTGGTAAATGTATCAAATAGCACTGTCAAAATATTGTTGAAAACGGTATGATACCCAAACTCATTCAAAAAAACGGCCTGCCACAGTGTGGAATATATACTTTGGGCCAATAGAGCAAACTGTATGTCCTAATACGACTGGAGGAGATCAACACGAATAGGAGTCAAGAGAGGATATTACTTTTTCTCATTGATTCCATTCGGTGATAAGGTCTTAAGTTTTCTAATCCAGAAGCTTTCCCTTTCCTGTCTGCTTTTATCATCCCACTTGGGGTTATGGTCAATTATGGTGACCTGCAGTTTGCCGAAAGAATCATGGTGGCCCGTCGATCTGAGATGTCTGCTGAGTGGAAGGTCAGGTTTGCAATTTGCATCGCTTCTGTGGCCATTCAAGCGTTTACTAAGTTGTTGTTTAGTTTCTCCGATGTATTGAAGACCACAAATTGCACATTCCAGGAGGTAGATAATATTTTCTGTCTTGCAGTTGGCATTGCAGTATATGATGAATTTTTCTCCTGTATGTGTGCTGCTGAATTTTTGTGTGCATTGGATGTTTTTGCACGTCATACATCGTCTCGAATCACATTTTTGACACTGACCATTGTAGGCAGGTCGAGGGGAGATGTCAGCTCTCACCAAGATGTCTTTCAAACTTTTGGGTTTCCTGAAGGCCAAGACGGGTGGTTCTTTGAAGATTTTACACAGTTCTGGGTGTTTTTGTATGGTTGTCCAGTGCTCACGAACGATGCTGGATAAATTACTGAGCGCAGGATGGTATGTAATGACAAATGGCACTCTGTTGTTCGCGTTCTTTTCTTAATATTGGATGAGGTCTTTTCTGTCAATACCACTTGCTTTGTTAAAACAATGGTTAATGCTCGCATTGTTGTAACCCCTCTTTTTTAGATGACATTTCAGTTCCCCAAGCCATTTTTTGGTGGTTTGTTCGTTGGAGCAGATGCGTTTGATTCGGAGAGCTTGGCTGTACGGAATACTTTTGGTGCAATGTTTAGGATGACAACTCTGTGGGGACAGGTACTGATGTTTATCTGTCGGTTTGTTGTATATGTCAGTTGACATAATACCATTTTCACAGGTGGTGTAAGTATCCAGAAAGGAGATGTTATTTCTAGATGTTTCATGGGTGAATTTTATAGTGGGGTGAACATTATTGGCGTGGTCAAAGAAACGATTGAGGTTTTCTTCCGACTCGGTCCACTTCATGTCAACGTCGTCTATGAAACGAAACCAGGAAAGTGGCTTGTGAGGTGCAGATTGTATGATAAGTTTTTCAAGCTTCCCCATGAAGATGTTGGCGTATGAAGGTGCCATCTTTGTTCCCATAGCTGTTCCACACTGTGGCGGGCCGTTTTTTTGGGTATCATACCGTTTTCAACAATATTTTGACAGTGCTATTTGATACATTTACCAATAATGTCTCATTTTTATATTTATTTTTATTTCTAATTTAACATTTATTTAAATGTGTAGCCCTATTGTATATTTATATTATTGTTATTGTACTTTTATTAATTTATATGTAGGATTTCCATTCTTTTATGCATGTAGTTTCATATGTGCATCTTCTGGTTCTTTTGTGCCGTACATGGACCGTCAAAAACTTTTTTGAAATTTGAAAAGTCGCCATATTGTTTCGAGATTTTATTTAATTAGACATTGATAAAGTCCCTCGGTGGGACGAAAATTTTGTCATTCTACGAAGTGTTTAATTCTTTATCACTTTGTTTTGTGTACTTGGTGTTGTTTTACAAACCATTTTAGACGTTTATATATATATATATATATATATATTGAAATTGATTATGGAGATGTACTATAGACACTAGTTGTTAGCAGACGATAACATTGCCATACAACTATATGACCTTATATGTCGTTAATCGTCAGTGTACTAATATATATTGTATTAGTGATTTTCTGTATTGTTCCAATTGTAATCCCATGTTTATTTTGTCGTTAATCGTCAGTGTACTAATATATATTGTATTAGTGATTTTCTGTATTGTTCCAATTGTAATCCCATGTTTATTTTGTCATGTGTTTTCTTTATATTTGTATATGTAATATGATCTCATGTTGCACATTTTCATGTGTCTGAGTGTACCAATAAAATCTTGAAACCCACATGTTTTTGTGGTCAAATAAAAACTAGGTTATTTTTTCATATTATATTAAAGAGGAATTTTCTTACCTGTTGTTTTCAATAGAAGAAACAGGATTAGCATTGAAGTACCAGGTTATAGTAGGTGATGGGTTGCCCGTAGCTACACAATCAACTTGTAATGACTGGCCATAGTCTCTGACATACTGACTTTGTATTTGTGATGAGATAAGTGGAGCTTCTACAAGATCAAATAAATACAGGTTATCAAAAACGTTTCTTCTACCTTGTAATAATATAGTCAATCAAATTGTCATTTCTACATTAGACACTAATTAATGTTATTTTTTTTTAATATCTTTCTTTCTTTCATTTCATATTTATTTCTTAAAGAATATTTAGCATGTTACAAACATATAGACATAATTTTCTTTCACATTCATGACACTTTACAATAGAGCATACAAGTATTTTCCCTTTTCCCCACTCCAGGTATTAAGTCCAGTCTAAAAGGGTAGGATTGTCAGCAGTTTTTTTGCAAATCATTTCATACTTCCTTTCTTAAACTTACACATAATTTTTAAAATTTTCTAAATATAGCTATTGCAAATTATTTCATACTTCCATTCTTAAACTTACACATAATTTTTAAAATTTTCTAAATATAGCTATTGCAAATTATTTCATACTTCCATTCTTAAACTTACACATAATTTTTAAAATTTTCTAAATATAGCTATTGCAAATTATTTCATACTTCCATTCTTAAACTTACACATAATTTTAAAAATTTTCTAAATATAGCTAAGTAAACTGAATAATATACCATTCAAAGATTGTGGAATATTATACAAATATTCCATGCGATTGTCGTCAATATATAAGAATATTTTCCCGAGGTACCTTGAATTGCATGGATGTGCTATATTGCCCGAGGCCAACGGCAGAGGGTAATATAACACATCCATGCAATTCAAGGTACAGAGGGAAAATGTTCTTGTATATTGACCAGTCACATCGAATATTTGTTATGTTATATTTTAATAGTAAAATAATTAATCAAAACTAAAAAAAAATATTAATAAGTGCAAGTTGACATACTAAATGAGACAAATAGCAAGAAATTTCAAGTAGTCTAACAGTTCTGATAATAAACATTAACAGTACCAGACTTTTTGGAGAAAAAAAATTAGCTGCTGGACACTGAGTCCACCACCGCATCAATTTTTGGTGGACCTACTGAGTTTTTGCTGGATTGATTTGTCGACACAGCTTATAATGATCATGGGGACATCGATGGCATCTACAATAGAGATGTCACAGATGGTTTACTTGACCTAGATCAAAATACAAGAACTAGGGGGAGGAACGACAAAAAATTGAAGAAAAAATACAGAAAACTCAACATCCGGAAATTTTCTTTCACAAACAGAATAGTTGACATTTGGAACAGTCTACCAAACAGCGAAAAATTTTGAGGTCAACTTAGATAAGTACTGGGAAGCACATGAGTTCAAATATGATCACACAGCTAACATCAACCTAACTAGTTAGCCCGGGAGTGATGTAAAGTCGCAGTCTAGCATAGTAGAAGAAGAGGTGGATATAGTGGTTTCAGCAAGTCAGCGTCCACAGTCGAACCTAACCTAACCTAACCTAACCTATAATATAAATATATTATTTAATACATATATCAATTCAGACAGAGAATGAAATCACATCTAAAAGTCTCTCTCTCTCTATCTCAGTGTTTTCACTACAAATTTTGATAGGGGGAGGTTTTAGAATTAGACGGAGAGAAAATTCGACCGAGAGTCAGAAGCCCCCAGTGGTTTCAGTGTAAAGCCCTGGTAAGGGGTGGAGGTGGAAGCACCCCAGTCGATTTTTGATTTGGTGAATTTTGACTCGCTTTTGAGTAGCTTTAAAATTGCTTCTTTTTGCTTAAATTTACACTGACTAACTTTGAGAAAAAGTAAAATGTAACAAAAATCTTTTTTCAGACAGGTATACAGGAATTCAGGATCTTCATGACCATTGGACAATTTTTCATTGAGAATGATTTCTCAAAATTAACAACCATAAGTCATTTTCCATTGTTATTTCTGAGAAAGTCTGCAATTTTTCAGGTCAAAGATAAATGTACACGTTTGGTAGGCAGTAGAAATAAACTTGATCATTTGGAAAAGAAATATGAACTTCCCCTATGATTATGTACTATTGAAAATAAAGATTTGATAATATTGGTATTTGCTTCATTTCCTTGACATAGTAAGTATGAAGTTATATCAACATTCAGATTCTTCGCAGTTTTTGAATAATTAAAATAGCAATTTTCTAAATATTCTTACTGTAATTTCTCTCTTAAGATTTTGAAATAAAGTATGCATTTAACTTTTTTTAATAACAGAAAAGAACTTTCAAAGATAAGTAATATTCAAGAATCTGATTGTTAATGTAACCACAAACCACCCTGTACCAATACAAAATGAAGAATGAAAATAGTCAAAGACTCATACATTTCAATAAACTTTTATTTTGTTGAAAATATACAATCACAAATGACACAAACCCCCATAAAATATTTGAAGGGAGAACTCATGCATGTACTTCAGAAGGGGATCGACAGTTCTTATATTCATATAGTCATAGACATCTGAAAATAGTCTAGTTTGACAGACTAGATACTTTTTCATGTATCCCATGTCCTCAAACCGAAAATCTAAATAATTTCAGACAGGGGACTCTTGAAAATGACTAGGAACATCACATATGTGCAATATCATTCACGATATTCGAGTCAGAACTTTAAAAGAACGTGGTTTCTGATTCTGCCTGGTAATGGCCACAATCATCTAGCTGATTATAATGCCACGACTTAGGTGTGCATATGGACCCCACCCCCCTCTGCCAAAAAAATGTAAGAATTTAATTCATTTGTCAGTGAGGCTTTGAAGGCCTCGACTGATGGCGCTGTTACTACCCCAGGAGGGAGGGCATCTTAAACACCCCAACTGGCCCAGTCCCCGAAATGAACATTTGAATTTAATGGTCCGAATCAAATTCCTGCAATTTATTTTTATATAGTTCTAAATAAAAACTGAAAATATTTAGTGGTCTGAACAATTAAACAAAGTTTTACTGGTCTTGGGCCGGATGACCGGTGCCCATCGTATTCATGAGGACCCCCCTTTTCTCCATACTGATACAACTTTACAAGATCAGACCTGCTGGAAAACATAAAAGTGGGTTATATTCCCTTCACTCCTTTAATCAATTAATTCAAATTATTTTAATCATCTTTTTGCTTTTTTGGACAAAAGTCCAAAATTAATTTATGCCGCTTCGTCGATGTTATCAATGTCATTCGAACCAAAGCTAGTCGGTCTCAAATCTTCCGTTAGAATGATTAAACTTTTATTTATTGTGTTACTGTGAATCATAATGTTTTAACATAAGAAATAATTAATTCTTCACTTCTTCAGCCTTCGTTCATTGCATACTTATCCTCTGAAGTAAACGAAACCGTTAGATAAAAACCGGAAATATTATAAATGGGACGAGAATTTAAGGCCGAAAGAAAATATTGGCCATCGACTCGTTTCTTTGTCACAATAGCGCTTTTTCACACACGAAATTAAGGTTAAATTGTAACCAAGTTCAAACACTAACATTTGTTTTCAATCTCCGAATTATATAATCCCCTGTTTACTCCGAGAGTACATGCCTGCCAATAACAAACTTACAGAATAAAATTAGAAAAGATAACTTGATTTATTTCGTTTCCGGTCGGGATGTAAACATTCATCCTACACGAAACTGAAACGATAGGCGGACAGTCGGGCTGACTAGGACGACGGAAATGCCGGACCTTATGAAATTCTGCCCCCTAGGTCCGATGATTTTCAAAAAGTCTGCAGTACATGTGCTGTTATTAAAATTAAAGATAGGTTGCGAACGTTTTTATCTTTGTCATCTATTTACAATAGATTGGTTTAAACTGGAAATCGTCACCGGGCAATATAACTCACACGTGGGAATTTCAAACGTTATATTTCCTGGTGGTCGTGGCAAGTGAAGCTAGAATAGATAAAATAGCGAAAAATATTGAATTTCTAATATTAAAAGATATCTAGTTCTAAAATATAATATACAGATATATTCATGTTGAAGCAGTCATCAAAACCTTGAGAAATATTCCACTTAAATGTATCTCAGAAATGGGGGGGTTCTTTTCTAAATATGTAGGTAGGACTTTATTCAAACCTTTCGACTGATTTCTACATGAATGAGAGTATGAGATAAGTGGTATTGACCCCCCTATTTGGGTTGTTACTGACCATAAACTGTGATGTAAGCGACTGATGTTTTGGTAGATGATTGACCATCGTTAGAAAATACTGCCTCACATTCATACTGGCCGACATCATTCATATCAGGATCCTTTATAATTAAAACTCTTTTATAAGAGTCAAATATATATTTAGTGCTTGCTACAATCTCTGTCCTCTGGGAACCAATCTTGTACCACTTTGTCTGTAGTTTAGATAATGGTCTGTAAAAATAATATTATTTGCTTATATTCCTCATCTTAAAAACAATAACAAAGGAAAGTGAATGCAAATCACTGAAAATTAACAATACAGCAAGTGAGCGATTGTTGCTTAACGTCAACTAATCAATTTTTCAGCTATATCATGGCAAGGACAAGTTACTTTTTACTGAGATAATGACGAAGTTCGCTTTGTACTAGACTACTAGACCAACACGCTTAGTTGGATTGTATAGTGCTAAAATTTGCAGTTAATCATAATAATTTGGTTTAGACAGGTTCCCTGCATCCAATTTTGGTTTGCATAATTTTTTTAAAGAAAATCTGTTATCCTCTATAAAACGAAGCAAAATTTGGCTACTTATAAAAATAAATTGATACAACTTGCGAAACAAATGTTTTAAAGCACCACATGGAGTGCAGTGTTGATAAGCCTGCAGCAAGTCAACAAGGGCTATCTGCACCAGTTTAACTCGAAAACCATAAATGATCAAAAGAAATCTGCTGAAATACTATCTGAAGCCTTTAAACAATCATTTCAAAGAAAATATGCATCAAACATGTCAAAATTAGATAAAAAAATATATAAATTGTGCTTATAGAACTTTCAAATACAGAATTTGATGAAAAATAAGCAAGTTCAAATTTTGGAATTTGGCTTTCGTTTTTTATTTGTCCTAACGTCTACTGAAATTACAGCATGTTGTTCTATTATTCCAAGTTTAACTTACTGATAACTGATACATTTTAAATCTTACCTTGCATTATAAATACATTCTAATTTAGTTTTAGATTCGCCTCTCTTGACTGTGGTATTTCTAGGACTGACAAGCAAAGTTGGCAATACTGTTGTTCCTTCACCGGTGTCTAAAAAATATACATAATCTTATATCATTTTTGGTTATCTATATCAAAAGTTACCTGCTGAGACATCTTTTTTTTTAAGTTCCATGCCTTTTGCCCATTAAACATTAGTATTAATTAGTTTTTTGCTTGGTTCTTTTTTTGTTGTTTAGATAACAGCAATACACATTTTTATGTCATCCACTTACATATATAACAGATGATATGCATATTGTGTTGGTAGAACAGTGTCAGTTGTATTATCACAGTGTATAACCGGACAGTTTTCAAAAACGGAAGTTGCTGTACTGTCCGACCAGGTAAATGTTAGTTGCTTGCAGAAATTTCAACATTTTTGGATGATTATCCTTGATTTATTCTTTGAAAGTGGATCAACCGAGGCAACAAAAATAAAAATATACATATGTCATTTATATTTCTGATCAAATAACAGTGCCCTATTTGAACACTGAAACTGGAAATCGCCGTTTAAACATCGGTGGATGGAATGTTTTCACTCGAAGAAAGGGGGTAAAAATCTATTTTTTCTCCACGAATTCTTTAAATTATGTCAAATATTTTCTCACCATCTCATGAAATAAACATTGACATTTTCAATGCAAGGAAAATATGACCGTAAACGTACTCATTTTCCTTACGATGGGTGCATTTAACATCGTTCTTCATTGTATGTCACTGTACGCCTAATTGCTACTGTACATTATCATTAATTGCTGAATCTTAAAACTCATCTGTCCACCTAATTGTTTTTTGTTAAAGTTGATCGAGAACTTTTCTACAGTCTAATCCTTTACAAATTTAGTTTTACCGAAAATTAAGAGTTTATGTGTTGGGGGACTTGTAATGAACTACATTTACCAGATATTCAGTAATCTTAGATGATATGTGATTCAAATATATTTGTATCTTATTCCCAGTTTTTGGAACAAGTTAAATGAGTTTTCTCCCGTTTACATAGTTATCTTCCTCTAGCAGCAGGTGTCTATACATTGACTGCAATGATTGTCTTTTACAACTACGTGATTGATACGAATATCGTGTTTCATACATTAGGAATTAATTCTCGCCACAATGTACCGGTGCAATAATATAAGACGAGTCCCGAGAGTAATGCGTATTCTTAAAACAATATTATGTCTGTGAAGTCATCAGATGAACAGCTTTGGCGAAGTTGATTTGGATGAAGAACGATTTTTTTCTCTGTCCTCTGTTGATTAAGATAATAAAACATTTATAGCATGGTAATGTCCGGACACATGCAGATTTGTTCACCCTAGAAAATCATAATTTCCTTCGAGCAGAGCCCTCAGGATATGCTTTTCGTCGGGTGAACAAATTTTCATGTTTATCCTGCAATCAAGCTATTTGCGACCTAATAACAGGGATCAGATGAACTTGAGTCGCATTAGGCCATAGACTGTTACTTGTTGACATGAAGGGCGCGCATAGCGTAGTTAGTGTGCCAGGTACGTCACGACATTTCCTGCGTTTTGGTAGCAGTCGGAATCATCTTCAAACGTAGTTACAGGCATCTATTGTAGCAATTTTATGATTGCAAGATAAAGACAATACACAATCATTATCGGAAAATATAAAATGTTTTGGGTCCTCTTTGAAGCATGCGAAAAAGGCTTGCTAAAGCTTGCCTTTTCTCATGTTTCTTAAGCTCGCCGAAATAAATCTTATATTTTGCGACAATGACTATGTATTGTATATATACGGTACCTCCTAACCATGCAATAAATGTATACTGTTGAGCCAATGCATAATGTCTGTAAAATGATATATGTACGAAGCCATCTTTGTGCTAGTTAGCCATTACAATCCCGTTCTACCTGACTTTGAAATTACCAATTATCTTTTTAATTACAGATATGGATCCCACTCTGATTCGACAATGTCGATGTGTTACCTGTTCCCTCACTTCCAACGTATTTCCAGAAATTATAGACCATAATATTATCAACCACCCAGAGTCTGAACTAAAAATTAAAGTGTATTTATCGAATTAGAAAACGTTACATACCAAAAACTTTGGTATCGTGCCAGGAAAACAATGGATACTATATTCACAGTAATAAAGGAAAGGACATAATTTTTCAATGAAATGCACTTTCCAATTTGTTTTTTTGGCAAGATCTGGTATTGATTTTATTTCAAAAACTGTCCATAATCTTTTTGCCAGCAAAAAGTCGTAACCTTACTACACGTTTTACAATTAAAGATGAGTAAACTGTAAAAAAGTATGAAATTTTAGAACAACAGATAACAACTTTGAAACTTGAAGGAATACACAATTGTGCGGACAGGACAGAAAAATTTGTTAGCAATTAGGCATACAGTGACGTACATTGAAGAACGATGTTAAATGCACCCATCGTAAGGAAAATGAGTGCGGTTACGGTCATATTTTCCTTGCACTGAAAACGTCAATGTCTATTTCATCAGATAGTGAGAACATATTTGACATAATTTAAAGAATAAGTGGAGAAAAATTAGATTTTACCCCCTTTCTTCGAGCGAAAACATACCACCAATGCTTAAACGACGATTTCCAGTTTCAGTGTTCAAATAGGGCACTGTTATTTGATCAGAAATATAAATGACATACCTTTGCAGTAATTTTTATTTTTGTTGCTTCGGTTGATCTGCTTTCAAAGAATAAATCACGGATAATCATCTAAAAATGTCAAAAATTATGCAAGCAACTAACCTTACCTCAGACAGTACAGCAACTTCCATTTTTGAAACTGTCCGGTTATACACTGTGATTATGTCGAATATAAAATCATAGAAAGAGATAAAATCGATACCCCTAACACACAAATACATGACCACTCACTTTCCTGGCTTAGTACAGAAGAAGATTTTTTAAATTTCAGCCAATCAGAAACAATAATTGCCCATGACAGCCATGTTTTTTCCTGGATCATGATGATTATTTGTTGAGGACCTCAAAAGTATCATTTCTTCAAAGTTTAGTTCCAACAGGCTCAGTAGTTTTAGACAGGATGAATAAAATGTGACATGTTAACAATGGACGGACATCAGTGATGGCAATAGCTCACATGACTCTTTGGGTCACTATCAGGTAGGCATACAATTTTGATAGATACAGTATCTTAATGGTCTGTAGAAGAACAACAAACAAACAATATTTTATTTTAGGTCTTAGTCTTAATATATATCAATGATTTAACTTACCTTCAACTCTGAGGACAAATTCATTAGAAGATTTACTCATTCCATTGTATGTGTTGAACGCTTCAGCTTTATATATATTTCCGTTATCCTGAATTCTTGTATTCAATAAAACTAAATTATTTTGCAGAGTGATTTGGTGCTCAACAGAACTCACTGATGCCCCGTCGACATACCACGAAATATCAGGCTCCGGCACAGCGTTGATGGGCGGTAAGTTTATAACCACACCCTCTCCTGATTGAACATCTATACTTAGGTTAGAATGTGTTTCAAAGTCATCCAAATCTGAAAACAAAATACCATCTTTGTCAAATTGGTGTATCTTGTAAGCAGGGCTTTCAATACCTTTCAAGTGTACCACTACTTTACTATTTACAGGAGGTACTTTTTATTAAAATTTGAACAATTTACATGAATATCTTATACAACACTGTAAAATCAGGAGGTACGCAAGACTATTTTAGGCGGGTGAAAGTACCTGGTACCGCCACTTATTGAAAGACCTGTGCATGAAACAGTATGTATACGAACAATATCTATGACTACAGTGCTCCCTCGTTAAACCGCCACCTTCTGTGCAGTTGGTAGTTTGGCGGTATAACGAGATTGGCGATAAACTGAGGGACATTGAAAACCGGAAGTTATGTGATCATATGAAAAGATAAACTTTCAACTCGACTGACATGCATTTTGCACTTGTACAAATACATAAGTATAAATAATACATGTTTAATAAATAAATAAATTAGAATAATTATATTCACATCGGAAATGTCCTGTACAGTTTGCAGATCTTTGTCAATGTTGACAAATTCTAGAACCGTCATTTGTAGCTCAGGACATCAAGGTTATTATAAACACGTGACAGCAACAGTTCATCTTCATTTGTGGGGTTATTGAAAGATCCCATTTAATTGTCAAATTATCCGCAATTTGTTGTTATGTTAATTTTGGATTTTCCTTTGCATAACTTATAATTGCACGTTTTTGTTTGTCGTCTAATTAATTACGCTTTCTCTTCAAGCACGACATTTTTATGACAACTAATTAAATCACAAATTTTACTCAGGATTAAAAATACAAATGTAATCACTAGAAAAGTAAATACAGGTAGTTATTCTAATCAAAACAACTGAGATCAATGACCGTGTCCGATGACCAGTTTTGACATTCCATAATTAACGATCAATACACAGCTGTCAAAAGGTAGTTGTGGGCGGTACTAACGGGGGAATTTAAATTGGTTTTACAACTTTTGTGTCTGAAAACCTGTGGTGGATGGCGGTAGCTGAGTTTGGCAGTATAACAGGGTATTTTTAATGGGGGAAATCGGGACAGACGAGAATTTTGGCGATAGGCGAGGTTGGCGATAGACCGAGGGAGCACTGTATATGTTTACAGGGTGTCCTCACTATTGTCTTTACTGGTTTATTACTGATAGAAAGAAAGGATATGGATGTAAGCGATATTACTCTGAGAAATTCATTTTAGTAAATCAAACCAACGAATTGTTTACCATCAAACCTGTATATAAAGGCAACTCAAGGGAACTTGTAATAGTGTCCTTTATGAGCTCAGCAGTTGTCCTTTATATACAGGTTAAAATTATATGCACTATTAATTAATGGGAAAAATGACTGCCCTTTATAGACAGTGATTTGTTACATAGAGGTGCCTTTAAATAAGGCAGGTTTGACTGTATATATACATTATAAATTAGCACTTACAAGCTACTATGATGTCTGTTCCTTCACTCCTAATAGCTCCAAGATAATTTTTAGCTACACATCTATAATTTCCAGCATTGGCCCTGGTAACAGATTGTATTTTATAGGAATACACACTCATGTTGAATTCTGTTATATAAATGCCATCCTTCATCCATCTATAAGCTGCCCTGGGATTACAAGAGGTTTGACATGATACTATTTTAAGTGAACCTTCTGGTACTTTATTTTGTGACTGGGGTTCTGAAGCAAACACTTGTGGGGGAAACTCTGGAAAATAAGAAGTGCATTCAGTAAATAGAGAAAGACAACCATTTATACGAGGACTACTGCAAGATAAGGTTGCACTTTAGGTGGCCACTGAGGGTGAAAAATGAAACACCTTTAATCATTCCAAATCTTAGTTGTTTTTGAACATAAACATAATACCTACAAGATTCCAACTGATCAGGGATAGTTTCCATCATTTTGATTGAAAAAATGTTTTTAAAGATAATGCTGTCAAAAAATCTGTATGTATGGGACAATCGCTTATAATTATTTAAAAATTGTCCTCTAAAGACGTTATCACTTGCTTTATTATATTTTGAAATCAGAACTAGTTTGCTTTCAACACTATAGAACAACCAGGGATTTTTGGTAAGATATCTTTTTATAATTTTCCCATTTTCCAGCTGCCTTAAAATAAGTGCAAAAATTGTTGATTTTTTTCTCTTTAAAAATTATACAAGCTAAACTATTCTTCATTTAACATAGTGATTATGAAATTTTACTATTCAAATGCATACAGGCTGTCAGAATTGAATTTTTTGTTTATATTAAAAGTTGCCAATATTCGATGTTTCATACTAATAAATGAAAAAAATTATTAAAATATCTGATTTATAAAATTCACAATAGACTATTTTTAAAATGTTTGATTTTCCATATTCTTATCCCATACGTAAGATTTAATTGACCATATTTAGTCAAATTAAACGAAACAATAACATTCTATCAGGGCTCACGTTGGAGGGTGATTCGGGCGAAGAAGTCGCCTTGTGGCTGCTCACTTCGCTTTGTACTAGTGCCAAAAGAGAAGTGGAAGTCGCCCTGTAGTTTTACCAAGTTGCTTTGCTAATTTTAACTGTTTTAACAGTAAAACATCGGTATATTTTTACTACAAAATTTCCGTTTTTCAAACCACCATTGTAAAGGGACGTAATCGAAACAGTTACGAAAATAAAAACTGTACTACGGATCCGTACTCTAGAAAATAACGTCGGTATTGTTTCATTTCATTTATTTGGGGTTTGATGGCGGCTATCCAAAGGGATTGTTAACTTTGTGGATATGATTAGTTTCTTAATTAATATCAATCAGTGATTAAAGAGAAGCAATGTAAATAATATACACGCATTAAAATTTGATTAAATAATTAGCGATTTCAGAGTTTTGTCATTTTATCTATGTGTGACTTGTTTGAAACAATGCTGACTTCAAAATAAAATTTATTATTCAATTTTATTTATTTATTATTTATTAGACAATAGTTGACTGTCATATATGTGCCTTTATCATCTGCAAGACAAAACAAAGAATCTGAAAAGGGTTTATTTAATACAAACAAACAAAAAACAAATACAAGGACATATGTAAATCAGAGAGATGATATGCTAACAAAAACAAGGAATTAAACAACTACTGAATATACCTTAATGCATAACAAGTACATCATAACATATGAATGCCACGATAATGCCCAGCGAATGTGAAAAGTGGTAAAATAAGAGAAATATTTTGACTTCTCCCTGTTGTCTCTCACTTCTCCCTCTGATTTCAAAGTAGTGGGAGTCCTGTCTATATTAAAATCTTCCAATTGTTTTAAAGAAATAAGGTGATGAAAATTGTAAACTAAATCTTTTTCATAAATTTGATATAAAAAAGATAAGAAAGAATCACCAAATTAATCTTTTTTTTCCATAAAAGAAACAACACATATATATTAACTCCTGTTTCTCCCAAAATTAAAAAAAAAATTGACTGAAAAGCTGATTACATTATGAAGTCTTCATTTTGTATAGTGTTCAGAATTAAAATTGTAGCATTTGACTCATTCTTACAAGTATAAAACTAGGAAGAACAGTTTTAGATACCTAAAACTTATGTCTCCCCTTAATGCGGCCATCTGTACAACAACCTATCTCGAAAGACAAAAATGTTATGGCCCGGACAAGAAAATACTATTTAAAAAACCATTATTTGACCTCGAGGTCAAAGGTCAAGGTCCCACGAAGGTCATTACAGTAAGCGACACACCGCCTTATGGTCATGCATCCACATACCAAATATCATTGACCTATCTCGAAAAACAAAAATGTCCTGGCCCTGACAAGAAAATACTATTCAAAAAACAATTATTTGACCTTTAGGTCAAAGGTCAAGGTCCCACGAAGGTCATTACGGTATGTGACACACCGCCTTATGGTCATTCACCCACATACCAAATATTGACCTATCTCGAAAGAAACAATTATTTGACCTTGAGGTCAAAGGTCAAGGTCCAACAAAGGTAATTACGGTATGTGACACACCGCCTTATGATCATGCACCCACATACCAAATATCATTGACCTATCTCGAAAGACAAAAATGTTATGTCCCAGACATGAAAATACTATTTAAAAAACAATTATTTGACCTTAAGGTCAAAGGTCCAGGTCCCACAAAGGTCATTATGGTACGTGACACACTGCCTTATGGTCATGCACCCACATACCAAATATCATTGACCTATCTCGAAAGAAACAACTGTTTGACCTTGAGGTCAAAGGTCAAGGTCCCACAAAGGTCATTACGGTACGCAACACACCGCCTTATGGTCATGCACCCACATACCAATTATCATTGACCTACCTCGAAAGACAAAAATGTTATGGCCTGGACAAGAAAATGGTATTTATAAAAAACAATTATTTGACCTGGAAGTCAAAGGTCAAGGTCCCACGAAGGTCATTATGGTACGCGACACACCGCCTTATAGTCATGCACCCACATACGAAATATCATTGACCTATCTCGAAAGACAAAAAAGTTATGAACCGGACAAGCTTCGCTGAGAAGAAGCGGAAGAAAAAAATCAGACTAAAACAATATGTCTCCCTTCGTTCGAAGGAGAGACATAATAATACTTTATACAATTTTGTTCCATATTCAAGATTGTATAGCCCATATTTAGAAGTAAAATTAAACTAGTATTACTGTGAGCACAGCTCACTAAGATATACCCCCCACTCCCCACATCTGTCCAACCTATTTCCATAACCAAAGCATTACTGATTGTTCCGACCAAAAATGAAAGGGACCCTCCTCTCTTCACCGCTAAGTTGCTGATAAAATTTCAAAACATTCTGAGAAACACTACTCAAGTTATCATACGACATAGGGTAAAAATCCTATTTTCCGTCATATCAAGTCCAATAACTCTGGAACGGCAAAAGTGAAAATCGTCAAAAAAGAAAGGGATCCTCCTCTCTTCACCAGTAAACAGCTGATAAAATTTTAAAAGATTCTAAGAAACACAACTCAAGTTATCGTACGACATAGGATTTGTCTACAGACGGACGGACAGACAGACAGACGGACACGGTGAAACCAGTATACCCCCCTACAACTTCGTTGCGGGGGGTATAATAATTCGGAAACATCATATTTAAATCTTCCAAGTGTTTCAAAGTACAATGTAGTAAGGTGGTAGAAATAGTAAATTAGACCTTTTAAGTTAATTTTATATGAAACAATCAGCAATTGGATCATCAAACAGCTATTTTTTTTCCAAACAAGAAGCAAATTTATACAAATACCAATTCTTGCTTCGTGCAAAAAATAAACAAATTTTAGACTGACTAATCTGATTTAACCGTCCAAGTAGTCAACACATTGTATAATATTCAGAATTAATGATGCATTCTTACAAAAAAAACTTGCTATTTTTTGTCACATATAGGACTACCGATATATAGTGTAAATCTTATCTATGGGACGAAAGTTTGCAATATTTATTTTGTTGTGGATTTCACTTACATTTAATTTAGAAAGTAATGCAGTCTGCGAAATTAAGCGGTAGTCCGAAGCCTGATGCGTGTAAAATTGTACACAGGCATATAAAATGAGTAGTTCCACAAGCCTGATGGGCGTGTGAAAAAAAGTCATAGTTTCAAAAGTTGATTTCATACGATATTGTGTGTAGATGATATTTGCCGATCATGAAATTTCATCACCAATGTAAACAGGTGAGCACATGTATCATTCTGGTTTTGAAAGAAGTTAAATTTCTTGCATTTCTTGCCTTGCAAAGAAATTATTTCATGTATGTTTTACCTTAAAGATTATCAACTGCAATGAATTTCATTCTGACTTAATCAGTGTTTTGATCAACTTTTTTTATTATCGAAATACACTTTCTAGCATGTCAACACCATATTTAAAATTTCTCAATTTTTAAACCATCAAATATCATTAATATTTCATTTATTTTCAATAACTTTCATATATATAATTATCAGGGCGAATGGACCCACTTTTAGGGTGAACGTGTATAGGGCGAACGGACCCGGAACCGACTCTGGGCAGCCTTGCAAGATAGGACACATAATTTCTGAATAAGCGTGTGCACAGCTTAGTGCTGTTCGTAGTTGACGTGTAATTTAATATAATAAATTGAAACCTCTCCACATAACAAAAATTTTAATGTGGACTGAGCAAGATAACAAGTGTTTTCCAGTTGCGATGTCAGGAATCCGGGTCGTTTCGCCCCGGAAAGTGAGTCAATTCGCCCCACTTAATCGCTATTATATTATAATAGATGAATTCTTTTTCGACAATTTTTTGGTAATTAATTATTTATTAGTTGTATGCAAAAAAAGAAAATAATTCATTCATTTTGGTCTACTTTAATTATTTATTTATTGGTTGTATACAAAAAAAATAATAATTCATTCATTTTGGTCAGTGGAATATTGTTGAACACAAAAGGGAGAATATTTTTCTCAAAAAAGAATCATCGTGAAGGGGTTTAGATTCACTTAATGTGTACAGAATGGCAACAAAATACGACGAAATCGACTAACGAAGACATTAAACTCTCCTTCATATGCTAATTTCTCGTATATTTATAACAATAATAAATATCAGATTTCGTATCAGGTGTCAAACAATGAAAGTGAACAAAGAAATTTTACACATTTAATCAGGTGTCAAACAAAGACTAAAGCAATACATAATATTAAACACGTCAAGAAAGCATGTTACCGTGTAATTATGAGGAAGAAATTACGAGGAAGACAAAAATAAAGTACCCATGAACAAGCCTTACAACATCCAAAATACGAATATTTGCAATGGTATTTTCCATATTTCATTTTTTAAAGCACTATTAATAAATGAGGGCGAAAAGACTCGGGGAGAGAAGGGAATCGGGGCGAAACGACCCGGGGCGAACGGGAATAGGGGCAAAACGACTCAGGGGGCAAACGGGATTCGGTGCGAAACGACCCGGTACCGATTTCAGTTGTACTGTTTCGTAATTATTGCACTAAACAACGCTAAAATATTTACGAAATAAAGGGACATTTATGCAATATGCATGAAATAAACTAATTCACAACAGTAGTCAATTGTATCATTCTATCCTTTTCTAGAAGTTATGATGTGGAACAAGTGATTGTGATTGTAATTTGCCCAAAAAGGCTATATCAGTAAATGGTTTGAAAATTGGTCAAGCTCTTGACTTTAGTCTTTGCCCTTTGGCTAAATGTGACTCAACAATCTGTTGGCAGCTAAATCTACGAGCTTGTTTACATGTCTTTTTAATTTCATTTTACAGGATTTCAAAGGTAAGCAATAATTTTCTCAAACTCACATAAATTGAATTTCTTCTTACCTTGTTGCATGGAACATTTTTCAGGACACACCAGCAGCAAAGTTATGAAAGTAGTGAAGTATATTGAACTGGCTAGAGATTTGTGAATGGCAGATAGTTTGACACGTTTCATTGTTACAAGAAATTGCATACGCTTATCAAGATTATAGTAAATAAAATTAAATTCAATGAAAACTAGAAAATTTCTTTATTCTCCACCATCGGAAGTTGTGATCCGCCATATTGATAAATAAACCTCCGGACACCGCATCTCAAAATACGTTTTTAGTCCAAATAGCTAGTCTTAACGCTTAATCTTGTACAAACTCTGAAGGTTTTTTAAATCTTTCATAAAATCATCGTCAATGTGTATTCCTAAATGTTTGTAAATGTCCAGGTAAGAGGCAGCTATATCAGCCGTTAGTAAAAGTGGTAACCCGGGCCCGGGTCCGGTTCCAAAAACCCGGGCCCAAATTCGTATTTTCTTTATTACATCTTTATTAAGGCATTAATTTTAATAACATTTGAACATAATGCATAAAATTATGTATTTTATCACATTTTTTAAACAAATATAAAAAAAAATAGTTTTTATACGAAATATCGGCAATATAAGTTTTCGTAGTTAGTAAAAGTTGTAACCCGAAAAAACCCGGGCCCAAATTCGTATTTTCTTTATTACATCTTTATTAAGGCATTAATTTTAATAACATTTGAACATAATGCATAAAATTATGTATTTTATCACACTTTCTAAACAAATATAAAAAAAAATAGTTTTTATACGAAATATCGGCAATATAAGTTTTCGTAGTTAGTAAAAGTTGTAACCCGGGCCAAGACGAAATTTTCAGTTAATCAATGATTACACCTTTATTTCTCGTTAAAACTTCATAATATTCAGAATGAACATTTTTCAGTATTAAAGAAATGTAAAAAATATTTTAAATTCAATGGTAATGTTCTCTTTTGTCATTATGGGAGCATTTTAGATTCTGATAAAAGTTGTAACCCGGGCCGGAAGTGATAAATTGTATTGAATCAGTTTACAAAAGTACATTCGTCTTAATTCTTGCAAAATTACTTGTATAAATATAATATTTCAAAAATATATGGTATAGAGAGATATATTAAACTTTTTGTTTAATATGATGAAATTGTACTTTGAATTTTTTACTTTTATTTTTAACAGTTTAAAATAGTAGTTATATAAAGACACTCTTATTATTATATAAGAATACTATCTAATCAATGAATTAATGAGTCTTACCTTTCTTAAAGGGTCAAACACAAGCCAACAAATAAAAGACCCAAGCTTGTTATTTGCAACTGACCAAAGAAGCCATATCCTCTATGAAACAATATCTAATTTGAGTTGATTGCAATAAAAACATATGTATACATTAAATAATTGTTAATTATTACTAATCAACCATCAAAGGGGTGCTTCTTTTATCTCCTTCACAAATTAACCGTTTCATCTTTCTTTTTAATTAAGAAACAATAAGTAAACATAAGCCAACTTTTGTATGATAATTTTTATTTTTTAACATTTGGCAAACAACAAGCCATTGCTAAATAAACAGCTTCTAAGAAAAAAGTATATAACTTGGTTTTAGTAAATATATCACCAGTCTCTTGACAAATCTTTGCCAGTGATAACCACAAAAAAAAAAAAAAAAAAAAAAAAGTGATAACCACAAAGCAGCTATATTTTAAGATACGTATTACAATCACTTTTGTCTAAATAAAGTTCGTTGTTTCAAAGAATTTTATTTGAGATTTTTGCATTTAGTTTTCAGGTATGGCCCAGTTTCCAGTTTTGGTTGCAGGCCATTCCCAGGCCAGGTATTTTGATCAGTTTTTAAAACTGCCTAACATTAATGTTGTCTTTTTTCCAGGTCGCAAGATCGAGCAGATGTGGTCCAGGATAGCTGATCAAGTTGGCCATTACAGGGAACTTATTGTTTATAAGATTCTCTGAAATAATAGTTAATATTTAAAAAACAAAAGTGTTAAATATGGTTTATTTTTATAATTTAAATTTATGTCTTATTCTTAACTTGAAGTATTCACATTGATTTTATTCTTAGGATTCTTATCCCCCATTATTTGTTTATAATTATAGTCTTTTTTTCAGATTGTAGTACTTCATGTTGGTGCCAACAACATCTCCAGACGTACCAGTGACGGTGATGTTGTAGACGGTGACCCACCAGCACTCATCCTCCAGAAGTACCAACAGCTGGTGGAAAACATTTGGTACTTAAACCCAACGTAAGATTAACATAATGATAGATATTTTCTAAAATGTACAAAATATAATTTAACAGCCAATTATATGAATTAATAATAAAATTATATTATATTACGACATTTATTAAATTTATCTTTGTTTTTCAGGTGTGAGATTATCGTCTCTGGTATTCTACCTCGTGGGCGAGACCTATATCGAGTTGAAAAGGGTGTGGCCATCCAAGCACCTTTGCTTAACCTGCTTAACAGGAAAGCTGGATACATCAACGAGAGGTTGAGGTATATAGCGTCAAGTCTGCCTAGGCTTACCTATACACCCCATCCTCGTTTTGTAGTTGATAGTGTCATCCAGCGAAGCCTGTTGTGCAAGGATGGTCTCCATTTCAGCTCGAGAGGGTCTGTCCAAGTTGTAGCTGACTTAGAGAAGGCTATCTCTACAGTGCGTGCTTCCCTCCATGCAGCTCAGAAGAGACCAGTTGTTTCCAGACCTGCCACTCCACGACCTGTAGTTACACCAAGTGAAGACACAAAGACTGTATCCTTTTCGTATAGGGACGCTCTTCTTACTACTTTTCAGATTCTACAGCCAGTGAGCGTACCTTTGTTTAACATAGACAACTTTCCAGCTTTATCTCCAGTTTCATATGCTTCTAACATTTTATCTTTATTTACAGCCAGGCCAACAGTAGTTTCTGTTACAGGTTCCACCAGGCCGACAGTAGTTTCTGTTACAGGTCCCCCCAGGTCAGCAGCTGTTTCTGTTACAGGTTCTACCAGGTCAGCAGCTGTTTCTGTTGCAGGTTCCACCAGGCCGACAGTAGTTTCTGTTACAGGTCCCCCCAGGTCAGCAGCTGTTTCTGTTGCAGGTTCCACCAGGCCGACAGTAGTTTCTGTTACAGGTCCCCCCAGGCAAGCAGCAGTTTCTGTTACAGGTCCCACCAGGCCAGCAGCAGTTTATGTTACAGGTTCCACCAGGCCCATTAAGTTCAAGGGAGCACATAGTATTTTATCTAATTTTTATCCTGTTCTATTAGGTACAAAGGTAAGACTTTTCCTAGTGTTGAACATGCTTACCAGTATACAAAGGCTGTTCATCACAAGGATTTTTTCATGGCTAGGTTGGTTTTTACAGCAGCTACAGCTTGGGAGTGCAAAATTCTGTCTCACAGAATTGCAACTTCTCGTCACTGGTTCTACATCAAGAAGGGTATCATGACTAATCTATTGCTTTTAAAATTTCAGCAAGTTCCTCCCTTTAAGCAGTTCCTTTTAGAGACTACTAATCGACCTCTTTTGCATAATGTAGGTAACAGTTGGTGGGGCACAGGTCTCGATGGTACAGGCCTTAATACACAGGGTGTATTACTGATGCAGCTCAGGGACAGTCATCTTCGTTCAGTTTCAGGTCCTGACAGTCCCCCAGTTACAGTTTCAGTTCCTGACAGTCTCCCAGTTACAGTTTCAGTTCCTGACAGTCCTCCAGTTACAGTTTCCGTTCCTGACAGTCCTGCCTTCTTCACCGACACCCGTAACATCTAGTGCTACACCTTCTCGTCCGACTCCACCACAGTCTGTGCCAGTATCAATACCGTCGGTTCCGTCACCTTCTCTTCCATCTTCTTCAAGTCCAGTTAGGCAGTCGCCAATACATAGAGGTCGTTTATGGCAAGAATTTAACGGTCATGAATTAACTTTTAAAGAAAAAACAGACATAAAGTTTGACAAGAAACTCTGTTGCCAGACAATGAACTTTTGTCAAAGTGTAACTAAATCTCAGTTCCCATGCATTACTGGTTTCCAAAATACATGGAGAGTTCCTGTGCTTGAAAACAAGAAATGGATTTATCAACATAAAATGAGATCCCAACCTTCACCATCTGTTCAAATCCACCATACCGGTTGTGACCATTGGATAACTTCGTGTCAAGACCCTAATGGAACAATCTATGTATTAGACAGTATGAACGGTAAAACTCTTACAACATCTGTACAAATTCAAATGTCAATGATTTACGGTAAAGGTAAAACAGTAGTTCCTGTTAAAATTCCTAATGTTCAACAACAAAAAAACTCGATAGACTGTGGTGTATTTGCAATCGTGTTCATGGTAGAATTTTGTTTTAACAACTTTATTGGCAGAGACAATGTGAATTTTGACACTTACACTATGCGTGATCATTTGATTAAGTGTATAGAAAGCCAACAGTTTTCACCATTCCCTAAGACGAAGCCAACAAGAACTAAAGTTTTAAGTTTAAAAAACACAGGTGTGAACTTTTCGATAGAAAAAGAGTGTACAGCTAGGTGTAATTTGCCAAATTTGTTTGAAGATATGGTATGTTGCGATAGATGTTCTGCTTGGTACCATTACGGTTGCGTTCTCAGCAACAACTCGAACACTTTTTCTGGTAGTTTATCGTTTACCTGCAGCAACTGTAGTTCCACTCCTTAAAGACTTTGTGTGCAAAAAACAATACATTATCATAGCTGGACTTACAAAAAGCTTGAATGAGATGATTTTTATATTTTCCATCAATATATGTTTAATTCATTTTTTTTGGGGTTAATTTCTTTGCAAAAAATTTAATTTTTAGTTAAATTAAGAATTTGTAATCCATTTTAATTTTTTAGTTATAATTTTTAAACCTTAATTTAATATAAAAAAGAAGATATTGATAAGAAAAACAATATGTTCAATTCATTTTTTTTGGTTAATTTCTTTGCAAAAATTTTATTTTTTAACTCTTTATAAAATATAGTTTAGTTAAATTAAGAATTTTTAATCCATTGTAAATTTTTTGCTATCATTTTTAAACCTTAATTTAATATAAAAAAAGAAGATATTGATATTTAAAAAAAGATAAGGAAAACAATATGTTTAATTCATTTTTTTTTGGTTAATTTCTTTGCAAAAATTTTATTTTCTAACTCTTTATAAAATATAGTTTAGTTAAGTTAAGAATTGTTAATCCATTGTAAATTTTTTGCTATAATTTTTAAACCTTAATTTAATATAAAAAAAAAAGAAGATATTGATATTTAAAAAAAGATAAGAAAAACAATATTAATTTTTTTTGTTAATTTCTTTGCAAAAATTTGAATTTTTAACTCTTTATAAAATATAGTTTAGTTAAATTAAGAATTTTTAATCCATTGTAAAAAAAATTGTTATAATTTGTAAACCTTAATTTAATATAAAAAAGAAGATATTGATATTTTAAAAAAATACATTTTTTTTCATAAATTGGTACGGTAACCACACCTCCCAAAATGACTTTTACAAAATTATTCTTTGGCATTTTTTCTCTCAAAATTATGGCTCTTTGAGGAGGCGTCCACGTCGCAGAGCTGGGCAGTATCCGAAATTGATACTGGCGAACTCCTCAATATTTACCTGTACACCCTTGTTGGTCACGTGACCAGTCTTTGTTTACAAATCTTAATATATTAATATTGCATCGTGGAGAAAAAAGAAAACTGTTTTTTTTAAATTGATAAAATATATTTGTTGTTGTTGTATTGAAGTATGTTTTTACAAAATTTCAAGAATTATAAAGAAGAAATAAAGGTGCAATCATTGATTAACTGAAAATTTCGTCTTGGCCCGGGTTACAACTTTTACTAACTACGAAAACTTATATTGCCGATATTTCGTATAAAAACTATTTTTTTTTATATTTGTTTAGAAAGTGTGATAAAATACATAATTTTATGCATTATGTTCAAATGTTATTAAAATTAATGCCTTAATAAAGATGTAATAAAGAAAATACGAATTTGGGCCCGGGTTTTTTCGGGTTACAACTTTTACTAACTACGAAAACTTATATTGCCGATATTTCGTATAAAAACTATTTTTTTTTATATTTGTTTAAAAAATGTGATAAAATACATAATTTTATGCATTATGTTCAAATGTTATTAAAATTAATGCCTTAATAAAGATGTAATAAAGAAAATACGAATTTGGGCCCGGGTTTTTTCGGGTTACAACTTTTACTAACTACGAAAACTTATATTGCCGATATTTCGTATAAAAACTATTTTTTTTTATATTTGTTTAAAAAATGTGATAAAATACATAATTTTATGCATTATGTTCAAATGTTATTAAAATTAATGCCTTAATAAAGATGTAATAAAGAAAATACGAATTTGGGCCCGGGTTTTTGGAACCGGACCCGGGCCCGGGTTACCACTTTTACTAACGGCCGTTCACGTGACCAAAACAAATTACCTCATTGGACGACAGCGATGAGAAATAGGGACAGTGAGTCGGGACAGGTAAGTTAAGTATACTTGAAAGGTGTCATATCGCGTAAATCTTTTCACCCACTAATTTTGTATTATTTTCTCACATATCCAATCTTACACAAAATGGATACACTCCTTTCAAAAATTAAATTGAATACAATTTTACATAATTTTACCTGTTTTAAGTTATTTCAGAAATCTACTGTAGTTATTTTGAAGACACAAATTCGGATTAATGAAAAAAATATATATTGAATGGATAAAAAGCAAATGCAAACATTTGATTTGCAGTTGGAACCACCAAAGAGTTACCATTAAGATAAATTATCGTGATGTGCTTGCTTGGGAGGAGAGGCGACTATATAAGCTAGCTTGAAGTGGATGGAACGTTCAGCTAGAATTTCTTCATTTTTCGCCTAGAACAGGCATATCATTTAACCATTTAAAAAATACAGATATAAATTAGGCCATCCTACTTTCAACACGAGAATTAATATAAGCAAATTCGTAAAATTGACACATTTGAATTTAAAAACAGTATTACATCTGAAACGGGGGTGATTGCCCACCCCTCCCCGAATTGAAGTTTGAAAAATGACTACACTGATGTTTTTGAATTAACCATACGTTATACTTCTGAGCTGAGAGGACAATATTATAACGTTTAAAACTTAAAATGAGAGGTTTGTTGAAATAAAAATTATGCTATATTTCAGTAAGGTTTTCATGGTACTTCGACCAGCAGTTAATTAAGGAAGTATTTTTTGTTGTTTTTAAAGATATTCTTTTACATTTTTGTCACACATGTTGTAGATTTTTTGTGAATAAACTAATGTCAAGTTGAAAAATCGAAAGCCTAAGCCCTTGTCGTTTTTCGTTGTAGACTGTCCTGTGGAAGTTTGAGATTTTTGCAGTCAACAAAATCAATTAATCCGCCAAATGATCCACCTAATAACTCCCGTCTCTACTGCAGAGCATACTGCAGGGGGACTAACCGGTTAATCGAGAAAAGTCGTTCGTGTACGATATTTCCGGTTTTTGAAAGTAAGGTAAGACCACAGGCGCATGGGGCATGGATTCTCTACTACCCCCCCCCCCCCTTTTTCAAAATTTTCATATAAATCATTCCTTTTTCAAAATTTTCATAATCATTCGTTTTTTCTTCATTTGACAATATCAGTAGACGTCATACATCATGAATACAGAATACACGTATTATTCATCATGTATGACGTCTACTGATATTGTCAAATGAAGAAAAAACGAATGATTATGAAAATTTTGAAAAAAGCGGGGTAGTAGAGAAAAGGGGGGAGGAGGAAACGAAATCCATGCCCCATGCGCCTGTGGGTAAGACACCAAATTTCAATATTCTTTTGTAAATATAAGCATAAAGCAAAAAAAAAGCTTCGTAGTTCCTTACATGAATAATTAATCAATTTAATTCGAAAGAGTAAACTTCATAACAGACTTTCATTTTTCAATAATTTGGTCAGAAACGTAGATGTCATTCTATTTTTTGTTTTCAGAGTTTCCATTTTCTAGCAAAAAACGCAAATTTTCTAATAAAATTAACATTTTATGACAGAAAATAAATTTGAACTTCAAAGTTACTTTATCTTATACTTACTTTTCGTGAGAATTCTTGACTTAAGCAAAGATATAGATTCCTTTTTGCATATTTCCAATTTTTTTGTTCGTGAACGAACGTGTTATTGAAAAATATGGTCGTGTACGATGTATTAACATTTTTGCAGACTATGGTTTTTGTGTGTTCCACTTGTGTTGACCTTGATTTCGGCGTGGAAATCTTTCTTTTAGTACGATATGGTTTATTTGGTGTTGTCCTTATATCATTTTTGCTGTTTTCTGAAACTTGACAGTTTTTCCAGTAATGTTTTTTTCGGGTAATTTGTTTTCTTCTTGAAACAGGTTTTGGAAGTATAGTCATGGTTTATCTACAAACATATAAATCATGCATACTTACTTTATTATGTAGGTTTACGGTTCTTTGGCTTTCACCTTTTGGTAATTTTGACTATATTTTGTTCATATTTTTGACTTATTATTTGGGTTTCCAAACTTTTGGCGTTTAGCTCTGATGACGAGGAATTATTTTCCGAAATGGCCATCCAAGACATCAAAATAGGTATAGATTGGTTTTTTTTCTACATGCAAAAGTTATTGTCGTTTAAGTACTGTTCCATGTAAGAGTCAGGCAATGGCACATCAATTGTTTAACTTTTTTTTTATTAAAACTGGTTAAAAGTGTTCATATGGTAATCCAAACATTTCCTTCTATTTCGGATTTTCATAAAACTAATAATTTTTTAGTAGTTATAGATTGAACATTATGGCGGGAACGTTTTCACGTACTTTTTACTGCATAATGGAACCAAATATTTGCGTGTTAATATCTACAAAAGGCATTTTGAGCCATAGCATCGTATACATACATGCAAGGGCTCCTGATTATATTTCAGTCATAACTTTTTTGTTTAAATTACATTTGAATTTTTGACTATAAGGGAAGACATTTTGGCGAAAATTTTCCCGTACTTTATTATGATTTTTATTGCAGGAGGTATTGACCTTTTCGTGGAATTTGCTGTGTGTGGGGGGTATTAGTTAGCCTTTGGCTTACAGTTCTATTTTGAGGTCGAACGTGTTTCAATACTCAACATAATATTTTCTTAAAATGGATGAGTACTTACAATTGGTGTTGCCTGATTCTTACAAAGAATAGTACATACAAATATATTCATGAATGTCTATTAGTAATTACTTAGAAATAGGTTTTCGATGACGCAAAACACCGCAAATTATATCTTGCCGCGCTCATATTTCATGAGACACACTTATAAAAAGCAACATTAGAAAATAATTCATTTAAATTGCTAACAAAAATGCAAGTATCTTATATTGAGTAAATCGTTCACGAACATCGATCACGAACAAGAAATTTTTAACCTGTTCGTTCACGAACAAAAAAATGAAAAAAATATAATTTTCCCGTCATATTTTGCATTTTTTGTGAAAAAGGTCTTTTAACCACTCCAATATAGAAGAATGTTTCCATTAAAGTGATGTTTCAGTCATAAAAAAGTGTAAATGTGTGAATATAGGAATATTATAGTTCTGGTGACATTTTGATGCAATGCTTTTTAGACTTTCTGACCACATTTCACGCAAGGTTTATATCAACGAAAGTTTTGGAGCATACACCATCAAAGATATACACTAAAGGAAGGGAACTGCGAAGAGATAATTAATAATTGTTTCCTTAATTAGTAATAATTGAAGCTTACCGTCAAGGAATCATGTCAGGATCCTCAAAATAATCGTACACGAACTAGTAACCGAATCGTTCACGAATCAAAAAACCCGATTAACAATCGTACACGAACGGCTTTTCTCGATTAACCGGTTGGTCCCCCTGTACTGAAGGAGCAATCAAAAATGGACACTCCAGAGAAACTGGCAACACATAGGGTACAAAAGGCGAGGAAAAACAAAATCACAACACAATATGTGTTGGACACCACTATACGCAAACCTAGCAAATAAGATTTGAGCCCTCCTACAAAGAACTATATATTTTTGAAATTTTACATATTATAAGACGACTTTAAAGATATTTTAAAGGGATAGTTCTTTTCAATTTTGTTATGATCTTTCATAAGTACTTGGAATCGTCGTATTACATTATCGAATTTTGGAACTATTTGCAACGCATGTCTGTATTACGTGCGTGTCCGAATACACACATGAATATATTTTTAGATTACTAATGGTTTGGTTGATTTAGGTTTATGGTTTTTAACGCCACTTTCAAAAATATTGCAGTTATATCGTGGCGGTCAGTTTTATGGGTGGAGAATACCTGAGTACCCGGAGAAAACCACCGACCTGTCGCAAGTCACTGACAAGCTTTATTACGTAATGTATCGAGTGCAGATCGCCATAAACGGGTTCGATCTCACAACTTTAGTGGTGATAGGCACTGATTGCACAGATAGTTGTAAGTCCAACTACCATACGATGACGGCCCCTAGATTACTAATGATAATTTCCAGTGATCTCGGGAAAATATGACCATTCCATGACATTTATTTTGCAATGTCCATGTACACGTCCTTAAATCGATTTGACGGCTATGAAGATCTGTGGACGGATGGTCCGATGTGGGAAAAATTTAACAAACATCTCATTTTAGTTAGGTTGTTTGTAACGTATAATTTCTAGAATTGAAATGTGCTTTTTTTTCTAAATTTATTGGAAATAATTAAACTGTAAATGATATGGAAACAGTATTGAATTTATACAGCATCTGCAGTGTGTTTTAACTTGTAACGAAATATTCTCTCTCATACCACCAAGATAGAAATGAAGTGCTTAGTTTTTATGTTAATAATTGGATTTGGGGTACACAGTTATTACAAAGCACTAGCTATATAGGCATGTTTGTGAAACCCGTGACACTTTACACAATTAAGTAAAAAAACGCAATATAGTGTTTTTCACCTATTGTAATGACAGACATACGTAATGTATAATGTTGTATATATTTTAGGAGTAACATCAAGTTCTACTAGGGACTGTAAACGTCCGTCTGAGATGTAGACATTCATTGTAATAATTACAGACATACATAATGTATTATGTTATATATATTTTAGGAGTAACAACAAGATCTACTAGGGACTGTAAACGTCCGTCTGAGATGTAGACATTCATTGTAATAATTACAGACATACATAATGTATTATGTTATATATATTTTAGGAGTAACAACAAGATCTACTAGGGACTGTAAACGTCCGTCTGAGATGTAGACATTCATTGTAATAATTACAGACATACATAATGTATTATGTTATATATATTTTAGGAGTAACATCAAGTTCTACTAGGGGCTGTAAACGTCCGTATGAGATGTAGACATTCATTGTAATAATTACAGACATACATAATGTATTATGTTATATATATTTTAGGAGTAACAACAAGATCTACTAGGGACTGTAAACGTCCGTCTGAGATGTAGACATTCATTGTAATAATTACAGACATACATAATGTATTATGTTATATATATTTTAGGAGTAACATCAAGTTCTACTAGGGGCTGTAAACGTCCGTATGAGATGTAGACATTCATTGTAATAATTACAGACATACATAATGTATTATGTTATATATATTTTAGGAGTAACAACAAGATCTACTAGGGACTGTAAACGTCCGTCTGAGATGTAGACATTCATTGTAATAATTACAGACATACATAATGTATTATGTTATATATATTTTAGGAGTAACAACAAGATCTACTAGGGGCTGTAACCGTCCGTCTGAGATGTAGACATTCATTGTAATAATTACAGACATACATAATGTATTATGTTATATATATTTTAGGAGTAACATCAAGTTCTACTAGGGGCTGTAAACGTCCGTATGAGATGTAGACATTCATTGTAATAATTACAGACATACATAATGTATTATGTTATATATATTTTAGGAGTAACAACAAGATCTACTAGGGACTGTAAACGTCCGTCTGAGATGTAGACATTCATTGTAATAATTATAGACATACATAATGTATTATGTTATATATATTTTAGGAGTAACAACAAGATCTACTAGGGGCTGTAACCGTCCGTCTGAGATGTAGACATTCATTGTAATAATTACAGACATACATAATGTATTATGTTATATATATTTTAGGAGTAACAACAAGATCTACTAGGGACTGTAAACGTCCGTCTGAGATGTAGACATTCATTGTAATAATTACAGACATACATAATGTATTATGTTATATATATTTTAGGAGTAACATCAAGTTCTACTAGGGGCTGTAAACGTCCGTATGAGATGTAGACATTCATTGTAATAATTACAGACATACATAATGTATTATGTTATATATATTTTAGGAGTAACAACAAGATCTACTAGGGACTGTAAACGTCCGTCTGAGATGTAGACATTCATTGTAATAATTACAGACATACATAATGTATTATGTTATATATATTTTAGGAGTAACAACAAGATCTACTAGGGGCTGTAACCGTCCGTCTGAGATGTAGACATTCATTGTAATAATTACAGACATACATAATGTATTATGTTATATATATTTTAGGAGTAACATCAAGTTCTACTAGGGGCTGTAAACGTCCGTATGAGATGTAGACATTCATTGTAATAATTACAGACATACATAATGTATTATGTTATATATATTTTAGGAGTAACAACAAGATCTACTAGGGACTGTAAACGTCCGTCTGAGATGTAGACATTCATTGTAATAATTACAGACATACATAATGTATTATGTTATATATATTTTAGGAGTAACAACAAGATCTACTAGGGACTGTAAACGTCCGTCTGAGATGTAGACATTCATTGTAATAATTACAGACATACATAATGTATTATGTTATATATATTTTAGGAGTAACATCAAGTTCTACTAGGGGCTGTAAACGTCCGTATGAGATGTAGACATTCATTGTAATAATTACAGACATACATAATGTATTATGTTATATATATTTTAGGAGTAACAACAAGATCTACTAGGGACTGTAAACGTCCGTCTGAGATGTAGACATTCATTGTAATAATTACAGACATACATAATGTATTATGTTATATATATTTTAGGAGTAACATCAAGTTCTACTAGGGGCTGTAAACGTCCGTATGAGATGTAGACATTCATTGTAATAATTACAGACATACATAATGTATTATGTTATATATATTTTAGGAGTAACAACAAGATCTACTAGGGACTGTAAACGTCCGTCTGAGATGTAGACATTCATTGTAATAATTACAGACATACATAATGTATTATGTTATATATATTTTAGGAGTAACAACAAGATCTACTAGGGGCTGTAACCGTCCGTCTGAGATGTAGACATTCATTGTAATAATTACAGACATACATAATGTATTATGTTATATATATTTTAGGAGTAACATCAAGTTCTACTAGGGGCTGTAAACGTCCGTATGAGATGTAGACATTCATTGTAATAATTACAGACATACATAATGTATTATGTTATATATATTTTAGGAGTAACAACAAGATCTACTAGGGACTGTAAACGTCCGTCTGAGATGTAGACATTCATTGTAATAATTATAGACATACATAATGTATTATGTTATATATATTTTAGGAGTAACAACAAGATCTACTAGGGGCTGTAACCGTCCGTCTGAGATGTAGACATTCATTGTAATAATTACAGACATACATAATGTATTATGTTATATATATTTTAGGAGTAACAACAAGATCTACTAGGGACTGTAAACGTCCGTCTGAGATGTAGACATTCATTGTAATAATTACAGACATACATAATGTATTATGTTATATATATTTTAGGAGTAACATCAAGTTCTACTAGGGGCTGTAAACGTCCGTATGAGATGTAGACATTCATTGTAATAATTACAGACATACATAATGTATTATGTTATATATATTTTAGGAGTAACAACAAGATCTACTAGGGACTGTAAACGTCCGTCTGAGATGTAGACATTCATTGTAATAATTACAGACATACATAATGTATTATGTTATATATATTTTAGGAGTAACAACAAGATCTACTAGGGGCTGTAACCGTCCGTCTGAGATGTAGACATTCATTGTAATAATTACAGACATACATAATGTATTATGTTATATATATTTTAGGAGTAACATCAAGTTCTACTAGGGGCTGTAAACGTCCGTATGAGATGTAGACATTCATTGTAATAATTACAGACATACATAATGTATTATGTTATATATATTTTAGGAGTAACAACAAGATCTACTAGGGACTGTAAACGTCCGTCTGAGATGTAGACATTCATTGTAATAATTACAGACATACATAATGTATTATGTTATATATATTTTAGGAGTAACAACAAGATCTACTAGGGGCTGTAACCGTCCGTCTGAGATGTAGACATTCATTGTAATAATTACAGACATACATAATGTATTATGTTATATATATTTTAGGAGTAACATCAAGTTCTACTAGGGGCTGTAAACGTCCGTATGAGATGTAGACATTCATTGTAATAATTACAGACATACATAATGTATTATGTTATATATATTTTAGGAGTAACAACAAGATCTACTAGGGACTGTAAACGTCCGTCTGAGATGTAGACATTCATTGTAATAATTATAGACATACATAATGTATTATGTTATATATATTTTAGGAGTAACAACAAGATCTACTAGGGGCTGTAACCGTCCGTCTGAGATGTAGACATTCATTGTAATAATTACAGACATACATAATGTATTATGTTATATATATTTTAGGAGTAACAACAAGATCTACTAGGGACTGTAAACGTCCGTCTGAGATGTAAACATTCATTGTAATAATTACAGACATACATAATGTATTATGTTATATATATTTTAGGAGTAACAACAAGGTCTACAAGGGACTGTAAACGTCCGTCTGAGATGTAGACATTCATTGTAATAATTACAGACATACATAATGTATTATGTTATATATATTTTAGGAGTAACAACAAGATCTACTAGGGGCTGTAAACGTCCGTCTGAGATGTAGACATTCATTGTAATAATTACAGACATACATAATGTATTATGTTATATATATTTTAGGAGTAACAACAAGGTCTACTAGGGACTGTAAACGTCCGTCTGAGATGTAGACATTCATTGTAATAATTACAGACATACATAATGTATTATGTTATATATATTTTAGGAGTAACAACAAGATCTACTAGGGACTGTAAACGTCCGTCTGAGATGTAGACGTTTATGTCCTGATAATTTGTTCCAAGTCATTGCCCTATTGTAATAATTACAGACATACATAATGTATTATGTTATATATATTTTAGGAGTAACAACAAGGTCTACTAGGGACTGTAAACGTCCGTCTGAGATGTAGACGTTTATGTCCTGATAATTTGTTCCAAGTCATTGCCCTATTGTAATAATTACAGACATACATAATGTATTATGTTATATATATTTTAGGAGTAACAACAAGATCTACTAGGGGCTGTAAACGTCCATCTGAGATGTAGACATTCATTGTAATAATTACAGACATACATAATGTATTATGTTATATATATTTTAGGAGTATCAACAAGATCTACTAGGGGCTGTAAACGTCCGTCTGAGATGTAGACGTTTATGTCCTGATAATTTGTTCCAAGTCATTGCCCTATTGTAATAATTACAGACATACATAATGTATTATGTTACATATATTTTAGGAGTAACAACAAGGTCTACTAGGGGCTGTAATCGTATGAGATGTAGACGTATATGTCATGATAATTTGTTCCAAGTCAGTGCCAACGGCTGTATAACCTGTAGCTGTATGTTGAAATTATACAATTTTACAATTTTGGGCCCATAAAACTAGTTCAACCCCGCCACTTTTTATTTAAGTGCCTGTATCAACCCAGGAAAGTGAGATGTCATGTATTTGTGTGTTAGGGGTCATGTATTTGTGTGTTAGGGGTCATGTATTTGTGTGTTAGGGGTCATGTATTTGTGTGTTAGGGGTCATGTATTTGTGTGTTAGGGGTCATGTATTTGTGTGTTAGGGGTCATGTATTTGTGGGTTAGGGGTCATGTATTTGTGGGTTAGGGGTCATGTATTTGTGGGTTAGGGGTCATGTATTTGTGTGTTAGGGGTCATGTATTTGTGTGTTAGGGGTCATGTATTTGTGTGTTAGGGGTCATGTATTTGTGTTAGGGGTCATGTATTTGTGTGTTAGGGGTATGTATTTGTGTGTTAGGGGTCATGTATTTGTGTGTTAGGGGTCATGTATTTGTGTGTTAGTGGCCATGTATTTGTGTGTTAGGGGTCATGTATTTGTGTGTTAGGGGTCATGTATTTGTGTGTTAGGGGTCATGTATTTGTGTGTTAGGGGTCATGTATTTGTGGGTTAGGGGTCATGTATTTGTGGGTTAGGGGTCATGTATTTGTGTGTTAGGGGTCATGTATTTGTGGGTTAGGGGTCATGTATTTGTGGGTTAGGGGTCATGTATTTGTGTGTTAGGGGTCATGTATTTGTGTGTTAGGGGTCATGTATTTGTGGGTTAGGGGTCATGTATTTGTGGGTTAGGGGTCATGCATTTGTGTGTTAGGGGTCATGTATTTGTGTGTTAGGGGTCATGTATTTGTGGGTTAGGGGTCATGTATTTGTGGGTTAGGGGTCATGTATTTGTGTGTTAGGGGTCATGTATTTGTGGGTTAGGGGTCATGTATTTGTGGGTTAGGGGTCATGTATTTGTGTGTTAGGGGTCATGTATTTGTGGGTTAGGGGTCATGTATTTGTGTGTTAGGGGTCATGTATTTGTGTGTTAGGGGTCATGTATTTGTGTGTTAGGGGTCATGTATTTGTGTGTTAGGGGTCATGTATTTGTGTGTTAGGGGTCATGTATTTGTGTGTTAGGGGTCATGTATTTGTGGGTTAGGGGTCATGTATTTGTGGGTTAGGGGTCATGTATTTGTGTGTTAGGGGTCATGTATTTGTGTGTTAGGGGTCATGTATTTGTGTGTTAGGGGTCATGTATTTGTGTGTTAGGGGTCATGTATTTGTGTGTTAGGGGTCATGTATTTGTGGGTTAGGGGTCATGTATTTGTGGGTTAGGGGTCATGTATTTGTGTGTTAGGGGTCATGTATTTGTGGGTTAGGGGTCATGTATTTGTGTGTTAGGGGTCATGTATTTGTGTGTTAGGGGTCATGTATTTGTGGGTTAGGGGTCATGTATTTGTGTGTTAGGGGTCATGTATTTGTGTGTTAGGGGTCATGTATTTGTGTGTTAGGGGTCATGTATTTGTGGGTTAGGGGTCATGTATTTGTGTGTTAGGGGTCATGTATTTGTGGGTTAGGGGTCATGTATTTGTGTGTTAGGGGTCATGTATTTGTGTGTTAGGGGTCATGTATTTGTGTGTTAGGGGTCATGTATTTGTGTGTTAGGGGTCATGTATTTGTGGGTTAGGGGTCATGTATTTGTGTGTTAGGGGTCATGTATTTGTGGGTTAGGGGTCATGTATTTGTGTGTTAGGGGTCATGTATTTGTGTGTTAGGGGTCATGTATTTGTGTGTTAGGGGTCATGTATTTGTGGGTTAGGGGTCATGTATTTGTGTGTTAGGGGTCATGTATTTGTGGGTTAGGGGTCATGTATTTGTGTGTTAGGGGTCATGTATTTGTGGGTTAGAGGTCATGTATTTGTGTGTTAGGGGTCATGTATTTGTGTGTTAGGGGTCATGTATTTGTGTGTTAGGGGTCATGTATTTGTGTGTTAGGGGTCATGTATTAGTGGGTTAGGGGTCATGTATTTGTGGGTTAGGGGTCATGTATTTGTGGGTTAGGGGTATGCATTTTGTCTCTTTTTACGATTTTTCTATTGGATTTTAGAAATTTAATGTTCTGACAATGTGGTATTTATTGTTTTTCCTTGTATTCCTTTTTTTATTTTAAAGAGATACCTGCTAAGTATTAAACGTTCTTGACACCAGTTCATTGTCCTACTTTAAAGAGAATTAAATGACACATGAAAAGCACAGTGTCGGTAATTTATTCCTTAGGAAGATCAAAACAGTATAGCTGGGTATGAACTGATTTATCAGTATACTTAAGAAATAATTCACATTTCCATTCCTCGCGATGAACATCGGCCCTATGGACCAAGACCAGTAAAATTTGTTCGGATCCGTAATTATTTTTAGTTTTTATTTAGATTTAGATAATAAATTCAAGAATTTGATTGGACCAGTAAATTCAAATTTTCTTAGCGAGGACTGATATTTCTACAATATATTGTAGGTTGTTATCCGGGTGCGAAATGTATCAACACTAGACCAGTACTTAGCACAGACCTTCCACCACCAAGATGAATACAAGAATTAAAATGAAATAAATTGTTCCAACAATTATAACATGTTGCCATTTTCAGTGCATGACAGTTGGATTCCTATATTAATACTCATTCGTTTAACATGAGTTGTGGAGTTTGCGACCATATGATGTCATACTCTAATTAAGATTTAATGGGGCCTTATACAAGTGATCCCACTTGTGAATGACCTCTCATCTTCGCTATCCAAGGGTAATGATCGTCCTCCTGAAGGAGGAGGCGGGTCGTGACCCTTGGCTACAGAAGACGATGACCCTTTATCTGAGGTTAAATGTTTTGGCATAATGTATTTCTTATAGATACGAAACGTTCGTTCCTATCCATACACCCATAGCGGATAACGGATCAAGAAGACTTCAGTTGTACCTCAAGATTAGGAAAACGGCAATTTGATTGAATGGATAAATTGATGTCCCATATACGTGACCACTTACGGGTTTCGTTAGATCTAAAAATAAATCCATAGACATATAAGAAAAGGAGAAGACATTGTAATTAGAACAGGGGTCCGTTGTTGAACTTGTGATTTTAAGCTAATCATATGATTAGCCCTAATTACATTGTTTATTCCTAATCACATAATTAGCTAATGCAATGATTAAATATGATTAGTTAATACATTGATTAAAAACAGTTCAGCATCAGAACTTAATCATTGCATTAGCTAAGTATGTGATTAGGAATTGAAAATGTAATTAGGGCTAATCATATGATTAGTTTAATCACAAGTTCAACAAGGACCCCTGGTTTTTAATATATTTCGTCTTGAATTATCAACCTAATCATATATTCATATTATGAGAAATCGCCTCTTACATGGTTCATCCATTGTTACACGAATATAAATCCCCACCTCCCACGTGCACACAACATGGTTAATTTCCATTAAAAATGTAACTCTATTTATACCCCCCACTACAACTTCGTTGTGGGGGGTATAAATAGAGTTACATTTTTAATGGGGGGTATAAATAGAGTTACATTTTTAATGGAAATTAACCATGTTGTGCATACTGGTTTCACCATGTTCGTCCGTCCGTCCGTCTGTCGACAAATCCTATGTCGTACGATAACTTGAGTTGTGCTTCTTAGAATCTTTTAAAATTTTATCAGCTGTTTACTGGTGAAGAGAGGAGGATCCCTTTCATTTTTGACGATTTTCACTTTTGCCGTTCCAGAGTTATTGGACTTGATATGACGGAAAATATGATGTTTACCCTATGTCGTATGATAACTTGAGTTGTGTTTCTCAGAATGTTTTGAAATTTTATCAGCGGCTTGCCGGTGAAGAGAGGAGGATCCCTTTCATTTTTGACGATTATCAGTTTTGCCGTTCCCGAGTTATTGGACTTGATATGACGGAAAATAGGATTTTTACCCTATGTCGTATGATAACTTGAGTAGTGTTTCTCAGAATGTTTTGAAATTTTATCAGCGGCTTACCGGTGAAGAGAGGAGGGTTCCTTTCATTTTTGGTCGGAATAATCAGTAATGTTTTGGTTATGGAAATAGGTTGGACAGATGTGGGGAGCGGGGGGTATATCTTACTGAGCTGTGCTCACAGTAATACTAGTTTTATTTGATCTCGTATTAAGATGTCTTCGGTAAAGGAAGATACACAATGTACCATTTTAATTTCGTTGGATCAATGTGATGTGGATTGTGAACTTTAACACTAGCTACTCAAGAGGTGGTATGAATCAGATGTGGATTCTGAAAAAAATCTAAAGAGTACATACAATCTATGTCCCTCTCCTCCTGCAATGGCATTAAAACATGTTTAGCTCACCTGGCCATAGGCCAGGTGAGCTTTTGTCATGGGTAAGCGTCCGCCGTCCGTCCGTCCGTTGGCTTTTCACATTTAAATCTTCTTCTCTGAAACATCTGAACAGATTTCAACCAAACTTGCCAGCAATGTTCACTGGATGGTCCTCTACCAGATTTGTGTTTTTGGTGCTGATTTGAAATCCAACATGGCTGCCAGGGTCCATAATGTGTTCTCATTGGCTGAAATTTTAAAAATCTGTCAGAAACCACTAAGTCAATTGAATTGTGACTTTGTAGGAATGATCATTGGGTGGTCCTGTACTAAAATTGTGAATCGTTTGCCGATCGGAAATTCAAGATGGCCGCCATGACTCGACTTAGTTTAACATTGGACCCTATGGGAATTTCACATTTTCATCTTTTTTTCTGAAACCACAAAACAGATTTGAACCAAACTTGACAGAAATGTTCATTGGATGGTCATATACAAGATTGTTGTTTTTGGCGCTGATCGGAAATCCAACATGGCTGCCAGGGCCCATAATGTGTTCTGATTGGTCGAAATTTTAAAAATCTTCTTGTTAGAAACCACTAAGCCAATTGAATTGTGACTTTGCAGGAATTATCATTGGGTGGTCCCGTACTAAACTTGTGAATCGTTTGCCGATCGAAAATTCAAGATGGCCGCCATGACTCGACTTAGTTTAACATTGGACCCTATGGGAATTTCACATTTTCATCTTTTTTTCTGAAACTACAAAACAGATTTGAACCAAACTTGGCAGAAATGTTCATTGGATGGTCATATACAAGATTTTTTTTTTTGGCGCTGATCGGAAATCCAACATGGCTGCCAGGGTCCATAATATGTTCTGATTGATCGAAATTAAAAAAATCTTCTTGTTAGAAACCACTAAGCCAATTGAATTGTGACTTTGCAGGAATGATCATTGGGTGGTCCTGTACTAAACTTGTGAATCGTTTGCCGATCGGAAATTCAAGATGGCCGCCATGACTCGACTTAGTTTAACATTGGACCCTATGGGAATTTCACATTTTCATCTTTTTTTCTGAAACCACAAAACAGATTTGAACCAAACTTGGCAGAAATGTTCATTGGATGGTCATATACAAGATTTTTTTTTTTGGCGCTGATCGGAAATCCAACATGGCTGCCAGGGTCCATAATATGTTCTGATTGATCGAAATTAAAAAAATCTTCTTGTTAGAAACCACTAAGCCAATTGAATTGTGACTTTGCAGGAATGATCATTGGGTGGTCCTGTACTAAACTTGTGAATCGTTTGCCGATCGGAAATTCAAGATGGCCGCCATGACTCGACTTAGTTTAACATTGGACCCTATGGGAATTTCACATTTTCATCTTTTTTTCTGAAACCACAAAACAGATTTGAACCAAACTTGGCAGAAATGTACATTGGATGGTCATATACAAGATTTTAAAGCAAACATGGCATGGACGGTCCTTAAGTAGTCAATTTTCAAAATTGTGTCCAGTAACCCTGACCTCCATCCAAGATGGCCACCTTCAGCGGACATACTGTAGTTTTAACATAGAACCCTATGGGAAAAAATGTTTTAAAATCTTCTCCTCTGAAACCAGTAAGCCAATATAGTAAACATGTCATCGATGGTCCTTAGGTGGTCAACTTCCAAAATTGTGTTCAGTGATCCCGATCTCGGTTCAAAATGGCCGCCGTCAGCAGACATAGTTTTAACATAGGACCCTATGGGAAAATTGCTTAAAAGTCTTCTCTTCTGAAACCAGTCAGCCAATTTAAAGCAAACATGGCATGGATGGTCCTTGGGTAGTATACTTTCAAAATTGTGTCCGGTGACCACGACCTCCATCCAAGATGGCTGCCATGAGCAGACATAGTTTTAACATAGAACCCTATGGCAGTATGGGATTTGAATAGTAACTTAGATGTATTCGGCATGCAGAAATTCTTAAGAGGACTTATTTATTTAAGGTGAGCGATACAGGCTCACCTGAGCCTCTAGTTTTTTATTCAAATACTTTATTGAATAAATGCAAAAATACATATCCAATGGGATTGCACATTTGACTTCTCTACCCTCTACACAATTATTCCCCACGCTAAGTTGAAAGACAGATTAAGGGAGTTGGTGCAACTATGTTTCATAAAAAAAAGAATGGCCTACGTAGATATAAATATCTTGTGCTAGGAAGGGACAGATCTTATTTTGTAAATAAAAACACTAAAGAAAAACCACTCTGATTCTACCAAAACGTTATCTTGTGTTTGGTGGACGTGTTTTCAACAGACAGTCGGCATATCTGTAGGTACAAACTGTGCTCCTCTTCTCGCGGATTTGTTCCTTTATTCGTATGAGGCATACTTCATACTGGGGCTTCTCAATAAAAACGAAAAGATGCTAGCTCGATCCTTTAATTTCACATTCCTCTATATAGATGATGTCCTTTCACTAAATAATTCTAGGTTTTGTTATATCGTTGATCGCCTCTACCCCATTGAGCAAGAAATAAAGGGTATCACAAATACAGATATGTCTGCTTCATACTTTTACATACACCTCGAAACTGACAGTGAGGGGCGGTTAAGAACGACGATGATTTCAATTTTCCCATTGTGAACTTTCCATTTATATGTAGCAACATTCCAGCAGCACCTGCATATGGAGTATATATCTCTCAGTTAATACGATATTCCAGAGCTTGATGTTCCTATCAGGATGTCCTTGATAAATGGTTGCTGATAACAAGGAAGCTACGGAACCAAGGGTTCCTATTGGTTACGTTTTACGGTCGCCACCATGACTTGGTTGACCGTTATGGAATATCTGTGTCACAGATGATCACGGATATGTTCCACTTGTCGTAAACACTTCCCGGTCCTTTTCTCATTCATGACCTATCACCGATTTTGTAACTAAATTAACACGACGGGTGCCACTAGTGGAGCAGGAACTGCTCACCCTTCCGGAGCACCTGAGTTCACCACCGGTCTTTAGTTTTATGTGTATGTTTTGTGGCTCATTGTTTGTTCTTTTGGCCATTGTGTTGTCTGTCCTTCTGCGATTTACGGATTCTAATTACCCCTTTGGTATCTTCAAACTCTTCTTGCATTTGTCTGCAAACTTAAAACCGTACATGAATGCGCCGTTTGATAGTTAGATTTACATCTACCTTAAAGGTGTAAGTAGTCTTCTACCTTAGCTAGATGTACTCTTAGCAATATGTGATAAAGTTTGTCAGCTACGACAGGTGTGTGGTTTTATCTATTACGCCGGTTTCCTCCTATAAATCTGATTGCAAGGATATAATTTAAATATTGTTGAAGATAGGGTAAAATATCTAAATTGTTTATTGGGCACTGGTGAAGGTTCCCAGGATTCAAACCCACAGAGCTGTCCAGCGCATCGCCGGGTGGCAGACAGGAAAACCATCTCGATGGGGGGTTCGGGTTATACCAGTAATACGGAAATCTTGATCGTGGATCATAGTGGGTAACTTATTTAGAGAGTGTCACACCCCCTCCTCGCAAAAGACCTCTTTTGTAGATTTCGGAAAAGAGTAGGCGCGTTGTACATAGTCGCTACAAAAGACTAATTGTTTGTCCCTACCCAACTCTCAATACTTTTTGAGTGGCAGTCAACGTTGACCCATCCCTTCCCCCATTTCTACACAGTTTTTATATATTACTGAGCTTGTTCTCATCCTGATTATTGCTGAAATACTGCTCAATTCAACAAATCCTGTGTCGCATGTTACTATATTAATTGTTACCTATGCGAGTTCGAAAATCTTAAAGATTAAGTGGTTTTTTTTTAATTTTGGGATTTATTATAGTATTTGATTTAGGTACTATCCCGTTTCACTGTTTATGCTATTTTTAACAATGACAGTATCATGTTTATTGAAATTTTAAAAGAAGTTTGACTAGACCAATGGAAAAAACTCTATATAGTGTGACTGTCCTCTTTTGTGATGGGTCAATACCTCTATCACTCAGGGAACGTCGTGGTCGTGATCGTAATGTAGTTGGATTTACAACTACATGTGCAATCAGTGTCTATCACCACTAACTTTGTGAGTTCGAACGCTGTTCATGGCGAGGTGTACTCGATACAACATTATGTGATAAGGTTTGTCGGTGACTTGCGACAGGTTCCCCGGTTTCTTCCACCGTTAAAACTGACCGCCACGATATAGCTGAAATATTTTTGAAAGTGGCGTTAAACACCATAAACCTAAATCAAACCATCTATTACTCAGAAAAATGTTAGTCACGAAGAGAGGACGAACTTAAACCCAATGTATATGGACCTGTGAGAAAAGTGTGTCCTTTCAGACATTATTTGCTTTAGCTATATTGCTATTGTATACTTGGAGGACGTGACCTGGTCAACTTTCAGTTTCAATTATGAAAAGAAAACAGTGATGGTCAACAATTCCACCCATATCAACAAAACTATACACAATCTTATCACTTCAACAGAAAAAGACCATGACATTTGACGAATTGGAAATCCAGGTCCTGGTTTAGGACAGGTACAAAAGTGTGGCGGGGTTAAATCGATTAATATAATCACAACCCTCTACGCATTTTCTTATTTGTTCACTTGTTCTATTATAATTGCTAAATAATCAATCAGGCTCAAGCTAGCGACCAATTTCTAGCGACCATTAAGCTAGCCACCAATAAGGCGATATGTCTCAAAACCAAAACAATTAATAAGAATAAAATGTATCTTTTAAGTTTTCTTGCAATAACAAATATCTTACGGTAAATGCATATTCAACACAACTTGAATCGACATCTGGGCATGTAAGAAATATTTCTGGAGCCTCCTTCCCCACACAATACAAAGTTAACATTTGACACCCTACTGTGGACCTGATGTGAAGAATCCCACACAGGCACCCAGAGGAGTAAAATAACAAAATAGTTATGACTGTATTCCTCATGAACTCTTTGTACTTGTATTTTTTTGTAAGAAAAAAATTAAAAAATAGTAAATTCAGGAAATTTTAACTAACAAGTTCTAATCTTACCTTCTTTACACAGTTTTTCATTATACACGGATATAACCAAACATGGGTTTTTCATATATAATCCGTTCACAAATGTAATACAAAGAAGGAACATTTGCAGCAGGAACCCCATTGTCCCTGCATTTAGAATGTAAAAAATAATGTCGTTGGTTGTAAAAATGTTTCTCATTAAACATTTACGTAATGATTATAAATGTAAACTTGGTTGAACCATTTGGTGGTAATGAGAGCATTGATTAGATACATGACCATTAGTAAACTGTAATTGTTACATGATAAATGATGATGGATCACTCACCGTTTATCATGGCAACGTAATAAGGCGATTTGCAAGCATTAATTTGAATTGAAACTAGGAAATCGTAATAATGCTATTTGGAGAACAGAAACTATGAATAGACAAATCGATCTCATTGTTTCAACACTAACTAAGATTTTGTAAATATTTTTGGTCTTGCGCAAGTAATTCCCGAAGTTAATTTACTTATTCAGGAACTACGACTTTGAGAATCACACATTTTGCAAATCGTTCCATCGATTGTACAAATATTCCACAAACTCAGATTCCTCATATAATTTCCATGGTTTCGACCGCTCGATCACACAGTCTGATAAAACATATCACATAGGTGATCAAACTGGTCTTAATGTTTCACAATTTGTTAGTCTCCATGGCTTTGGAAATCGGGGGTACGGTAGGGGTTATGGTGTTTAACGCCACTTTCAACAATATTTCAGTTATATCGTGAAGGTCAGTTTTATTGGTGGAGGAAACCGAAGTAACCGGAGAAAATCATCGAACTGCCACAATCTTTAGCACATAATGTTGTATCGAGTACACATCGTCTAAGCGGGATTCGAACTCACAACATTTGTTGTGATAGATTGCATAGATAGTTGTAAATCCAACTACCAGATGATCACGGCCACGGCGGCCTCTCAGTTAATTATATAGTGAAACACAAAGTTGTACGATAAACTAATTTTCTTTTATTCTTTGATGATATTGTGCATCTTATATTATCTTAAAAACACAAATAATTTTAACTCATTCTTTTAACTTTCGATCCTACATTCATGATGGAAACATAATCTCGTGGAGATTAGATCTAGACATCCGAAGAAATTTTCTATAGAAAATCTAGGCTGGAGATACAGAGCAGAAAATTTCTTCGGAAGCCATATATTTATATCCTTGAGCAGATTAAGGAAGACACACAAATGAAAATAGTTCATTCGCCTTAACACATAAATTTAGTAAATCACACAATTACAGATTTGACAAATTTGTTTTTATCTGTACTTTAATAGCTGTGGTCACATGATCATCGTACAAACATAAACCGGATGTAAACAAACATCTGGACGAGCAGCATTTCATCACATGGAGTAATACCACTAAATCAAATATACTATATATAAGAAATTGCAACATGATTGCATTCTTTTCCTTTGATCTTTAAAGTAACTACTAAGAACTGTATGAAATAATATACGCAGGTACGATATATTGCACACTAATATGAAATAATATACGCAGACCGATATATAGTCCGAGATTCCTCTGTCGTTTAACGGCATTGATAATCTTGCTGTAGCCGTTGAACGGCTCGGCTACAGCAAGATTATCAATGCCGTTAAACGACAGAGGAATCTCGGACTAACCGATATATTGCACACTAATTAGTCTGTTTAAAGCCTATTTGACAATTAAGAGGGAAGCATGAGAGGCAAATGCCTCCTAAAATACAGATAAATTTTTTGAGAATTTCACAAATCACGGTGAATCAATAAATCGAGGGTCGCGAGAATAAAAAAAATACCCCAATCACAGATCATGGGAAAAAAATGCATGCGTGGCAGTGAAAAAGGGAGTGAGGGTCAGACGCAATTGCAATATTTTTAATATTGCCATGGAAAATGTGTTAAAAGGCTTACCTGACAAAATCAGTTGTCCAGACATCATACATAAATGCACTTCAAATGTACACATTTTTTGAATCACTTTCAAATTGCGAGACACAGGCACTTGTTTCATTCAAAAAATATATGCCCCCCAGAGACTTGTTTCATTAAAAAAATATATGCCCCCTCAGGAGAGGGGGCATATATTTTTTGAATGAAACAAGTGCCGGTGTTGCGAGATCGTGGAGATGATATAGGTTTCCTGTATACATAAAAACGATGCAGAACTGTTCTTCAATGTTTGACACCAGCTCATAAAGTTTTCAGAGACAGGATGACCAAGAAGTGCATGCAATTTCATGTTTCTTTCCTCTCCGAAGCAGACGAAATGCAATATGTGTGTTGCACACTAGAAAATGACGTCATCCATGTACACTGTAAAGGATCATTTCTCGTAGCACGCGATTTTGATATTAGAATTTTCTTTTAAGTTTATTTCAATTGAGAAGAATTGAAATGGTTACAGGTTTGCGAATTTCTTATTGAAATAATTTTTATTTTGTTTTTGAATACCACTTTGTTCTATTAGAATTTTCTTTTAAGTTTATTTCAATTAAGAAAAATTGAAATGGTTACAGATTTGCAAATTTTTTATTGAAATGATTTTTATTTTGTTTTTAGATACCACTTTATTCTATAATTTCATGCTTCCGGTGAAAAGATATTTGGCTATGAATATAGGAGTATGACTTATTACCAAAAATCGTATAGCCTATTGTTAAAAGGGCTTCGCCCTTTATAAACTAAGTCTGGGCATCTGGACTGTAGTTTTACTCAGTCGAGAGCTCGAGCCATACAATAATCAACGACCTAGATGTGATATTGCATGGATTCATGTTACAAATCATTTATACCACGGTTTTTTGGCTTTGCATTCGATTGTTTAACTGGTTGACTCAGGGAAAAACTGTGGTATAAATTTTACAAATCGTCAAACATCAAAAATCCTACTTTCACTTTTGATTTAACACAAATAACAATAAAGTGCTGTATGTTTTTCAACCTGAAATAATAGATATTGCAGTTTCTAACTTTAAAGATACATGTCACACTTCAATCTCAGATGTGTTGAGATCGTTTTACATTATTTCAACATCATACCATCAGCTAACATACACGTATGAACCGATCAAAATGCCGTGAAATTTTATCACCTTGAAAGCAGGTGACGTTGTGATAATGTATCATACAAATGTATTTAATGCAGGGTGAAAAGACCCCTAAAGTAAAAGTAAACCAAATGATGTAATCACATTTGGATCCCACACGCTTTTTCAATGAAAATATCTGGTTTTACTTTATCAACGTCAACAAAAAGAAGCATTTTTTACAATTAAAACACATATAAAATGAGGAGGGGCTGTCGTAGTTGTGATCGTATGGTAGTTGGTTCACTACTAAAGTTGTGAGTTCGAACCCTGTTCATGGCAAGGTGTACTCGATACAACATTATGTGATAAAAGTTGTCAGTGGTTTTCTCCGGGCACTCCGGTTTTCTCCATCAATAAAAATGAACGCCACGATATAATGGAAATGTTGTTGAAAGTGGTGTTAAACCATAAACCAACCAACCTATAAAATGAGGATTAAACCTGAGAAATAGATATATATAATTTTACATTGGAATTATTTCTGTTCTAATTTGTTCATATAGATTACTGCATAACTTTTTTTTAAATTATTTTTTATGCTTTCTACTGATAAAGATCTTTGTCTGCAAAATTTTCATTATGCTTACAAACTTTTTTTCCCAAGAAATGGATGACTTGAAGTACAAGTTTTAATGTATTAGAAAAGTTTAATCTACTATACTATATTTTAAGGTATTTGGATTATTTTTCATTCATATTTGTGTGTCCGGTCGTAATTGTGTTCATTGAGGCTATTGTCATGTTTTTATATTTACAAACTCGGTAATTTACAAACAATAACGTATAATACAAATGTACTGTATCTAATCCAAGTTTAAAAGCAAACAAAATATATGTAATCACAATCAGATCTCTCTTCCTTTTTCAATAAAAAATCAACGTCAACAAAAAGGAGCATATTTAACAATTAAAACACACACAAAAATGAGGATTATGATTGGAAAATGCATAATTTAACATTGGAATTATGACTGTACATAGATAACTTTTAGATTTGAATTTAATAGCAGTTTTCTGTGTAGGAATGTTAATTTTCAATGTATTCTACTGTACTGAAAACAAATCGAAAATTGTTTTTTAAACAAATACACAGCCAGAAGTGCAAGTTTTAACGTTTTGGAAAAGTTTTATTTACAATTTGAATAGTTTGTAGTATTTAGGTTCCTTTTTAGGAGAATCGTTTGTGTTTGTATCCAGTCATAATTGCATTATTGGGTCTAAATATCAGAAAAAGACAAGAACTAAGTAGGTAATGATCCAAACTGTTGTACATTTGTATATCATTATTACCAGGTTTTTTTAACGTGTCAATGCTAAGTCTAAACTGTTGTACATTTGTATATCATTATTACCAGGTTTTTTTAACGTGTCAATGCTAAGTCTAAACTGTTGTACATTTGTATATCATTATTACCAGGTTTTTTTAACGTGTCAATGCTAAGTCTAAACTGTTGTACATTTGTATATCATTATTACCAGGTTTTTTTAACGTGTCAATGCTAAGTCTAAACTGTTGTACATTTGTATATCATTATTACCAGGTTTTTTTAACGTGTCAATGCTAAGTCTAAACTGTTGTACATTTGTATATCATTATTACCAGGTTTTTTTAACGTGTCAATGCTAAGTCTAAACTGTTGTACATTTGTATATCATTATTACCAGGTTTTTTTAACGTGTCAATGCTAAGTCTAAACTGTTGTACATTTGTATATCATTATTACCAGGTTTTTTTAACGTGTCAATGCTAAGTCTAAGCTGTTGTACATTTGTATATCATTATTACCAGGTTTTTTTAACGTGTCAATGCTAAGTCTAAACTGTTGTACATTTGTATATCATTATTACCAGGTTTTTTTAACGTGTCAATGCTAAGTCTAAACTGTTGTACATTTGTATATCATTATTACCAGGTTTTTTTAACGTGTCAATGCTAAGTCTAAACTGTTGTACATTTGTATATCATTATTACCAGGTTTTTTTAACGTGTCAATGCTAAGTCTAAACTGTTGTACATTTGTATATCATTATTACCAGGTTTTTTTAACGTGTCAATGCTAAGTCTAAACTGTTGTACATTTGTATATCATTATTACCAGGTTTTTTTAACGTGTCAATGCTAAGTCTAAACTGTTGTACATTTGTATATCATTATTACCAGTTTTTTTAATGTGTCAATGCTAAGTCTAAACTGTTGTACATTTGTATATCATTATTACCAGGTTTTTTTAACGTGTCAATGCTAAGTCTAAACTGTTGTACATTTGTATATCATTATTACCAGGTTTTTTTAACGTGTCAATGCTAAGTCTAAACTGTTGTACATTTGTATATCATTATTACCAGGTTTTTTAATGTGTCAATGCTAAGTCTAAACTGTTGTACATTTGTATATCATTATTACCAGGTTTTTTTAATGTGTCAATGCTAAGTCTAAACTGTTGTACATTTGTATATCATTATTACCAGGTTTTTTAATGTGTCAATGCTAAGTCTAAACTGTTGTACATTTGTATATCATTATTACCAGGTTTTTTTAACGTGTCAATGCTAAGTCTAAACTGTTGTACATTTGTATATCATTATTACCAGGTTTTTTTAACGTGTCAATGCTAAGTCTAAACTGTTGTACATTTGTATATCATTATTACCAGGTTTTTTTAACGTGTCAATGCTAAGTCTAAACTGTTGTACATTTGTATATCATTATTACCAGGTTTTTTTAACGTGTCAATGCTAAGTCTAAACTGTTGTACATTTGTATATCATTATTACCAGGTTTTTTTAACGTGTCAATGCTAAGTCTAAACTGTTGTACATTTGTATATCATTATTACCAGGTTTTTTTAACGTGTCAATGCTAAGTCTAAACTGTTGTACATTTGTATATCATTATTACCAGGTTTTTTTAACGTGTCAATGCTAAGTCTAAACTGTTGTACATTTGTATATCATTATTACCAGGTTTTTTTAACGTGTCAATGCTAAGTCTAAACTGTTGTACATTTGTATATCATTATTACCAGGTTTTTTTAACGTGTCAATGCTAAGTCTAAACTGTTGTACATTTGTATATCATTATTACCAGGTTTTTTTAACGTGTCAATGCTAAGTCTAAACTGTTGTACATTTGTATATCATTATTACCAGGTTTTTTAATGTGTCAATGCTAAGTCTAAACTGTTGTACATTTGTATATCATTATTACCAGGTTTTTTTAATGTGTCAATGCTAAGTCTAAACTGTTGTACATTTGTATATCATTATTACCAGGTTTTTTAATGTGTCAATGCTAAGTCTAAACTGTTGTACATTTGTATATCATTATTACCAGGTTTTTTTAACGTGTCAATGCTAAGTCTAAACTGTTGTACATTTGTATATCATTATTACCAGGTTTTTTTAACGTGTCAATGCTAAGTCTAAACTGTTGTACATTTGTATATCATTATTACCAGGTTTTTTTAACGTGTCAATGCTAAGTCTAAACTGTTGTACATTTGTATATCATTATTACCAGGTTTTTTTAACGTGTCAATGCTAAGTCTAAACTGTTGTACATTTGTATATCATTATTACCAGGTTTTTTTAACGTGTCAATGCTAAGTCTAAACTGTTGTACATTTGTATATCATTATTACCAGGTTTTTTTAACGTGTCAATGCTAAGTCTAAACTGTTGTACATTTGTATATCATTATTACCAGGTTTTTTTAACGTGTCAATGCTAAGTCTAAACTGTTGTACATTTGTATATCATTATTACCAGGTTTTTTTAACGTGTCAATGCTAAGTCTAAACTGTTGTACATTTGTATATCATTATTACCAGGTTTTTTTAACGTGTCAATGCTAAGTCTAAACTGTTGTACATTTGTATATCATTATTACCAGGTTTTTTTAATGTGTCAATGCTAAGTCTAAACTGTTGTACATTTGTATATCATTATTACCAGGTTTTTTTATTGTGTCAATGCTAAGTCTAATTAAAATTTACATATTCATCAATATACATTTATGACCTTCATAAAAAGTTTATATCCATAGTTATCAAATTGAGAATCTGTTATTTCTAAATAAACGTTAGAGAATACCGAAGGGGCAATCAAAATGGACAATCCAGAGAAACTGGCAATACAGGGCATACAACTTGTCAAGACGAAGAAAAACAAAGCAAAAACACAACACAATATGCTAGAACACCACTATACACAAGCAGACGCAAATGACATAAATAAGACATGAGCCCTCCCACAAACAACTTGAGGCAAAGACGAACAGAACATTGTTTTTATGCGGAAATCACAACAAGGAACTCAGAATGTAAAGACACATAATAGGACAACACAAAAAAGATTCCATGATATACATTTTGTACTTTGGCTTGTTGTTTCTCTGTAGTTTAGTGCAGTATAATAATATCATTAAGTCTTCATGAAGGACGTAATAATATTATGATGCTGCATTAAAACCACAGAGATGCAACAAAGCAAGCAAAGTTAAAGGATAGAAATGTTTTTGTTTATTGAATATACTGTGCAAATAATCTATAATTCATTTTCAGTTAACATTTTAATACAATAAGCAACAAATTAACAAATCCCATTTAGATTGTCTCAGTGATTAAGTTTTATTGACATGGACATAGAATTTCACCACACATCCAGATGTTAACACATGAGGTATCGGGTAGCGGCAGTTGATAAGGCTTACAAGAGTCTCAATTTGAATGAATAGAACCCATTTTAGCAAATGTACTTTATTTAAATGTCATATATATGTACTTTTTTCATGATGCTTAATAAGTTAATGCCAATAATAAAAGAGCTCCATTCTTTTTTTTGTGAGGTGACTGGATAATAAAAATTCTTCTTGTATTAACTAAATCCTGCAACTATTTCATGTAACCATGGTAACTAAAGTATCAAAAATATGATTTTTTCATGTTTTTTCCCCCACAGGGATGGCAGATGAAGAACAACAGGATGAGTTGTCAGCTCTCCATTCTATTTTTGAAACAGACATCTCAGGTTTGATATTTTTAGGAGCACCTTTTTTCAATCACATTTTTATGGGGGTACCTGGTAATTCATGTTATCGATGATTTGTATATTTTCCTATACACACAATAATGTTGATTGTCAAGCAACTAGAGTGATATTGTCACAATAGCACTGTTTTCTAATGTGACATTATAATGAAGTCATTGATAAACATACTATCATTTATATGTTTTGCTTGAAATGGAGGAAACCAGAGAAAACCACCTACCTGCCGCAAGTCATTGACTTATTAGAAGAAAGTTCAACAACATTGATGGTCAAGAATTCAACCAATATTAACAAAACAAACAATCTTAAAAGTAGTTGTTTATTATATATATATATATATATATATCCTTTTTCTTTTTGGCAATATACTTAACTACCAACCTTAACAACACGAACCACCCTTCTGGTAAACTTCAAACATTCAAACACAGAAATGATGAAATAAGCAGATGGAAATCAATGCTCTGGCTTAGGACAGGTACAAAAATGTGATAGGGCTAAGCAAGTTCAATAGGATCCAAATCCCTCCCATTTTTTTATTTTTAGATATCCACTGAGCCATAATCAGAAATAAACGAACAAGGAAAAACCTGCACAGATTGGCTTCTACTCAAAAAACCTGCACAGATTGGCTTCTACTCAAAAAACCTCAAACATCCACAAAGATTATAACAACATAAAAATAGTCGGTACAACAACAGGGTCTTAAGCATGTACATCATTTTTGATAAATAAAATAAACTGCTTTAAAAAATAATTAAAAAAAATTTAATTAAACTTCAAAATATTTGAATTCTGACTTTGGTAAATATTCTGTGAGACGCTTAGACTAATATTTTTTGGAAAGTACCTGGCTACTGTACGTTTCAGGAACCAGAAGAATAATATCTGTTACGTGGACTGTTTATTACTGTCCAGTCATAAGCATCCCAATTAAGATCATCAAGACTACTGTCTCTGTATTTCAGCATTATTAAATCCAGCCAAATCTGTATACAGATGTTATCTTTTTCAGTTGTGACATGCTACATCTGACACATTTATAACTTGTTAAAAGACTTTACAGTAGAAATAGAAGAAAAGTTTGAAGATATCAAAATAATCATAAGATGTAAATCAAAGAAGGATAGACAATACAATGGCTAAGATGAATGGACAGAAAGAAAACACTCGTCTACAAAACACTACACAGAATAGTAAAGATCGAGCAATACAAAATCCTTAAAAAAAAGGGGGGGGGGTGAACTCTGGGGTTCCGGAAGGGTAGGCAGTTCCTGCTCCAATAGTGACACCCATTATGTTACTGTTAAACAACATGAACAGCATCTGATATGGAAACCAGGTTTCTGAACCCAAGCTAATAATTACAGACCACAAAATAAGTAGTAATTGACTCTATCTTTTCTGCTATGTACAACAGTTGACTCTATCTTTTCTGCTATGTACAACAGTTGACTCTATCTTTTCTGCTATGTACAACAGTTGACTCTATCTTTTCTGCTATGTACAACAGTTGACTCTATCTTTTCTGCTATGTACAACAGTTGACTCTATCTTTTCTGCTATGTACAACAGTTGACTCTATCTTTTCTGCTATGTACAACAGTTGACTCTATCTTTTCTGCTATGTACAACAGTTGACTCTATCTTTTCTGCTATGTACAACAGTTGACTCTATCTTTTCTGCTATGTACAACAGTTGACTCTATCTTTTCTGCTATGTACAACAGTTGACTCTATCTTTTCTGCTATGTACAACAGTTGACTCTATCTTTTCTGCTATGTACAACAGTTGACTCTATCTTTTCTGCTATGTACAACAGTTGACTCTATCTTTTCTGCTATGTACAACAGTTGACTCTATCTTTTCTGCTATGTACAACAGTTGACTCTATCTTTTCTGCTATGTACAACAGTTGACTCTATCTTTTCTGCTATGTACAACAGTTGACTCTATCTTTTCTGCTATGTACAACAGTTGACTCTATCTTTTCTGCTATGTACAACAGTTGACTCTATCTTTTCTGCTATGTACAACAGTTGACTCTATCTTTTCTGCTATGTACAACAGTTGACTCTATCTTTTCTGCTATGTACAACAGTTGACTCTATCTTTTCTGCTATGTACAACAGTTGACTCTATCTTTTCTGCTATGTACAACAGTTGACTCTATCTTTTCTGCTATGTACAACAGTTGACTCTATCTTTTCTGCTATGTACAACAGTTGACTCTATCTTTTCTGCTATGTACAACAGTTGACTCTATCTTTTCTGCTATGTACAACAGTTGACTCTATCTTTTCTGCTATGTACAACAGTTGACTCTATCTTTTCTGCTATGTACAACAGAACATTTAATCACTACAAGTTTTGAAAGATGACCAGAGAACATAATACTTAGAATCCAAATGCCCTGTTTCATGATTATATACCTGTATGTATTAGACATTTCTTTTGATTTTTTTTATGTTTTGTATTTTTTTTTTATAGAGATATCCAGTCATCCCCCATGTTTCATGATCAAATTGACTGACATTGACATCAATTTACCAGGTGAGTACCTAACTTTTATTTGACAAATTATTGGGTTTTCTAATTAGGAACTTTTCATTTGTTTGTTAACCTAATTAACCTAATTTAAATTAGATCACTGCTTCCCATTTTCTAATATATGGCATATAAAAATTTATGCCATGATTTGTCAGGAAATGGAGTGCAACTAAAGATCTAATTTTTATAGTATTAGCAATGCCATGTTTTTATATAACCACAAAACAATTTTGCGGTCGTATTATGTTATGGTGCTGTCTGAAGACAGAATGATTTCCATGTGATAATTTAAGTTCTAGATAATGAACCCTTCTGAAAATTAAACTCAATGAACCTTGGCACTGAATGAAGGTTGGTATTGATTTGGTGTATTGTAACCCCACTGTTTCCAAACGAGAGACCGTAAGGTGCAAAAATGGATGTTTCTGTTATTTGTACACTACATGGACAGTTTATTTTTCAATTGTTTTTTATGTTGTTCTTTTATTGATATTCCTTAGGAAAAATCTGTTTCAGAAAAATGCATAGTGTTATTATGTAACTATCGTCCAGTCAATAGACCCGTAGACCCAAAACAAATTGCAACAGAAATTATAAATACGCCATCATTTTCACTTTAACCCATAGAGTAACCAATAAAAAATCGCCATGAAAATTTTATGTATTAAAGACAGAAATTAAGATAAAAAATGAGTACTTTTTACTTCTATCGTTTTGTCACTACGGATCCTCCATAGCCGAATCAGAGATTTTCCGGAAAATACAACTCAGACGGAAAGCAATGAAAATAGGAATTATTATCCATATCTAGGTAAGCATAATAATAATATAATATATTTCTATGAAGTTACTACAACAAGTATGTTCAATTTTACCAAAACACCCATGAAAAGTGAACAAACAGGTCAATATCTATGACATTCAAATTGAGCAGACGTAATTCCCATAATGAACCATTCTCAACCCAAAAAGAGCTTTGTAAAGCCTTTTTAAATTACTTTCTGCTAAATTTTGTGTAAAAATGTGTTATTATATATTAGACAGAGATATTTATTCAAGTGTTTGATCGAATTAGCACTTAAATTTGCAGATTTCCATAATAGGTAGATGCGGACGAAAAATAAATCTATGGAACGCCAGTTTACCTTACCTGACCTTACCTCTGTATCTTTACCCCCTTCAAAGTAGAACCATACTGTGTCGTATGTTAAACGTGTGTTGGGTGACGGTGCGCTGTACAGTGCTGTGTGAGTGAAAATTCCATCACCTCCGTATCCATGAATACAATTTATGTACACTAAAAATCAGGCTTATTAACACGGGATATAAAAGTTTATCAAATCAAGTTAAAACAATCCACAACGATTGTTCCGACATTACGTATAAAATATGCATGTTGCATGTATTGGAAAAAATTTAAGAAGACGCATCACTGCTTAAAATCTAAAAGTCTCTGTTCGTATGGTTAAAATCTAAAATCTATTTGTTACGGTTTGGTGCGAGGTTTAAAAAGTAATTGTCACATCCTAAAATCTAAAACGAATCGTATCTACAGTTTAAGATCTAAAACGTCATCTTTCAAAGTCTAAAATCTAAAACAATTATCACAGTTTATTGTAATGGATTCTTGGGCAATCCCCGGACGGCTTTCCCCTCCCCCTTTTCGCAATGTTAGTTCCGTTTCTTCATTGTTGTCTGTATTTTGTCTCTATCACTCTCTAGAAGCTTCGTTCTCTTAATATGCAATTTGAACATTAATCTCCTTGATAGACCTTCGAGTCTGGCTATGCTGGCTGAGTTTTTCTTGGTAGGTTTCACCTTGATTGAATTGTCCATTAGCAGTTGTAGTTGGTCAACTTCGCTCAAGTCCGTAAAATTTTCATTATTTTGGAACTCATTTTGCCATATAGCGTTGATCTCGGACAGTAAAGCTACTCTCTCCGACTAGTTTTTCACATTGGAGAATGAAGTGTAGTACATTCACCTCAGCTGCTCCACATAGCAGGCATGTTGGGTCTGTTTCATTTCTGTAGTACTTAATGCATTTTGTTTGTAGCACGTATGTCCCGGTGACGAGTCTTAATTTTACTGGAATTCTACTGATGTCTAATGATGAGTAGCATCTGTTCTTCAAAATAGGATGTATTTTGCACTTGCTCAGGTTGTGGTTACTAAGATATTGCAGCCCTATGTAGAGTTGTGCTAGAGTTGTTAGCTGGGTACACCAGTGGTCATTCACTCTTGATTTCACCAACGAGATCCATCGTGATATTTTGATAGGATTGTCCAAATAGTTGTACGCCTCTTTCAGGTGGTATTTTCGTAGTATTTTGTTGACACATATAAACCAGCTGTTACTAGATTTCTCCTTCATGGTTAGTTGTCTTCTTGCAAGCTTTTTCTCAGTGTTTTTTTCGCCCTGATGACAGACGTTATTGAAGAATGTGAGGGCTTTTATATGAATTTGTGCTTCTATTGGTAGAATTCCAGTTAGTATATAAACGGCTGGGTCCGGACAGCTCATCGGTAATGACAGGATTTGTTTTAGTATCCTATTCTGGAAGAGTTCTAGTTGTTCAAGAGGTTTTGAGGACGGTAATAATAGCTCCATACCGTAAAGCAATACTGGTGTTATGTAGGTTTTGTAGATGTGTAGTAGGGACTCGTGATCTAGGCCGTTGTGTCCATGAAATCCACATCCGAATAGACTGTATGCACTACGTCTTGCTTTAGTTAGATTTTCATCAACATTGGTTTGGATATTGTGTTTCATCGTTGTTGTTCTGATGATACCTTACCTAAATGAGTAGCTTGCTCCACCTCGGGCATGGTGATATTCCCCATATTAAGTTTCTCGTTGGTTGTTTCGCACTGTTTGTTGTTTCCTCTAATGTGGATTGCTACACTTTTCTTTGGTTGTAATTCATATCCTTCGAGGTTCGCAAAGTCAAGAGCCATGTTGACCATGATCTGTGCATCACTGAGCTGAGTACTGAGTAGTGCGATGTCGTCTGCACATCCTGTGTTGTTAACATTGATGTTTCCTATTTTCAGTCCTATACCTACATCTTGCAAACGGTCTAATAGTGGGTTGATATATAGTTTATAGAGATCAGTGCTAAGGGTACCTCCTTGCCGGACTCCCATACCGACCGTAAAACAATCGGACGTGCTTCCTGCCCATTTTATGCAGCTTTCCGCATTGTGGTGCAAGCTTTTAATAATAGTCCACGTTTTGTCCTGAATTCCCGCGTGGTACATACGCCGGAACAGATGTGAATGTATAACTTTGTCGAATGCAGCTTTTGCATCGAGAAGTACAAGATGTCCATTTTGCTTTTCGTCGGTTAATATTCTGTATGCTTCTTCGACAGGTAGAGCAGCATTCATGGGGGACGATCCTTTCGTAAACCCCCTTTGCGTTTGATTTTGCATATTATGGATCAATGGTTGTATTCTATCTCTGATCACTGCTTCGACGATCATACTAATTACAGGCAGAACTGTTATTCCTCGATAGTTGATGGCATCGTTTTTGCTTCCAACGTCAAACGCTGCACACTTTCATATTTTGCGAGTGTTTTATCAAGTGAAACAATGGATCGGTGAGGCTGACAATATGGAAGCAAAAGATTGGGGATGGTCTATTGAACACAACATGTGCGTGCCAATCAGATCGAGTTTGCCACCCGCTCTAGATGAACTTCTAAAAACGATATATTGCAGATGTAAGACAAACTGCGATTCAAAACGCTGCAACTGTAGAAAGCATGGTCTGGAATGTTCTGTCGCTTGCACTGAATGCTGAGGGAATACATGTAGCAACATGTCTGCATGCGAAGATCAGGACTTTGATTCAGACGAATAGTTGATGCCTAATTTTGATATTTGAAAGATACATGTATTGCCAACTTAGGGAACGACCATTTAACTTGAAAGGGGGGGGGGGGGGGGGGGGGGGGGAGGGGGTTATGGTTTTTTTCTAAAAAAAATATTCTGATTCCCAATGTTGCTGAAAAAAATATTCTGATTTTGGTGGAGGAAAAAAAAATAATCTGATTTAGAGTTTTTGTCATATAACCTAATGTTTAATTCTGGAAAAAAAAAATCGCGCTTTGCGAGACAAAAAAAATAAATATTCTAGCTCTTGTGTTGTCCTAAAAAAAAATTCTGAACGAAACAAAAAACCATAACCCCCCCCCCCCCCCCCCCCCCCCCCCCCTTCAAGTTAAATGGTCGGTCCCTTATGCGATATCAGAACTTTCATTGAATTTTTTTGGTGGGGATTTTTGATGAATTTTCGTTCATCTATGTATGTACATGTATATATGTTTATGGTGTTTAGCCCCACTTTCAACAATATTTCAGTTATATAGTCACTGTCAATTTTATTGATGGAGGAAAGCGGAGTACCCGGAGAAAACCACCGACCTGTCACAAGTCACTGACAAACTTTATCACATAATGTCGTTAATCTAGGGAAGGAAAATATGATGCTTCTATTTTTTTTCATTAAACAAACACCAACTGATTGTTAACATTTGACATTTAATTATATTTCAAAACATTCTTTATTAATCTGTACCGAAACAGTCATGATTTAGTTTATTCTGCCACGGAAAATATAATTTTTTTAAAATTTCAGTTTTCAGCATTTTTTTTTTTTTAAGGAAATTTTACCAAAAAAATAGCCACCTGGGGAGAAAATGGATAGATTTTTTTATTTTGTTTGAAAGAATATTCAATAATAACAAGATATTTTTAGAGAAATTGGTAATATTCTGCAAAGTAGAGTGAAAATGTGAAATTTCCACTTTTCAGCGATTTTTCTTCAAAATCCCTTGTTTTTCCCCAAAAATTGCAAAAAGGCAACTTGGGATTTTCGGCGACTTTTAATATGTTAATGAGGACACTCCCAGCTTCAAGATGAGCCCAAGAAACCTTCTGTTGCAATTTGTTCTAGGTCACACCTTTTCTGGCGTATATAGACTGGACTACTATTACTGTTTTGGACATAAAAGGGACCCAAAAGATTTTTTTTTTTTAACTTTTTTGTTTTACATCCAATTTTAATGCATTTTGTTTTGCAAAATGATCATTTTAATTAATTAAATGTGGCCATATTTTGAAGGTGAAATAAATTTGATTTTTCTTCCACAATAAGCTAACAAAAATCCAATTCCAAAATTTGAACTTTCTTATTTTTCTTCCAATTTTAATGCAGTTATATGCAATCAATTTTACACATATTTGGCCTAACATAACCTAAGTTTCTGTATTTTTCATTGTTTTGTTTGAAATTTAAGGCCCTGTGTCTCTTAGATTTACAATGCCTGCAGACTATCCATTGAGTAAGCCACCTGTGATAGAAATACCCATGAGGAATAAAGTATTATCTGACAAACATCTGTCAGATTTGTTACAACACTTACATACAGTAGCAGACGACAGTTTAGGCATGCCAGTCATATTTACTTTAATAGATGCTGCTCAACAATGGATAAATTCAAATGTTCAAGAAGTAGTAGACACTTCTGCTGATGAAGAGGCAAGTTGTAGAGTCTAAGACCAAGAGGCAAGGTATACAAGGGTAAAATACATGTGTTTGTGTTATGAGTGAGTGAGTGATTGTTGTGATTACCTAATGAGCAATTTTTAAGCTACCTGTATATCATGACAGGAATAAGTGTACATTCAATAAGATGATACTGATTATGAAAAGAAAGTTTAAACATAAATTCCACCAATATCAACAAACAAACAATCACTTCTCATCTCTAACAGCACTACAAATGATAAAAAACCTGTACAGATTCACTTCCACTCAAAAAGACCACATACTATGATGATGAATGATAACATAAACATGAACAGTGCAATAGCAGGGTCAATTAATACTTGTAGTTAACTGACTAGGAAGCTAGAATCTGTTGGTTAAAGACCATTACTCTTTAGACAAAAAAATCATAACTGATACTTCTAACAGTTTTAATATCAATAAGTCATGAACATGTCTGCTTTGTATTTAGACCAACATACTTGGTTGGATTTTTATAATGCTAGCTCATTGAAACAACAGTCCATGTATAGGCATGTTGTTTTACTCGGACACATTATCATGATTCTGAACCAACCAGCAGACCGAGGACCTATAACTAGGCCAATATGAAAAACATCACGTAATGATACCTTTATTAATTAACCAGTCCAATATCTCTCGGGACTTTTCCTTGCAATTGTCGAAACGTCTAGTGGATTCCGATCTAGCTGTTATTGGACTGACTGGAATCGGGCCAATACGGAAAATATCTGTATTGGACTGGTTTTTGTCGTATTGGCCCAATGAAAGTTTTTGTATTGCATTGACAGATTTGATCATATAAAGGCTAATAAATAAAAGTTAATTAATAATACTATAGAATTAACGTTAGAGAAAACCGGAGGGGCAATCAAGAATGGACAATACAGAGGCACTGGGCAACACAAGACACAGGACGAAGACAAACAAAACAAAAAACACCACACAGAAAACTAAAAAGATGATCAACACGGACCCCACCAAAAACATAACACAGAAAACTAAAAAGATGAGCAACACAGACCCCACCAAAAACACAACACAGAAAACTAAAAAGATGAGCAACACGGACCCCACCAAAAACACAACACAGAAAACTAAAAAGATGAGCAACACAGACCCCACCAAAAACACAACACAGAAAACTAAAAAGATGAACAACACGGACCCCACCAAAAACGCAACACAGAAAACTAAAAAGATGAGCAACACGGACCCCCCACCAAAAACACAACACAGAAAACTAAAAAGATGAGCAACACAGACACCACCAAAAACACAACACAGAAAACTAAAAAGATGAGCAACACAGACACCACCAAAAACACAACACAGAAAACTAAAAAGATGATCAACACAGACACCACCAAAAACACAACACAGAAAACTAAAAAGATGAGCAACACGGACCCCACCAAAAACATAACACAGAAAACTAAAAAGATGAGCAACACGGATCCCACACCAAAAACACAACACAGAAAACTAAAAAGATGAGCAACACGGACCCCACCAAAAACATAACACAGAAAACTAAAAAGATGAGCAACACAGATCCCACACCAAAAACATAACACAGAAAACTAAAAAGATGAGCAACACGAACCCCACCAAAAACACAACACAGAAAACTAAAAAGATGAGCAACACGGACCCCACCAAAAACACAACACAGAAAGCCAAAAAGATGAACAACACGGACCCCACCAAAAACACAACACAGAAAACTAAAAAGATGAGCAACACGGACCCCACCAAAAACACAACACAGAAAACTAAAAAGATGAGCAACACGGACCCCCCCAAAAACACAACACAGAAAACTAAAAAGATGAGCAACACGGACCCCACCAAAAACATAACACAGAAAGCCAAAAAGATGAACAACACGGACCCCACCAAAAACACAACACAGAAAACTAAAAAGATGAGCAACACGGACCCCACCAAAAACACAACACAGAAAACTAAAAAGATGAGCAACACGGACCCCACCAAAAACACAACACAGAAAACTAAAAAGATGAGCAACACGGACCCCACCAAAAACACAACACAGAAAACTAAAAAGATGAGCAACACAGACCCCACCAAAAACACAACACAGAAAACTAAAAAGATGAGCAACACAGACCCCACCAAAAACACAACACAGAAAACTAAAAAGATGAGCAACACGGACCCCACCAAAAACACAACACAGAAAACTAAAAAGATGAACAACACGGACCCTACCAAAAACACAACACAGAAAACTAAAAAGATGAACAACACGGACCCCACCAAAAACACAACACAGAAAACTAAAAAGATGAACAACACGGACCCCACCAAAAACACAACACAGAAAACTAAAAAGATGAGCAACACGGACCCCACCAAAAACACAACACAGAAAACTAAAAAGATGAGCAACACGGACCCCACCAAAAACTGGGGATGAATCATGAAATTATGCAGTGTGACTGTACAATTTTCTGTAAAAAAAGAAAGCCTATACTACTATATTTGTTATTAATTTATATGTTCAGAATTTTCTTTCTTCAATGTGCTAATAATTATTTTATTTTACAGATTCCCCAACTAGATAATTTAAATATATCAAAGATACAGTTAACAGAACCAAAGACTACAGGTGGAAGATGGCAATACATTATTGGTTTAGTAGGAAAACCGTCTGCTGGTAAATCAACATTTTTCAATGCAGCTACCAAAATGGACTTGGCAAAAACGGCTGCTCATCCATTTACAACAATAGAACCTAATATTGGTAAAGCTTTCTACTCAATTGTCTGCCCTTGCCATGACCTTAGTTTAACTTTATGCGATGCGGCATACGGACATGATTTTAGAGGTGACCGGAACATACCTGTTCTTTTGAAAGATGTAGCAGGACTGGTTCCTGGTGCATGGGAGGGTAAAGGCAAGGGTAACAGATTTTTAAATGATTTATTAGATGCCGATGTTTTAATTCACATTATTGACATTTCGGGTACGACCAATGAAAAAGGGGAGGAAGTAGAGGACTATGACCCAATTCAAGATGTCACATGGTTGTATCAAGAACTTCATCAGTGGATTTTTCAAAATGTGTGGAATAAATGGGACAATATTGTTAGAAAACCAATGAAATTAATAGACATGTTTACTGGTTACCATGCCAATAGGGCTACTATTCATACAGCTCTGAGTAATGCTGGAATTAAAGAAAGGTAAATAGGTACTTCTGTGTTAATTTTGTTTATTTGGTACAAGTTTACTTGGTATATAGTCAAACCTGCCTTAAAGGGCACCTCTATAATATAGTAAATCACTGTCTTTAAAGGACAGTCTCATTTTTCTCATTAATAAATAGTGCAAATAATTTTAACCTGCATATAAAGGTTCCCTTGAGTGCCCTTTATATACAGACTTGACTAATTAAATTGTCATAGGTCTCAAATATGAATAAAATGACTATTCACAGAAACTTACGTAATGGAACCTAAACTATACATGAATAACCAAGTGAGCCTCTAGTTCTCAGTAACAATACTAAGTTAAATCCCATATACAGTTTGATGATGTATGTTGCAGTCAAGTATGTCACCTGTCCTTGATCTCATTTTCATTATTATGTCTATTTTTTGATAATAGTACACAACAGATCATCTACAATTTATCAAAACATCTATCTGTGAATGTACATTATTATATTAGTCAGCCACTACTTATGTAACCATGACCATATTTTTACACTATATAGTTAAACACTAATGAAGAGCGGATTCAGTCCTCGAATTGAAAATTTGAATATTCTGGTCCAAATCAAATTCTTGAATTTATTTTTTATATATATATAAATAAAAAACTGAAAAATATACTGGTCTGAACAAAGTTTTACTGGTCTTGGATCGGATGACCGGTGCTCATCGTGAGGAATGCTGAATCGTGCATAGGCTCACAACAAAGTGTGATAAATTTGTACCTTAAGTGTAAAAGTATACTAGATATTGATGCTGTGTGATTTTCTACGAGAACTCTGACTTCTTTCACTACTAATCTTAATCACCACAATATAGTGATGTAAATCAATGAGGATAGGAAACCCTTTACCGTCAAGTGTCAAATAATGAGGATAGGAAACCCTTTACCGTCAAGCGTCAAATGTCTCTTTTTTTTTTTATTACTGTCACCTTCATATAGAACTGAAATTTTCATTGTTATTTGTCAATCCTGTTTTTTGTTGTTGATATTTGTAGAATTTTTACTATCACCATTTAAACTTTCTTTTCATTATATAGCATTATGATTGTGATTAACATTACTGTATTAATTGATTTACATTTTATTTAAGTTTTCTACGTTCCATTTTATAGTGAACTTGCTTGTCTACCAGATTGGAAAGAAGATGTTTTGCACAATATTATTGATCACTTTTTAAGACTACGATTTCCCATGTTATTGGTATTAAATAAAGCTGACCTCCCGACCTCTGAACTCAATATTAACAGGTAAGACATATACATAAGCAATAATAAGTCGATGACTGATATTTTTTTTAGAGTATCGTGTAATAGGAGATTGTTTAAGACTGAATTATATTCATAATGACTATTGAAACCAAACTTATACTGTTAACATTTAGAAAAGATCTATTAAAACTTCTGGTTAAATCTAAGCATTTAAATGTAGTTTCCATACCATTAATTCATTTCTATTGTTCAGATTCAAATCAGATTATTTAATTTTCTCCAGCTTTTCAGCTCTGCAAGGGATGTTTGCTACATCTGCGGAATGAGTGAAATACACAAATCACCCTCGGAGAAATAAATGAGTGCCTCTCGAATGCAGAGTGGTTGTCGGTGGTCTATTTTATTGCAGAATTTTCTGACGCTGTCTATTGTCAATATAGAAAAAAGTTTCTTCCCAAAGGCCTACCCCAGAGACACATTTTTACCTGCATGATTTATTGCTTATAAACTCGTTATTGTCATGAATATAGCTGAAATATTTTTCACATGATGTTAAAGCACAACAATCAAATAATGAAATCTACAGAATGAATACAAATTGATTTTTTTCTCATCGATTAAGTTTTTCAATCCAATTAAAAATAGATATCTGCGCTTGCTCCCTATTTTTAGCCGAGTTGCAACGAAGTTGCAGTCGGCTTATGTTTTGGCGAAAGGCGGGCGTATGTTAGCCTATCTTCATTAACACGATAGCGCTCTTAGTTTTTGGCCGATCAACATAATGTTTGGTAGGAAGCATTATTACACTATTATTTAGAGCGAGTTCGAAATTCAGATTAATCTATTGTTTTTTTCTTGTAAAATCATGTTTTTTTATAGAAAAAGTACATATTTTGAGAATTATCTTCGTTAACGCGATAGTGTTCTTAGTTTTTGGCTGATCAACGTAATTTTTGGTAGGAAGCATTATTACACTATTATTGAGAGCGAGTTCGAAATTCAGATTAATCTATTGTTTTTTTCTTGTAAAATCATGGTTTTTTATAGAAAAAGTACATATTTTGAGAATTATCTTCGTTAACGTGATAGCGCTCTTAGTTTTTGGCCGATCAACATAATTTTTGGTAGGAAGCATTATTACACTATTATATAGAGCGAGTTCGAAATTCAGATTAATCTATTGTTTTTTTCTTGTAAAATCATGGTTTTTTATAGAAAAAGTACACATTTTGAGAATTACACATTTCTCTGAAACTACAAAAGATAGAAACTTAATATTTGGTATGGGTGGAGATGCCAATGTGAAGTTGTGCATTCAACATTTTTATCCCCGGGGCTCAGCCCCACCCCGCTGGGAAATCTGTTTTAAAAAATGTGACCGAGATCCCCACCCTAAACCATATATATTTATGACCAGGAATTAAATGCATTATAGCTCAGGCCCCAGGGTCATACCCCACCCCCTACCTGAAGTGAACTTTTTAATGGTTGAGATCCCCACCCCTAAACCATATATATTTATGATCAGGGTGACTAGGCAAATTAAATGCCTTATAGTTCAGGCCCCGGGGGGTTATGCCCCACCCCCTACCTGAAGTGAACTTTTTAATGGTTGATATCCCCACCCCTAAACCATATATATTTATGATCAGGGTGACTAGGCAAATTAAATGCCTTATAGTTCAGGCCCGGGGGGTCATACCCCACCCCCTACCTGAAGTGAACTTTTTAATGATTGAGATCCCCACCCCTAAACCATATATATTTATGATCAGGGTGACTAGGCAAATTAAATGCCTTATAGCTCAGGCCCTGGGTGTCATACCCCACCCCCTACCTGAAGTGAACTTTTTAATGGTTGAGATCCCCACCCTTAAACCATATATTTATTCTTTATTTTCTTACTTATTTATAAAACAAGACCAAATGATTATGACTTGCAACTCGGCTGTTGCATCTCTGATGCTTTCTCGATTTTTTATCAGTTGTTTACTAGTCACTGTGTGGGAGATCTAAAAAGGCTCCTTTATGGGTCATGTAAGGAGTCAACATGAATACATTTGGTGTCTATCTGGTGCATTGCAAAGTGCATATGCTTGTCTTGTCTGCAGGATTTTGTGGAAGAGTCACTGATTGGTCAATTTAGCATGCATTCATGTTGACTCCTGGTGCTACCCATAAAGGAGTGTTTTTGATCTCCCACAGAACGACTAGTAAACAACCAATCGAAAATAGGCAGCAAGTGTGGAGATCTAATTTTAATTAAATTGACTAAGTTTGAAATTGTTTATCTCCCTTTGGCATGACTTTATTTAGCCTTATTAGTGGCACTTTTTTTTTTACCCCTCCTAAAATGGCTTATCGAGTGCTGAGTGCCATTGAACTTTGGAATTGTTTTCTAAACCATAAATTAAAAATAATTATGTTTCAAACTTTTAAGTTTACTTTTCACTAAATTTGTCTGATTGCTTCTAAAAAAAATATTAGATAAAAGGCATAAAAAAATATATATTCCGGGAAATATTTTAGAAATTAAACATCTGTTTAAAGATGAAGATGAAAATGATGAAGATGGTATAACTATGTTTCTCATTAGAGGAACAAAAATCCTATGGTGTATTTAACTTGTTGTTTGGGAAATATCCATGATTAGTAAAAGACATGTGTACATTAAATGAAGATCTTTTTATAGAAATTGCACAATAATGAATATTTAGGTAATGTAATTCACAGAATACAAGAAGAATTGCCTAATTATCCTATGATACCAGTGAGTGCTAAAACAGAATGTGAAATACAGAAGCTTACTAAAGACAATGTGATAGAGTATAACCCTGGAGACTTAGTGATTCATACAGACAATGTGATAGAGTATAACCCTGGAGACTTGGTGATTCATACAGACTGTGATAAACATGTAACTTATAGACCTGATATACAGAAATTACAACAGATATTAACAAAGTAAGTTTATTGATATGCAGAGAAGGAAATATGACTGTGTCGAACACCCTTGGCCTTGGGAACCAATTTTTATAAGACAGCAAAAATAATTTGAGGTCAGATTATGATATGGCACTGTTTTTGTTGTCTAAGTTATAAACAGAAATTCAAATTAAAGAGATCAAATTTGCAAATGATCCAGATATCAAGACTTAATTTGATGTTTGGTTCAAACAGGGTTTATTTAGGGTTCTGTTTAGACAGGTTTCACCTGTAATTCCTTAATATACAGGAAAGTGTTTTATAAGTTATTGGAAGTTAAAGCTGTAGAATACAAATATCTTGTATTGAACTTTTACCACCTACAAACAGTTATTATTGTATGCTGGGGGGACGTCGTGGTTGTGATCGTATGGTAGTTGGATTTACAACTACCTGTGCAATCAGTGCCTATCACCTCTAAAGTTGTGAGTTCAAATCCCACAGATGGGGGAGATGTACTTGATACACCATTATGTGATAAAGTTTGTCAGTGATATGCGACAGGTCGGTGGTTTTCTCCGGGTAATCCGGATTCCTCCACCAATAAAACAGACTGCCACGATAAATAATTTCTTAAGAAGCCAAAATCTGTATATTTATAACAAAATCTTTTTGGGAATAATATATGAATGGTCCTAAAAATATTTCCTAATTGTATTCTGATCAGACACCCAATATACCTTATAATTACATTTTGGTAAACATAAGCATTTTCTTCTTGGAAACTACTGGGTGAACATTTTAAAGGATTGACCATTTGGTGAACCCCATTAGAATTTGTGATTTTTGTGTGGATTCAAAAATCAACAGTGCCACCAGAGCAATTTTATTGACTGAGTCTGAAAACTCTATTGATCAAAAACTACTAATTTTTTTTTTATAAAGGGTGAATGATCCTGTGGTGGTTCTTTACAAAATGCATAATATTTTGTGTAAATGGGAAATTCAAGATAGCCGAGCACGGGACCATAAAAATATATTTCTCTGTTACTATGAAACCATTTAAAATGAAACTTGGCTTGAAGTTGAATATTGGTTAGATGGTCTTCTACAAAATCTGCATTTTTTATGCTGATCAGAAATCTAAGATGTATAATTAGGTGAGCAAGACAATGTTCAGGTGGCTCAGCTTCTAGTTGTAAAATGACACTTTTTGTTTCAGGCATGGTTCAACAAATGTGTTGGAAGCATTAAGACAAGCTGTAAAGTTAAAGGAACCAGTCTATGCCTTTCCTGTCCAGTGTTTAGATACATTTCACTCATTGGGAAAACAAAGTCATAATGATTGTAAAGTTCTTCATGATTGTTTATTATTGAAGCCTGGGACTACCGTGGACGAGTTGTACAAAGTCATGTGTCATTATCCTACTAATCTGTTGACAGGAGATTTTGTGAGAGCTGAGGTTAGAAATTCTTCTCATATATCTAGTCTCAACTTAACCCTGAATAAAACTATGCAATTGTTTATCTTTCTGCATATAGGTACTGTTGAATATCTGAAGTGAGCTGAAATATGAAGGTTTGCTTTGCAAGTGAACTTTAGCAAAATCCATTCCAAGAAAGTTGGGTAATATTTATGTTGCATTCTAGACTTCTGATTTTAAGGCTTTAAAGTAATGAATTGTGTGTATAGCCTGATTACAAATTAGGAAGTGATTTGAAAGTGGTGTTAAACACCCTAATCCCAACCTTATCACCACTATAGTTGTGAGTGTGATTTCTGTCTGTAGCAAAGTGTACTCGAAATGTAATAATAAATTTTGTCAGTGACAGGTCTGTGGTTTTCTTTGTAGCCTCCACTTTCTTCCACCAATAAAAATGATCGCCACCCTATAACTGAAATCCTGTTGAATGTGGCATCAACCACTCAAAATTCATTTCTTCATCCTTGAAATTGTCATATTATTTTAATATCTTTCTATCACCTTTTTTTGGATGATGCCTGTTGCATACATTAAACAATTCAAAACATCACAGATTTCTTCATAAAACTGATACACCTTAAATTTGGAAATTAGATACAAACCAAAACAGTTGTGAAAAGTTGATATTTCAAATATTTATCAAAGCGAAACATATGTTAGGGTTCGTCGTGATCGTATGGTAGTTAGATTTACAACTACCTATGCAATTAGTGCCTATCACCACTAACGTTGTGAGTTTGAATCCCACTCAGATGAGGTGTGTTTGATGCTGGTTGGTTTTCTTCGGGTACTCTGATTTCCTCAACCAATAAAACTGACCACCACGATATAATTGAAATATTGTTGAAAGTGGTATTAAACACCATACCCCCCCCCCTATAGCACTTATTAAACGATTATTTAAAATCATTAGTTGTCTCAGTATATTATAATCTAAATACTGTTATTGAAAAACAAAATATATTTGGATGTTCAAAATGGAATCTAGTACTGTGTGGTGTAATGAAGATGGGGAACATATTTCACAATCATTTCATACTTATATCAGAATATAAAAATATGTTGATTTTTTTTTCAGACAATTGTCGAAAAAGAAAAGAAGAGACCTGTCAAGAAAGATGAAGTCATGACAATAAGTAATCATATTATCAAAATAATGACTACCAAGAGATCGTCATGACAACAAATTATTGTATAATCAGAATAGATACTACAAAGAGCTCATTGTTTTAAATAATTTTTCCCTGAATATTGTGAATGATCTTTTTATTTATTTATTGAAAGAAAAAGAACAAAAGCACAAGTAACGACCTACAAAACACTATGCGGAAAACTATAGATTGAGCAACACTAACCCCACTTAAAACCAGGTGTGATGAACTCGAGTGCTTCTGAAGTGTAAGCAATTCCTGCTCCACTAGTGTCACCCGCCATGTTACTCTTGTTACAAACCCGGTGACAAGTCATGAGGAAAGGATCGGATTGTGATTACAACAAGCGAAGCATATCCATGGTCATTTGTGACACATAACCAAGTCATGGTGGCAAATGTAAAACTTTTGAAGTGATGAATTCAACTTAACCACTAGGAATCTTTGGTTCAGTAACTTCCTTGTAAACAACAACCCGATATCAAGAATTAAAAACATCTCTTTTGTCATGGAATTGCGGTCTTATCAGACACTTACTGTCAATTTCAAGGTTTTTATTTTTAGAAACTACGAAAGTCAATTTTCATCTAATGTATAATGCCGACATTTAAAACACCTTCCGCGGCACCTGAGTTCATCTTCTGTTTTTAGTGTGGTTATTGTTGTTCAATCTTTAGTCTTCAGTATAATATTAAATTGACCACCACGATATAGTAGAAATATTGTTGAAAGTGGCGTTAAACACCATAACCTCTTGATTGCTTCTCCTTCTGCAAGGTTATTTAGATAACTTTCAAATTTTTACTTTACATTTGCCTCAACATAGAAATTTCCATCACCCGTTTCAAATTAACCGTATGTTATTAAAATCAGGTGACATTTTGATTGTGCATTGTTTCATTATCACCATTCTAAGATATATCAAATATTGCTACAGATTGAAAATAATTGCTATGAGTAAAGTCACTTTTTGTCTTTATTATATTATATGCCAATTGGGACAGATAAGATAAAAGATAAAACTCATTCAGGAATCGATACCAACTATATACGAGTGTAGTTAAAAAATATGCATATTGATCACAAACATCTTTCGGAGAGGCCCCAACCGCATCGTTGGCATAATGGTTAGCGTGCTCGACCCGAGTGCGGTAGATCGTGGGTTCAAGCCCCGGTGGGGTAAGACCAAACTGGCAAAGACTATAAAATTGGTATTTGTTGCTTCTCCACTAAGCACACAGCATTAAGGAGAAAGAGAAAAGAGTGGTTGGTTCGGAATCAGAATAATGTGTCCGAGTGGGGGCGACATGTCTACCCGAGGACTGTTGTTTCAGTGAGCTAGTGCTATAAAATCCAACTCCGCATGTTGGTCTAGTACAAAGCAGACCTCATCATCATCTCATTGCAAATTAACTTGTTCTCGCCATGATATAGCTGAAAAATTGCTGAATTGGCGTTAAACAACAATATCTCACTCGGAGAGGTCCATTTTGAAGTTTAGCTAAAATTGGCAGTTGATTTCTCTGCTCTTATTTAAATGTCTTCTTTCATTTATCATTGGTCTTTTCAGAAGCAAATATGGCATTAAGTTTACACCAGAGAAGTTATATTGATAAATATTTGTTGTCGTCCAATAATAAGATAAAGTTATTGGTGGTCATTCAATTTTGGAGGAAAACTGACTACTTGTAGAAAACCACTGCCATTCTGTATATTATTGACAAACTATCATACAAGACTGTATCAAGTACATCTCCCCATGGGTGGGTGTCAAACTCTCAAATTTGAGTAATAATAGGGACTGAGTGCATAGGTAGATGTAAATCCAACTATGGTTGACCGTTACGAAATATTAATATCTCAAATGACAATGGATCTTTTTACGTAGATTTTTTCTTTCCTCTATCACTGACAAGACTTACCAAATTTGACTATATATATATATATATATATGAGTAACATGGCAGTGTCTTATAAGAAGCAGGTACTGCTTACTCTTCACAAGCCCCCATTTTTTTGGTGGGGTCCATGTTGCTCATCTTTTTAGTTTTCTGTGATGTGTTTTTGTTTTGTCTGTGTCTCTTTGCCACTGCTTTTAAGTAGTGGAGTTCGTGTTGTTCATTTTGTTCTATTATATGTCTTTACGTTCGTAGTTCCGTGTTGTGATATTCGCATAAAACGATGTTTAGTTCGTCCTACTCCAAATGTTTGTAGGAGGGCTCATGTCTGATTAATGTCATCAGTATTTGTTTTTTGCAGATAGTGGTGTCAAACACTTCTTGACTATATGAGTAAACATGGTGGGTGTCTTAGAAGAAGCAGGATCTGTTTACCCTTCATGACCACCTAGGTTCACCCCCGGTTTCTGGTGGCGTCCGTGTTGCTCATTTTTTACAGTTTTCTGTGTTGTGTTTTGTTTTGTTTATCTTCGTCCTGTGTCTTGTGTGCAAAATGTCGCCAGTGTTTCTGGATTGTCCATTCTTGATTGTTCCTTTGATTTTCTCTAACGTTTATTTACAAGCTAGAGGCCACAGATATTTTGTTGTCATTGCTGTCTTTGCCAAATTAAAATATTTTTTGAAAATGGAACCTGAAACAAGTTTACAATAAAACATGTTTGAACTTGACGACATTGCAACTAACTTCTAACCGAACTTAAACATGTGGGAGAAATGGATCAACACTGAACCCATATATATGACCAATTCATGTCATAATGGAACCCATTTGGAATGAGCATTTGTCTCAACTGAAGATTCAATTATGTTTGAAATGAACCTATTGTGATCAAATTTTGTCTAAACTGAACCGTTTTGTGACCAACTTCTGTTGGAATTAAACCCATTCGAAACCAACTTTTGTCAGAACTGAACCCCTTTTATACAATATATACCATTCTTTCGATCTCGTATTTTTTTTTTTAGATAATCAAACAATACAAACCTATTGCAGAACACAGATGATATTATCAATTTTTGATTTCAATGACAAATCATCTTTGTATTAAATGATTATGGAAAATGTGTTAAATTGTGGTAGGGTCCCAACGTAAAGAGAGGAGTAAGAAGAGTTTGAAGATACTAAAGGGAGGTAATCATAATCTGTATATTGAAGAGGAACAGACAATACAATGGCCAAAAGAAATACAAAGGACAAACAACGATCTACAAAACATACATATAAAACTAAAGATCGAGTAACACGAACACCCATCTGTTATTCTAGTTACAAACCCGGTGACAAGTCATGCAAGAGGAAAGGACTGGGAAGTGCTTACGACAAGTGGAACATATCCGTGGGTCATTTGTGACACAGATATTCCATAACGGTGAATCAAGTCATGGTGACGACCGTAAAACGTTCAAAGTGATGACTTCAACTTAACTAAGAAGAACCCTTGGTTCAGTAGCTTCCTGGTTAGCAGCAACCCTCTATCAAGGAAATCCTGATAGGACCCACAAGCTCTATAATATCGTATCAACTGAGAGATATATACTCCATATGCAGGTGCTGCTGGAATGTTGCTACGTATGATTGATTGATTGGTGTTCAACGTCCAGCGAGCAATTTTTTGGCTATATTCAGGACGAGAACATTTAAAAATTTTAACGCCACGGGACTCGAAACAAGGAAAGGTGATGGGTAATTTAGCCAGTGCAACAGGTCTCCTATGGACACTCATCATGAGCATAATGCTTTATTTAATAAGTACAATGAAAACCCAGCCCCCCCCCCCCCCCTCAATATGGCCTGCACACGCTTTAGGAAGTGGTATAGATTCTAAAAACAATAAAAATCCGTACACAGTAATTTCCGTTTCATTACATGTTAAGATCAAACAATCACCAATGTAAACACAAGCTGTAAACATTTGATCACTGCTTTTGATCTTAATTAAGAGAGTTAATAATGGCTTCTTTTAAAGAATATTTAAATAAATTATGTTTTGATTGCATTTAAACGATCATTGATGGGTTTTTTTTTAACTTTCGTTGATTTTATTTTTAAAAAGGAAATCACGTTTGTTTGAAAGAAAATGCGGTGCCGATTTGTCCTGATACCGTACTTTCTTGGTGCCGAACTGACTTTTTCAACGGTGCCGAACTGTCTTTTTCAAAAGGTGCCGAACTGTCTTTTTGAAGTCACTGTTGTGCCACTCTGAACAGGGACTTTAAATTACACTCCCTGCTCTGAAACACAATGAAAATTCTAATTATTTCAGTGTTTTCTCCAGACCAATATAGGACTGCACTTTGCAACACACTATATTTCTTAGCACTGTGCTAAATGTACATGTACCTGAATTTCAAATTTATGGGGAGGACACTGCATTTATCTACAACAATGTACAATTGTGTGCCCTCAAAATTTCTGTCCTAATCACTGACTACATGTTTAAGGTAAAGTACATGTATGAAAATTTCAAATTTCATTTTGTACCAAAGGGTTATGATTGTACCAGAAATCAGCAAAGTGAAACTAAAAAAAATTGCATGAAACTCAAACTCTACACCTATTTGTATTTATCAGATGTTTAGTAGAAATACACATGTACATGTACAATGTATGTGCAGTTTTGCCCATTGTGATAACGGATTTTTAAAAGAGGTTTCTAGACTTATGACATGTTCCGGTCTATTTTGGCCCTCACCTGCAAAGTCCAAGAAAATTTCAAATAACATTGTTGCTCTAAAATAGTGTTTCAACTATATGTACATACATGTATGGTCAAATAAAATTAAGTACATGTAGTTGTGTAGAAGTGACTTTTGATTTCTATTTTCTTACAAAACAACTAGATACAGTGTACTGTACATGTACAATGTACATGTAGTTGCATTAGCAATAACACATTCACGTACATGTACAATGTACCATCAACAAATTTGTTGACAAGTTTCCTTCCCATCCACTGAATGCATTATATATACATGTATCATATTTGCATCAATATCATACTTTTAGGTCTCTGCAAGCAATCTTCACAAAAGATTAGACAAACAGTAGCTGATGGAGGTATTAAAGTTAATACAGAAGAAGATATTGGTAAGAAAACTGTTGTTTACTGCAATCACCATGTGTGTCTGTTGTTTCAACTGGGCCTAAATTAAAATATTGTTTGTTTGCCCTCACCCAACCGACCCATGTAATTCGGTCCGACTCAAATTATTTTATTGTCGTTTGTGAAGGAGATCATCTTTTTTAATTTTCATATTTTTCTGAGCCTCGATGCTCTGTGTGTTTTTTTTTAAAAGAAAAGTCTGAAGTTGTTTTGAAGGAGGTATGAGTTGTTTCAAACTCTTCCAATGCAGTTCAAATGATTTGAAATGAGGTAGCAGGTAATTAAATCATCAAACCTTTAATTGGAAAGAAATTTAAATCCTTTTAATTATCGATAATTGATCAAAACAATAGTTCGATTATGGTGTATATTGCATTTACCATTCAGGAGTTTTCACTTATAAAATTTGGAATGTGTGGTAAATATATCTGTGATCATCAGATCAACTTTCTCTAGTTTACCATGGCAGTGGTCTCAAAGCCTTTGACTTTGTAGGACGTCATTTTAGAATTATATTAAAACCCCTCGCCATCGAAGTTGTTAAGGGATATAGTAACACTCCCGTCCGTCATTCCTTAACACCCTACTGAACACTCAAGAGTCAACATCCTTCAGTGGATTTTGACCAAACTTGGCACATTCTTAGTCCTTATAAATATGTGGAACCCTATTGATTTTCAAAGTCATATGTCAAAGGTTTAGATCACAGAGTCAAATATTTATACAGTTGAGGAGATGCCACGCTTCATATTGCCTTTGTTATTTGTTATCATACATGTATTAGTGTGTAGGCTATTAGCTTTGACCTGTTGAGTTGTACGTTTCCTGCATTGCACTTTCACTTCTGCCAGACCCAAACTTCCTGTTTGACAGGACTTAGACTATTTAAAATAACATGTTAAACTTAAATTGTTAAGTCATATATTTCTTAGCTTCTCCTGGGTAGAATTATTTCTTACTTGGTTAATTTCCCATAAATTAATGTATAGACAACTGCTATCATCTTGTAAATAAAGAAACAAAGTGTACAAGTAGTATGAATGAGGTAGTAATATTATGTTTTTTTATGCAGATTTGTTTCATAGAAGTAGCATTAGTGTTGAGGAAGCGAAGGTCTGTGAAGATCATGAATCAGGTACATACTTATACATGTAATATGGTAAGAATTTGTCAAGGACATTTCAATTGCTGCTCATGAATTATGTCTCCACCATTAATGTGGAGACATACTGTTTTGTCCTGTCTGTCTGTCCGTCCATCTATCCATCACAAAGTTTCTTATGGCTAGATTCCCTATGTCAAGTGTTTGATTTGAATGAAATTTCTTACACCTTTTCCCCCTTTTTTTCTTTGTTTAAAGTCCCATAACTCTGAAACGAAAAATCAGAAAACAATGAAAAATGAAAGGGAGCTTCCTTCCACGAAGACAAATATTCTACCAAATAATCATTAAAATCCCTCAAAGTGTTTTTGAGTTATCGTACAATGTGTGGACGGACAGACGGACAAGGTATACCATAATATGTCCATCAAAATACGGGCGTATAAAAAGGCACTGAAAATTCATACTAAATGAAAAAGCTTTTCACAATCTCATATGTAACATCTTTTTTCAAAATAAGTGAGTTTCTCAACCAAATCTTTTCAAACTTTAATACTATGCTTTGGACCATAAAATACAGGTCAAATTTGATTATGGTGTACATTGTATTTACCGTTAGGAGTTATGGCCCTTTTTTCTTAAAAGAGAGCACACAACTCCCGGTTTATGGTGGCCTCCATGTTGCTCATGTTTTTAGTTTTCTGTGTTGTGTTTTTGTGGTTGTTGTTTTTGTGTGTGTCTGTGTCTTGTGTACCCAATAATGCCAGTGTCTCTAGATTGTCTATTCTTAATTGTCCTTTCGGTTTTCGATAAGTTTATTTGACATAAAAGAGGTAAAAATGGGAGATTTAAACATTTGAACTTTTTAAATTTTTATCCAATTTTAATGCAGTTTTTTGCAAAGTGTTCATTTATATGAGTTATCCATGGACCATAAAACATTTTTTGCTATTTTATTTTGAAAAGGGGTCTAAAAGGGCCCAAATTCCGAAATTTCGCATATTTGAAAGGTATATAGAATATTTATTTTTCATCCAATTTTGATGTGGTTTTTTTCTGTTGAATGGATGGTGTTCAGTAGTATGTCGACGGAATTCTTCTAATTGTTATTGTTTGCCTGATAAACTTGACCGAAAGAGGAAGTTTTTATTTGTCATCTAATTTTAATGCATTTTTTGAGAAATGTTCATCTTAATGGGTTATTGATTAGCCATTAAAAAATGCTATTTTATTTCAAAAATGGGTAAAAATTTTGCATACTTAAAAGTTATATAGACTTTTTATTTATTCCTCCAATTTTGATGTGTTTTTTTTATTTTGTTGCTGAATGGATTGTGTTAAATGCTTTCGGTTGTATATCGACAGTTTTCCCCTATCTTTTATGGAACAACACCCACCCCTTTTCTTTCTTTTTTTATTGATGTCCTACATTAATGAGTTACAAATGAAAATCCGGATCCTGCTTTTAAACTAACACAGTTATTATCTGTTAAAAATATTAAAGAACTTAACATCTTGGAAAGTATTTATATGTGGCTGAAAAAATTCATAATTCTTAAATTGATATCATGCTCCACTATAATTATGCATTGTATATAATGTATCATGTATTGTTTGTAATTTGTATTTATATACCTATAATGTGTATTGCTTTTGGAATAAAGTATTATTATTATTAAAGATGAATATAATATTTGTTTCTTAAAATCTAGACTTTATTGAACATTGAACACAAACTTTCATATGAATAATGAGGTGATCCTGTAGTTTTATAAAACTGTCAAAAGGAAATAAAATATGTTGCTATATCAAAGACATATCATATCTGTTATAATGAAAGATTTTATATAACTTCCCTGCAGAGATTACAATTAACCCTCCGAAAGTGGCATCACTCCGGTTGTTGGATAAGAATCAAATACACAACTTGCATTTATGACGAAAGTAAATGAGCCTCATGCTCATTGTATGTAAATGACAACTCCCAACAACTTGAGAAAGTTTGTTGGAGTGATAGTTGGTGGCTGGTTGGCTAGTATACATGGAGTGGTACCGGTAGTTGGTGGCTGGTTGGCTAGTATACATGGAGTGGTACCGGTAGTTGGTGGCTGGTTGGCTAGTATACATGGAGTGGTACCGGTAGTTGATGGCTGGTTGGCTAGTATACATGGAGTGGTACCGGTAGTTGGTGGCTGGTTGGCTAGTATACATGGAGTGGTACCGGTAGTTGGTGGCTGGTTGGCTAGTATACATGGAAGAACTTGTGCTGGATTTTGTCCTCAATAGAATGAAAACAACGAAGGAATAACATCAGCCAAAAGTACTATAGCACCCATGGGTTTCACAAGGAACAGGTCTTAGGGCCAGGTCACCACTTCTCTCATGTCACATCAGTAAGTTGCCTCGAAGCGTATCTTCAGAAGTACGAATGTCACATCAACCAACGAAACGCAAATGCTTTAAAACGAGCTACAAAATTGCATCGCAGAAATTTGTCGGCACTTGGGGGAATTAAATTTAATGCAACAACCTGTTATCTATTTGGTTTACAAAGAAGTAAAAACCATCAACATTCCTCTATTCTCAAAACAATAATGCACTATGAGTACAGGTTAATCATTACATTGGAGTCTAAATTGGCTAAGGTCTGAAATGGACAACTCATAATTTACAAAATTAGCAACCATTAAACCCTTATCATGGGATTTATCCGCAGAAAACTCAAGCACGACAACCATAACCTTAAAGAAACAACATATGCCTCATTTGACTGATCTGTATTAAACTATGCAACCGTCGTAAAACACACATACAGAATAACAAACACAATTGAAGAAGTCTAGTGTCGATCAGTTCGTTTTGTCATGAATGACTAGCCAGAAAAGCATTGTCAGCAAAATGAAGTACGACCTAAATTGGCAATCTCTTGCAAAATGACGAAAGGAGCAATGCGATGGCAGTAAATACTATCTCATGTTCAACTGATATATATATGCAAATTGGAAGGGTCCGTCTTTTTACCACAGAACACCACAGAACACTATAGAATTAGCACAGAACACTTAAAATTCTATTAAAGTCTTTCAGTCCCACTCCTGCCACTATATATATGTTGGGGGTTGTTTTTTGCTTGTTTTGTTTGTTTGCTTATTTTTTCTTTCTTTCTTTTTTCGTTTTTTGTTTTGTCGTGGTTTTTTTCTTTCATTCTTTTTTTTTTACAACCACGAAGCTTATACAAACAAAAATAATACATAATGTTTATAAGAAATTTCATAATTTATAAGTTCTAAATAATTTTTTCTTAGATTATTTATCTTTAATTTTTTATATTAATTTTATTCCTATAAAGACCATGTTATAAGAACATAACATCACGTCCTAATCACATTTTTGGTCACAAGTAATATTATCATTTAATAAATAATTCATTTTTACTAAGATAATAATTGTCTTTTTAATAAATAAATAATTATACACATATAAATATTGAACAATATTATAAAACAATAAACTATTTCCCCCGAAAATAATCTGTAGAGAGAGACAACTCTAGTTAAACTAACCCATTTCTACTACAATGCACGAAAATATATTAAAACTATGTAAACAAATAAACATTTTTTGTACATATTCAATAAGATTTAATAGAATTTTAAGTGTTCTGTGCTAATTCTATAGTATTCTGTGGTATTCTGTGGAGTTCTGTGGTGTTCTGCGGTATTCTGTGGTGTTCTGTGGTAAAAAGATGCGCCGAATAGTTAATAGTGCCACAATTAGACTAATTCACAACAGCACTAACCGCCACGATATAACTGAAATATTGTTGAAAGTGGCGTTAAATACCATAAAGCCAACCATCCAAAACAGCACTAAAGGAACACCAAACTACATACAATCTTAACGCACTCCCTTAATACATGTGGTATTTAGCATGCGGAAACAGACAGATCTGTCTATAGGACCATCTTGATGCAACTATTTATCTCCATAATTTATTGTTTATAAACTTCTTCTCTGTCCTAAATATAGCTGAAAAACTGCTCACTTGACATTAAACATCTTTTTATAGGGTTTTAAAATAATCTACTGTATTATAGTTTGGGAAGATTTTTTTTTTACAAATTTCAGCTGTTGACGAAAATCGCATTCAAAAGAACAAGACATAAACATTGAACTTGTTTTAATTCCTAATGTATATCCCAGATAAACAGCCATGCAGAGATTGTTTATCTCTTTCGATGTTCTTTATATTGTTCTCTACAACGATTTGTATAGCTTGCTCCTGTGGCATATTCAAGATGGTGTTCAACGGGCCACGACGAAAACGATGTACCGCAGTAACAACTCTAGCTGCATACTTGAATTTATTTATGGCTTCTTTGGCAGATTTGAATGCGCCACCACCTCCAGCAGTTGATTTTTTGAAAATGTCTGTTGAACCTAGTGAAATAAATTGAGATAAAACAATACAATATGACTTTTTGTTTACAATATCATGCGAAAAGTGAGTAATGTTTTCAAAATCGCCTATATATTTTATATAAAACATGATGTTGCTTCTCGTTAGAGTTTCATGAAACCTGTAACAAAAAGAAAGCAAAACAAAAAAATAAATCGAAACAAATATATATAGAAACAAATAAAAACTAAAAAAACAAAAACAACAAAAACCATTCAAATCCCCCCAACAAACCAGAGACTAGGTCAACCAACAAGGATTTAAAATTGCTTGTATGACAGGTTTGAATTTGCCAAAGGGTTAATCAGACGCCATAAATCGACGAAGCGAATGACAGACAGTGCCGGGGTGAACTCAGGTGCTCCGGAAGGATATGTAGTTCCTGTTCCACTGGTGACAAACTGCCGTGTTTCTTTTGTTACAAATCGGTGTTAAGTCATGGATGAGGACAGAACTTTATTCCGTAACGGTTTACCAAGTCATGGTGGAGATCGTAAAACTTTTGAAGTGATGACTTCAGCGTAAATTGGTAATAGCATTTTTAAAAGACCCCACTCTGAGAGAACATTTCTGGCAAGTCTAGTGGCTTGGTATGCACTTGTTCTGCGGAAGAAGTAAAACACATCTAAGCCAATCAGAGGTCAGGGCTAGCTGATATAATAAAATTTCAATTTGTTCTGAAAGGTAACAACACTTCTAACGTGGCTCATGTGAGATTACAAAACAACTTGTAAAATGCTATTTAATGTCCACTGAAATTTGCTTGATATCCCAACGTTTTGCAATGCGCAAATTCCGCATAGCTGATGTAGCATTTCGACGGGAAATTCCAAAGTACAAACAATATTCCTGACATTTCCTTCATACGGTATCATAAATGCTATTGCTAATCAAAATAATGACACAGTAAACATTTTTTTTTAAATACCTGTCAATAAATGTCCCCCATTTTAACATTTTTGTGTGACAAAACTGATTAAGGTAAATATTCATTATGACTTATGAGTACAATGTTCCATCATGCTTAATCCCATGTGTTCCTCCTAAAGACGGCTGAATTATTTGGCTTTCCAATCTTTTGACCTCTAGCGTCACCTGATGAAAGGTTATTTCAGAAATGCGTCGTGCGTACTCAATTAGATATCTACGTTTTTATTTATATACATAGGTATTTACACCAACAACGAAAATTTACAACTACCTATGCAATCAGTGCCTATCACCACTGATGTTGTTAGTTCGAATCTCGATCAGGGCAAGGTGTACAACATTATAAAATAAAGTTTGTCAATGACTTCTAAAATTGTAACACAAAAGCCCTTGTATTTCCCCTTTCTAAAAGACATAATAACTATGAAACACTTACCATCATCAAGAATGTCATGTTGTAGACTTAGCCTTCTACCTGCAGGTCCAGTTACTCCTATTCGTGATGCGGATGAATTTCTCCTAATCTGAGATATGTTTGTCATATCAACAGAGCTTACACCAGTACTATAAAATATGCGTTCAGATTAAACAAATCGGAATGTAGTAGTTTACTTCCTTCCGAAGAAATCTCTGTTTAGAAAGTAAACAATAAGAAGAGTTTGAAGATACCATAGGGGTAATCAGAATCCGTATATCGAAGAAGAACAGACAACACAATGGCCAAAAGAAAAAGTACAAAAGGACAAACAAAGATCTACAAAATATACACATAACACTAAAGATCGAGTAACACGAACCCCACTAAAAACCGGGGATGAAATTAGATGCTCCTGAAGGGTAAGCAGTTCCTGCTCCACTATTGGCACCCGTCGTGTTAATCTAGCTACAACCCCGGTGGTAAGTCACGAATGAGGAAAGGACTGGGAAGTGCTTACGACAAGTGGAACATACCCGTGGTCATCTGTGACACAGATATTCCATAACGGTCAACCCCGTCATGGTGGCAACCGTAAAACACTTAGAAGTGATGACTTCAACTTAACCACGGTGAACCCATGGTTCAGTAGCTTCCTTGTTAACAGCAAGCCTCTATCAAGGAAATCCTGATAGGAACAACAAGCTCTGGAATATCATATCAACTGAGTGATATATACTCCATATGCAGGTGCTGCTGGAATGTTGTTACATATAAATGGAAAGTTCACAATAGGAAAATTGAAATCATCTCTTTTGTCGTAAAGTTTCGTTCTTAACCGCCATTTCGAGGTGTAGGTCAAGGTATGAAGCAGACCTATCTGTATCTGTGGTATCCTTCAAAGCCCCTGTATGAAGTCTGCCTCATACGAATAAAGGAACAAGTCGGCGAGAACGTATGAATTCATGGAAACACTGAATATAATAGAGTGAGTGATTGTTGTTTAACGCCAATTTAGTAATTTTTCAGCTATATCATGGCGAGAACAAGTTAACTTTCAATGAGATGATGTCCGCTTTGTTCTAGACCAACACGCTTAGTTGGATTTTTATAGTGCTAGCTCACTGAAACAACAGCCCGCAGATGAACATGTCGCCCAACTCGGACACATTATCATATTTCCAAGCCAACCAGTCTTTGCTCTTTCTCCTTAATGCTGCGTGCTTAGCAGAGAAACAACATATACTAGTTGTATAGTCTTTAGTTTGACTTGATCGGGGCTCGAACCCACGATCTACCGCACTCGAGACGAGCACGCTAACCATTAATAAGAGATTGTTCAACCAAGGCAATGCCTACAAATGACACTCTCCATTTTTAAAGCATTCATTGAAAGCTATCAATACACATAATAGAACAAAGTACCGGTAGTTGCATGTCTGATTTTAAATCTTAGCTCACCTATGAACGTCTGCAACAGAGCCAAGTACATCTTTGACACGTGATGATTTGATATCACCCCCATGCTTGTCACAATTGAAACCATGTTCGGCAGATAAGTCAATTTCTATGTGGTTTTCAGTTCCTGAAATATCAATTACATGTAAATGCATAATATCAAAACACAAAATTCAATGGAAAAATACAACTTCATAATATGTGTATATAACTATAGAGTGTAATAAATAGATTTTGACATGCATTCTACAAAATGTAAACATCATTACATGTATTATAAAAAAATATAAACATGTATTATATCAAATGTAAGCATGTATTTTATAAAATGTATTCCTGTATTATATAAAATGTAAACATGTATTATATAAAATGCAAACATGTATTTTATAAAATGTAAACATGTATTATATAAAATGTAAACATGTATTACATAAAATGCAAACATGTATTTTATCAAATGTATTCCTGTATTAATATATAACATGTAAACATGTACTATATAAAATGTAAACATGTATTTTATAAAATGTAAATATGCATTATATAAAATGTAAACATGTATTATATAAAATGTAAACATGTATTTTATAAAATGTAAACATGTATTATATAAAATGTAAACATGCATTATATAAAATGTACTACAATAAGTAATACATATCCCGGGTGCTTACTACAATGAGTAATACATAACCCAGGTGTTTACTACAATGAGTAATACAGATCCCTTGAGTTTACTACAATGGGTAATACACAACCCGGGTGTTTACTACAATGAGTAATACAGATCTCTTGACTTTACTACAATGGGTAATACATATCCCAGGTGTATACCACAATGAGTAATACATAACCCAGGTGTTTACTACAATGAGTAATACAGATCCCTTGAGTTTACTACAATGGGTAATACACATCCCGGGTGTTTACTACAATGAGTAATACAGATCACTTGAGTTTACTACAATGAGTAATACAATCCTGGGTGTTTACTACAATGAGTAATACATATCCCAGGTGTTTACTACAATGAGTAATACAGATCCATTGAGTTTACTATAATGAGTAATACATATCCTGGGTGTTTACTACAATGTGAGTAATACATATCCCAGGTGCTTACTACAATGAGTAATACAGATCCCTTGAGTTTACTACAATGAGTAATACATATCCCAGGTGTTTACTACAATGAGTAATACAGATCCCTTGAGTTTACTACAATGTACAATGAGTAATACATATCTCAGGTGTTTGCTACAATGAGTAATACATATCCTGGGTGTTTACTACAATGAGTAATACATATTCCAGGTGTTTACTACAATGAGCAATACAGATCCATTGAGTTTACTACAATGAGTAATACATATCCTGGGTGTTTACTACAATGAGTAATACATATCCCAGGTGTTTACTACAATGATTAATACAGATCCCTTGAGTTTACTACAATGAGTAATACAGATCCCTTGAGTTTACTACAATGAGTAATACATATCTCAGGTGTTTGCTACAATGAGTAATGCATATTCTGGGTGTTTACTACAAAATAAAAACTTCAAAAAATGTGCAAAAATTGGAATTAGATTGAAATTCCCATAGAAGTACCATACTGTATTGTATTCTTCCAAATTTGACTTTCTGTTTGTTGAAAATAAAACCAGTTAACTAACTAACCTGTATCTATAGAAAACAATGATACAGATGAAGCTTCGGGACCTTTCAGTGGTTTACACATCCAGTTGTCTCTCAAGATGGTGGATATACAAGGTCTTTCATTAGGGTCAGGATTGACTATTTGCCGTAACAGTTTCCGACAGTCTGATCATAGATAGAAAAAAATACCATCAGATACATTATTCTTATACAGAAATTAAAATATATTTTGGAAAGAATTATCGAAGATATCAACAAAAGACCATCTGGTATGAAACACACACATTTCCTAAAGAACCATCAAATGGTTGCTGGTGTTCAAACTGAGTTTTCTAAGAACTGCCTAAGCTAAATTTCTCACTGTCCTCTATTTTCAATAAAACTTTTTACATATTTCTCGTTAGAATCATGTTAAATTAGATAGCATGGTCGTTGCAATCATTGATTTCCGAACTCAGCCAAAATACAATAATTTTAATAGAAGAGTGTTCTTAGAAAAGCACATCTGAAGAAGAACCAGTACCTGCCAAGTTTTATCCCACATAACCTGATGGATTCAGAGATGAGCGAAATATGAAGAAAGGTTTATAGACGACGATGGTAGATGGATAATAATGTTAAAAAGAGAATTTTGAGTGTCAAGTGAGCTAAAAAGAAGTACAAGTTACCTTTAGACACCTGTTTGACAAACTTCAACTTCTCTGTCATACCATTTCGCAATACATCGATATCATCATCACGATACGGAAGTGTGCCACACAACATACAATACAAACATATTCCTGTAAATAAAAATGGGGGTTTACCACACAACATACAATATAGACATATCCCTGTAAATAAAAATGGAGGTTAACCACACAACATACAATGTAGACATATCCCTGTAAATAAAAATGGAGGTTAACCACACAGCATACAATATAGACATATCTCTGTAAATAAAAATGGAGGTTTATCACACAGCATACAATACAAACATATTCCTGTAAATAAAAATGGAGGTTAACCACACAACATACAATATAGACATATCCCTGTAAATAAAAATGGAGGTTAACCACACAACATACAATATAGACATATCTCTGTAAATAAAAATGGAGGTTAACCACACAGCATACAATATAGACATATCTCTGTAAATAAAAATGGGAGTTTATCACACAGCATACAATACAAACTTATTCCTGTAAATAAAAATGAAGGTTAACCACACAACATACAATATAGACATATCCCTGTAAATAAAAATGGGGGTTTACCACACAGCATACAATACAAACATATTCCTGTAAATAAAAATGAAGGTTAACCGCACAGCATACAATACAAACATATTCCTGTAAATAAAAATGGAGGTTAACCACACAGCATACAGTGCAAACATATTCCTGTAAATAAAAATGGAGGTTAACCACACAGCATACAATATAGACATATCTCTGTAAATAAAAATGGAGGTTTATCACACAGCATACAATATAGACATATCCCTGTAAATAAAAATGGAGGTTTACCACACAACATACAATACAAACATATTCCTGTAAATAAAAATGGAGGTTAACAACACAGCATACAATATAAACATATCCCTGTAAATAAAAAATTGAAAAATATCGGAAAGAAATTGTATGAACTCTCTTGTCATGTAGTATTTGTAGAATTATCCGGTGCAACAGGTCGCTGGTTTTCGCCGGGTACTCCGGTTTCCTCTACCAATAAAAATCTGATCGCCATTATATAACTGAAATATTGTTGAAAGTGGCGTTAAACACCACAAACCAAACCAAACCATTAAAAATGACATTTTAATAAGAAATTCCCGCCAATTTACTTTCGACAGTCCACAACGACGGTATGGACGATTTAATACTTTTGACGTTTTGGCAATAGAAGAAATCCCTTCTCCTTCTGCTACCAGTGGATTACCATATTTGTTCACTGTCGATAGACTAAATTGACAAATTTTAAAGCTCTTAACAGTGCTAGTAGACAGATTACTAGGATGGTACCAAGTTAATCAACTAACCCATGCTCCATACGTCAGCTGCTATTCCATCATACTTCTCGCCATCTAAAACTTCGGGGGCAGTATACACATAGGAACCACAATTAGTTTCTAATAATCCACGTTTTGGCATTTTTCGAGCAAATCCTAAATCTACAATAAATAACATTGTAAGCTTTAATTATGCAATATGATTTTATAATATGTAAAATATTAAACACAACAAGAATGAAAAACATAAAATCGCGACGGTTAATTCATATAAAATCTGAAAGGCGAAAAAAATCTAAGAGCTATTCCATTTATTGAGACGTCTACGAAATTTCGCGTTACGCAACGTCAACAAAATTAAATGAAAAAGTTGAAAACGTAATATTTGCGATATTGACAAATCCAAGTTAATTTCATTTCCATAATCTTGTTTTAGTATGGAAGGAGGATATTTTATTGAACAAATACATTTTGGACCAGCCAAGCGCACTCTAAAGCGGGTATGATTTTATGTATACGGAAGCACATGAAAGACCTAGAATTTAGAAATCAAATTTTGTGATCTTGTTTTAATCTTCGTAATTTAATTAAAAAGCAAACATGAATTTCTAAATTTGCGCGTATTTATGAAAACATATTTCATTTTTTGACCGTTGGTGAATTATGCAATATTTTCTATAAGGAGGAATTTCGATATATGTGAACATCGGGGAAAGATCATTTGCCGGGCAAACTTTTGTTGTGAATTTCCGACAATGCATACGATTAATGTCTTGAACCGACTTTGAAACTAAATGTATCTAACATTAAGCATGCAATCTATAGAAATACAGGATTTTAACAATTATATATAGTTGTGCAACCCATCAGAAACAGAACCTTGTTCCATATATTCAAACCTGCCTTAAACTTTAAAAAGGGCACCTCTATATAACAAATTACTGTCTATAAAGGGCAGCTTCATCTTTCCCATTAATAAATAGTGCATATAATTTTAACCTGTATATAAAGGACAACTGTTCATAAAGACCCCATTTTCACGTTCCCTTGGGTGGCCTTTATATACAGGTTTGACTGTATGTGGTACACAATGTATTTTTGTCGGTTTTACTTTTGTGACGTCACCAGCTTAGAACGTGAGAAATCTCCTTATAACGTTGTAAATAACGTATATAGTTCAAAACTGAATAAATACAAATATGGTTGGAATTGATTTTCATTATGCAAATTCTCATTTTACGAATATTTATTCACTTTATATTTTCATGTATATAAGAAAACATACCTGCTAGTTTAACATTGAAGTTTTCATCTAAGAGGATATTGTCACAAGTGATATGACGATGGCAGATATTATTCTCATGTATGTAACTGACAATTTCTAGAAGCTGTTTAAATAATCTGCGCGCATCTGGTTCACACAGAGCTCCAAGATAATTGATAAACTCTGTCAGATCACCGTTTACTGCATATTCCATGACGATATAACACATTTGGCTACTTTCAAACACCTGTATTACGTCTAACTAAAGAAAAAAAAGTGAAAGTTCAACAACATTTGTTCTTTTATATTGCGTAAAACAAAAACGTATACGCCTTTTAAAAGAAATAAATATACCTTTTCACTTAGGGATCCCAACATTTTTAGAATTTACTATAGAGGTCCCAATCCATAAACGACAACCATAACCCTAACCTAACCCTAACTCTAACCCTAAGAGCCTTTTTTGTTAAGTTTATGTTGGAACAATCAAGGCCGAAATTGAGTCAGGTCCCTAGTTGTGAAAAAATAGCATTTAAGAGCCGCCCTGTGTAATTTATACATGTGAAGATTGTTGGTTATCCTTAACGTTGGACACTCTATACATACTACAAAGAAGTACTGAATTACTAACGTAACATGTGTATAAAACATAAATGCTCTACTACCTTGAAACAATAACAAGAAAAATAGATGAAGAAGTAAAATATTACCAAGCCTGGATGTTGCAATGTTCTTAACATTCTAATTTCTCGTGGAATAAATTTCCGTCGATCTTCTGGCTGTAATAGCGATTTGTAAATAACTTTGATTGCCACTGTTTCCTTAGTTCTATCGCAAAATGCCTGTTTCACTTTTGAGAATCTTCCCTCTCCTATAGTGCCTTTTACAATATAACCTCTCTTTTCTAGTAAATTCAAATTGGATTTAGCTGGTGCCCAACCACCATCTTTCTCTTTTAGTAGAAGAGTATCTTTTATTTTTGTGTGTGGTGGTATGAACGCCATCCTTTGTTATTGTATACCTCGGTAGCAAACAATGATGTTTTCTGCTTCATGACGTCAATCTATGGCACGTGTCTTTTCGGTTTTTTTTTCGGGGTTTCTTGACAAACAGCTTCGGAAACGGACTGTGCGGGTTGTGAATATATGACCCCATGTCACAAAATAAACACGGGAGAATAAAAAAAGAAGTCGTAAGTGTGTTAGACCGGAATACCCCAATATATAGTATCTTTGTTTTTTTATACCTACATGTATTCATCATATGTCATCCAATTACTTCAAAAATGCCTTCGGGCTTTATGGGTTACCCTAGGCAGTCATGCACTGTTCTTTAATCTAATTATTTTATTTAATGTAATGTTTTTGTAATGTTTCTTGTTTAAAAGTATGTGCTTGATGTTTTGCCTGAATAAAAAATGAAAGACAAAATGAAATGAAATACGCAAACTCGAAAAAAGAACAAACAATCAACAAGTCGTCATGTTTTTCTTGAAATATATTATCGATTGTTCTGATCCTTTGACTTGTTTTTCTCTGACACAAAACGTAACTCAGGACTGGAATAACATACAACATAAAGATCAATTTATAGATAGGGTGGTTTTATCATTAGGGACTGGCACCGGTCTAGTGGAGTTTATTGTATTATTTATTAGAACCTAAACAGTACTTGAAATGAACATTGGGTGGACTGTGCTAATTGAACTTAAACAGTACATGAATCAACTTTGGGGGTCTTACCTTGGGTTGATTGAACCTAAACAGTACATGAAAGGGTAAGCAGTTTCCATATGGAATAAACTATGAATATATGAAAGGGTAAGCAGTTTCCATATGGAATAAACTATGAATATATGAACACAAGTGCTTAGTTGGTGTTAGCAGTTTCCAAAACGATGCAATTACCTCATTTGCTGAAGGATATGTAGGAAGTTATTCCAGAAACGCGTCGTGCGCACTAAGTTTGATATACATGTACATGTATACGTTTTTATTACTATCACTGTGTCGATACCACTGCTGGTGGACTATTAGTCCCAGGGGGTATCATCCGCTCAGTAATCAGTGCTTCGTCACTGACATGGTTTATTAGATATATTTATTACTGAAATGTACAGTTCCTAAATAATGTAATTAATATGGAGTAGGCATTGCCTAGATGCGAGCACAGCATTTCTGTTTGGCCAGTGTGTATATATTTGAATGAAAGTTGAATATCACAAACTAATATGAGTAGGCATGGCCTATAGAGAGGACATTAGTATTTGAAATTAAATGATATCCCCTATGACATCCATTGGAAAGTTAAATGAAGTAAAATAGAAAAGTATGAGAAAAAAGTATGGAATCTTTTATTGTTGCACTAGGAACAGTGCAAACATTGAAGACTAACTAGTACTAGTACGCGGATGGTATCAACCATTATAAAGCCTAAAGGGGGTAGTAGACGCCGGTGTCTGTAAAATGAAAGTATGGTCTTTTAAGTCATAAGAAAAGAGTTTTATTACGAAAATATCAATTAATGCAACCAACATACATAAGCAATATTGGCCTATACCATGCTATGTACAGCCGATATATATTCATGAAGTGTAAATGATGAATGACGTACGGTCAGCGCCGTCTTGTCAGCAATATAGGCCCCGGTCAAAGCAGTGCACTGAGGCCCATATCTATACAAACACTCACAGAAATAAAATTATAAATGGTCAATGAAATTAAACATATATTTCTTGTATTGATACTTCCAACAAAATCAGTGTTTAAAAATTAAAAATTATGCCGTATACAACATACATAGATTAGTATGGGGTTCATTTGCTTGTGTGACCACCATTGTGCCCATACATAAGACCGCACTGCGTACGGTTACTTTAATACTGATAATCTTCATTTCGACATTTTAAAGTATGTGTATTTGGGCCAATATTATGCTATCTCCAAGTGAACAAAATAGTTTTTAATTTTAAAAGAATTATATAGGTACCGCTTTCATCAGACATGTCTCTGCTTTCACATACAAAATATTTATCAATATTCAATATTTTTTTTATTGGAAAAAGCACAGTAGAGGCGTGATATATATATTAAGGCAATATTCAGTATCGAAATCATACTCTTTTAAAATTATCTGCGACAAGATTATACAGAGACATATATTCCTTCTTGTGTAATGTTATTACCTTTTAAAGTTTCAACAACAAGCTGGTTAATAATTGTATAGCATTTATTTTAGAAGGACCGAGTTTAATAAATAATAACAGATCTACATATAGTATGAACGGCATAATTAATAGTTAAATAAATAAAATTCATTGTGTCTTACTATTCTATACCATTGTCGGCAGATGTTGGTAGTATTCAAATATTTTGTAGGATCAGACTGACGGAAAATGTAAGATGAATAAACAAATGGGTACTGATAGAAATAATTAACACTAACAGAAATAAGGAAAAACTAATGCGTTCCCTGTTCCTTGCAAGCACATCATGGTTAGAAAATGTTTGTTACTTAGCCAAAGAAATAATAAATGCAAAAATTGTATAAAAATGAAAAATGTTCACCACAAAATGAAAAATGTTAATGTTCACTATCTTTTCTTATCAGAGACATATGAGCCGGTGGCAAGGGGCACATGCCCTCCCCCCCCCCTTTTGGCAAAATTTTAAAAAGCTGGATTTTTAGTATACTTTAGGATTTTTGTGATATTTATTTGGAATTACCATTATTCAACACAACTAAACCGTACGAAAGGTAGGAATTAAGTATAAATATGAACGCGTGTCACCCCTTGTGATATTTTAGTACCGCACATTGATAGTAGGGTTAAAATTATTGATAACGAAAGGCCTGGAGCAGGTCCCTGTGATCTCCTCCTAGTTATTGTACGTGTACTATAGATGCGTATTAAAAATATTGATGACATTGTCATCTTTGCGTGTCAGTTGTGACCCAAATACGATTTCAATGCTGACCTTTACTTGTTGCAACGTAAAATATGACGTGATAAAAAAAATATTAACATGAGTCATGACGATGAATGGTGGCCAGATTCGTTTTTATTTACGCATTTATTGTAGAACTTTAGGAATATTGTGGTACATGTACAAATAATCTTGGAGACAGGAATTGTGTTTGGATTTCTTTTAAACTGGTAAGTCATATATACAGTAACGAAATGTCAATATAAATCTGGAGTTCGACCACAGGTAGGGAGGACAAACGTAGTCGTCGATAGCGTTATTATTTTCTGTCGGAGCACAGGGGCTTGTTACGATTTTTATTTTTTTTCCGAGTACTCTAAAAAGAGTTCTGAACTTACGTTTTTTCATAGGTGGCTCTGTTACTTTCACTTTGGGTCCATGTTGTTCTCTACTCGGGCCAATTCCTGACAAAAACGACCGCTGCGCCTTCACAAGAGGTAGTCGAGGGGAGGTCATGATATTTTTTGAAAAGAATAAGGTCTTGGGAGTTGAACCAAACAGGGTTTTGAATATATTAGAAGGAATTTAAAAAACAAACACGACTTGAAGCGAGCGGGGGTAAAAAAGATGTCCGCCCTTGTATATGTTTATACATTGATAGCATATTTACCTGGATAGTGACAAGGCCCTGTGGTTCGTCAGTGAAATGCAGTTGGGTGTGACATGAAATGTCCATACGTCACAAAATGACCAGATTCGTGTTGTCTTAAGAGTCATTCACAGTGATAAAAAAATGAACAGTTGTTGTCCTTAACCTGATAGTCCATGTTAACATAAAGTCCTTTCAGTACGCCAGTGTTGTATTAATCAAAGTTTTGATTGATCCGAGTAAATATTTAGACCACCCGCGTAGATTCTGCAAAAATCAAACAAAACTAAAACACACCAAGGCGAGTTTTTCTACATCGGCTGCAAATGGTCCAAACAATAAATTTGATATTTTATGAAAATATTGTAGTTCAAAATTAAGTCAAATTTATTCTATAATTATCTTTTACTAATCCGTATATAACTAGAAAGGTTTTTATCTAATAATCTGGACACGCTTGAAACAAGTGCTGTGTTTGTTTACATAATACATGTCGTCACGATTTACGGAATTGACGCAGTTGCAAATGAAATAGATGTCGTTTTGAAATTTTTTGACTCGGGAATGAAAATACAAGATTTTAATTAAAATTCCGCGAAATGTTGTTGACGACTTTGGCCTATGTCTATGCATAACATGACGTCATGACTTTGATAGCGAGATGTCATTCTGATTAATTTAACAATGTAAGGACCTTTTATTGTCTTTTGTTACTTAAATACGATTTTTAGAAGTTCATGATATCATTTTAGTTTTAAAATCATTTATTGGAGACTTTTTATTTTATTTTTGGCATTCTCTCCGGGGCTGCCAATTTTTTATCAATTTCCGGACGAAAGGATTTCAATCTCATCATAAGGAAGATTGTGTATTCAATGCGCATGTCCATGTTGCTGTAGAGCTCTCTGTGCTCGCTATTAATAAATCTCAGGTTCTCTTCCCTCAGGCATAGATGACCTTAACCGATTTTAGCTATCCTGTTTAGACCCTTTGGTTTTATTGCTCCCAAAACTTTAAATTATTTGGCTTTCCAATCTTTCGACTTTGAGCGTACATGATGAAAGTTATTCCAGAAATGCGTCGTACGTTTTCATTACTATCACTGGTGGACTATTAATCCCAGAGGGTATCATCCGAGGGTTTTTTATTACGTTAACAATACATTCAAATGCTTCTCAATCTGAGGTGAATAGTTAGCAATTTCTCTAATGTTTGTAAAGGGTAAGGCAAGCATTGTCTTTATGGATTATGCAAATTTATAATCTAATGGTTGGTTGTTTGGTGTTTTTCTTTACCGTAAGTGAGAAGTAGAAGGCTAATACATTATGCTGATTCTGATTGTAATTAGGTATTTATTCACTGTTATCTTAATGTAAGTCGTAAATATGTTCCGAATGACAAAGTCAGGACCAAAAACGTGGTAGAAAGTTTTTAGAATTCCCTAAAACAATACTTTTGCCTATTACGATAAAGCAAAGTCAACGGAGTCCACACAAAATATGTCAATGACCAAACGAGAGGGTTGTTTGTGAATTTATTGTAGTGAATTGTTGCAGAAATTAACTTATAGCTACAGGAGATGGGTGCAATTATTTGCTGATGATTAACAACTCAAGAGAAACGGACAGAGCATAGTTCTATAAGGGAAACTTTATTTATCTTTTAAAAGGGATATGTTTTTCACGAAACAAAAATCAAATTGTTTTTCTTTTTTGGCCATTAAGAATCGGTCTGAATTTTTATCTTGCCAACATTTCTTGTTGAAAACTGCATGTTTTTACATTATTTATAATTTTTCATCTCTTAGGTCAATTAATATATTTTTCTACAAAACTTTATTATTTTTTTTGGAATAAAGATAAAGAAAAAAAATATGGGTATTCATCACAATGGTCTTAAATATAATAAAAATAATAATAATAAAAATCAAAAACGTGTACGACCTGTTCTTATGTCCAATTATCATATATAGAATCAAAGACAATAATATTGTCTTGATCATTTATGTAAATACTTTTCTAAAATTTTTATAGGAATGTGTATTCAAAAGTTTGTTAAGCCAAGGTGCATCTTAAATGATGGAGGGGTCGTCGTGGTCGTGATCATTTTGTAGTTGGATTTACAACTACCTATGCAATCAGTGCCTATCACCACTAACGTTGTGAGTTCGAGTCCCGTTCATGCGAGGTGTACTCAATACAATATTATGTGATCAAGTTTGTCAGTGACTTGCGGTAGGTTGGTAGTTTTCTCCGGGTACTCCGGTTTGCCCACACCAATAAAACTGATCGCCACGATATAATTGATTGGTAAAAGTGGCGTTAACCACCACAACCCCTAACCCCAAATCTCTAAATGATTGATTCCTGTTTACCAACCCTATCTTTATTAATATATATATGTCTATGTTCTTCTCTTAGTCTCATTAATTATCAATTTTACTCTATACAAAATAAAGTAAAATTAGTGAAAATCCAATTACTTAAAGCTTACCTAGAGCACTGCATGGTCTTTGCCATGGCTGTAGGCCGTATAGGGGAGCTAAAAATTAACATTTCAACGACATAAATGGATCAACTTGCATCAGAAATATATGCAGTGCCGGATTTAGATAAAGACCAATTTGGGTATCATCATAAAGTCGATTTATTTTCTTATAAATATTGCCCTTTTGTTGTTCTGTCTGTCAAATAGGTAAAAAAAAAATATGTCCCTTAACTCTTAAAAATTTTCCCCAAAAACTCGTTTTTTCATATATCTTTTCGTTTTTTCCCTCTATATTAATATCAAATGAATTGTCTCATTTTTGTGTGTTTAATGTTGCGACATTGTAAGACAATTAAAAAAGAGTTTCAAGGTAGGTAAGATGTCATACAATAAACAGAAATATGCGAATACGTCAAAATCGGCCAAAATGTAGGATTTTTTTTAATTTCAGCATTAAAACATTTCAGGTCTACATATTTTAGCTTCAATCCCCTTATTTTAATTGCAAAATGATGTGCATTATTTACCTGAACTATAAAGGTATACTTTTAGATTTTCATTTTGATGTATATAACTATTAATCCGAGATTCCTTTGCCTTCCGACGGCTTTTTGTTCGACTTGCTGGAGCCGGGGGACGTCAGAGCGCTCTCCATAAGAAAAACAGCGGATTTGCCGCAGCAACTCTGCTTCGGCACATTTCCACGTTTCGTGGCTATCGGATTTTATTTTCTATCCGAAACCCTTATATAAATCGCTTCACCAATCATTTTTCTATTCATTCATAACCATCTTACCTCAGAAAGTGGTGCTACACTCCATTACAGCACGATTTTGCGTTAGATCCTATGATTTCGTCATTTCACTTCCATTTTGGAATCTACAAACGTGATCTCGCGATACTAACTGAATGATGACAGCAACGCATTGCATGATGGGAGCTACTTAATGCAACGCGCCAAATTATTTGCATATACTACGTAAACAACATACAAATCACATGGAAGACGATATATTTAAGCGTATTCTGCAGGACAAACAGTTCCATCTACAGCTAAGGAAATAATACAAAATGTGTTGGAAAGAAAAGATTCAATGGCAGTGTTACCCACGGGCTTCGGAAAGAGCATGTGTTACGTTATCCCCCCTTTTTGGACAAGGTAAGATCACATTTTTTTTCTTATGGCTATCTGTAATTCACTATTGCTGTTAAAATCATTACCAATCAATGTAATCAACTGTATTAAATTTGATGTTAATTGTTCTGCCTTAACAGGTGCCTATGATTGGCAATACAAATATTTGTTTGTTTGTTTTGTTTATTTATATGCAAATCATCTCCCATGATACATTGCGGTAATCATAGTTTTCTCGAAGTCACGTGACAAATGTTTGAAAAAAAGTCAAAATGGAAGTGAAATGACGAAATCATAGGATCTAAGGCAAAATCGTGCTGTAATGGAATGTAACACCACTTTCTGAGGGTAAGATGGTTATGAATGAATAGAAAAATGATTGGTGAAGCGATTTATATAAGGGTTTCGGATAGAAAATAAAATCCGATAGCCACGAAACTTGGAAATGTGCCGAAGCAGAGTTGCAACGGCAATCCGCTGTTTTCCTTATAGAGAGCGCTCTGACGTCCCCCGGCTCCAGCAAGTCGAACAAAAAGCCGTCGGATGGCAGAGGAATCTCGGACTAATAACTATAGACAGTTAACCCAGACATGAAGTAAGCAATTGTGGGTGCTTTAAGATTTTTTTCACGTTTGATCTAATATACAGAATGGGTTTGTTTTGTTTTGTTTTTACTAATATGCATCGCTTAATAATTAATAATAAACATTTCAACACCTATCAAAAATTTATAAAGGTAAGGGTTAAGCAGTTCCCCAATTTCCTTGTTGTTGACAGTATGGGCGTACTTTCACATTTCTCATCTGAAAGCAAACTGTGTAAGACAATGACCGTTTTAGTAAAACTGTTCTGTAAATCAACAGTTAGTTTTTTTTTATATAATTGTTTAACTTATTTTGGTTTCCTTCTTCTTGTTTCTATTAAGCTGAAGAACATCTCAGTTTATTGTTTATTTTCAATTTGTAATGCGACAATATGAGCACTTCAAGGAAAAAGGGGACCATCGTGGTCGTGATCGTATGGTGGTTGGATTTACAACTACCTATGCAATCAGTACCTATCACCACTAACGTTGTGAGTTCGAATCCCACTCAGGCGATGCAACATTATGTGATAAAGTTTGTCAGTGACTTGCGACAGGTCGGTGGTTTTCTCCTGGTTCTCCGATTTCCTCCACCAATAAAACTGACCGCCACGATATAACTGAAATATTGTTGAAAGTGGCGTTAAACACATAAACCAAATCATCATTGATCAAGTAAAAAGAGGTAACTCCACGAAGTTCAAGAAAGTAGTAATAGTGACTTGACATGTATAATTCACTGGTCGGATTTAAACAATCAAAAACTGACTCAATGTTCCGCAGACAGCTTCGTCAAATAACAGTGTGTAAATAACATTATATAAGACTACTTGATAAAGGAATTAGGTATTGATAATTCACTTGGCAACCCTACATATACACCGATGACACTTACGGAAGAGGAAATCCTAGACAATCATAGGTCTGTTTTGTGTTACTCTTGGATGAAGAACAGGATATTCCGTCACACTACTGGATTCCTAAAGTACACAAGTGTCCTTACAAACAGCGTTATATTGCTGGATCTGCCAATTTCTCCGCGAAAGCTCTTTCCAAATTATTAACTCGAGTTTTGATTGACAACACATGTATTTGTTATATTTAGTGGACATGTTTTTCAACATATAGTCGGCATTCCTATGTGTACAAACTGTGCACCTCTTCTCCAAGGTTTGTTCCTTTATTCGTAGGAGGCAGACTTCATACAGGAGCTTCTCTAAAATAACAACAAGAAGCTATCCCGATCCTTTTTAAAATTTCACGTTCCGCTATGTAGGTGATGTCCTTTCACCAAGTAATTTTAAGTTTGGTGATTTTGGTGATCCATCTATCCCATTGAGCTTGAAATAAAGGATACCACAGATACAGCTAGATCTGCTTCATTCACATGGAAATTGACAACGAGAGCGTTAATAAACACAATCAGAGCTTGTGGTTCCTGTCGTGATTTCCTTGATAGAGATTTGCTGCTAACAAGGGTTCCTAGCACGGATATGTTCCGTTTGTCGTAATCACAATCTGATCCTTTCCTCATTCAAATCTTTTGTAACAAGAGTAAAACAATGGGTGCCACTAGTGGAGTAGGAACTGCTTACCCTTCTATAACACATGAGTTAGTTCACCCCATTTTTTAGTGGAGTTCGTGTTGCTCTATGGTTAGTTTTCTGTGAAGTGTTTTGTAGATTATTGTTTGTCCTTTTGTCCTTGTTCTCTTGGCCATTGTTCTTCTTCGATTTCCAGTTTTTGATTACTCCTTTATTATCCTCCTACTTTTCTTAATATATCATTTACAATCCATCTATCTTCCTCCATGAACACAAATCTCTGATGAAAACAACAAGTAAGACAGATAATACATCAAATTAGTTTTATTCTCTTAAAAATAAATGAGTATTTCAAAACTTTAATATCCGTATCAAAAGCACTGGATACAACCATAAACAATTTGAACATACAAGCATATTGTTGATTTTTTTTATAATAATTTTCCGTTTTCAGATAGAACAAACATGCTAAAAGTTTCATATTTTGACAGAATATATTGATTGAAACAAATATTTGCTTTATGCTTGCTTCTTTCAGCAATATATACATTGTACAATAAACAATAATTCAGCAATAAACAGAACATACAAGTAAACAAATAGAGTAAGGATACACAAAATAACAAGAAGACATGTAACAGTGAATGCTGGAAGACAAGGACACGAGACAATAACTGTTAACATGGACTTAATATAAAAATTGTTTGGAGCATTCGCATATGCCGTTTACAACACTACTTGACTATGCATAAAACATCCATTCATTACAACTTAAACAAGTGTTGTCTATGTTCTCTTTTCTCTTTTATGGATTGCATCACACTTGTCTGTAATGTCACCTGAAAAAACAAACAGGAAAAATCTTACTAATGTTAACTGGAACTTCCTTTTAATTATTATTAAATGTTCTCCTTTCTCAGGCATTCGAATCCCGCTCATGGTGAGGTGTACTCCATACAACATTATGTGATAAAGTTTGTCAGTGACTTGCAACAGGTCGGTGGTTTTCTCCGGGTACTCTTGTTTCCTCCACTAATGAAACTGACCGCCACGATATAACTGAAACATTGTTGAAAGTGGCGTTAAACACCATAACTCTAACACTTAATTAGATTGACATTGTCTTTTACATTACAAGAACATATTTAGAAAAATATGTTAAGGGAGGCATATCTATAATTCGAACTCACAACTTTAGTGGTGATAAGCACTGACTGCACATGTAGTTATAAATCCAAGTATCATATGACCACAACGGCCCCTATTTATTTGAGTATATTCGGTTTGGCTGTGCAGAGGAACTGTGGTTTTGATCATTTAAGTTATATATTTACCCTTATTGAGCTGTAGACATATTCCCCACTCCTCCAAGGAAATGGTATGGTCACTATTGACATCACACTTGTTTAGGAAAGGGACCAGACAATGTTCCATTGGTTTAATTGTAGCTATAACCATCAACAGCTCTCGTCTGTTCACCTGCCTAACAAGTAAAGAAAAATACTGACTAACTCATAATACAAATTAAATTTAAACCTGAATATTCTTTCTTTGTTTCATATAATGGAACTAAATTAACTGTTTACGTACCTTCCGAAACACCCGAGTTCACCCCCATTTTTAGTGGGGTTGTATTTCTCAATCTTTAGTTTTCCGTGTTGTGTTTTGTAGATCATTGTTTGTCCTTTTATCTTTTAGCCACTGTATTGTCTGACCTTCTTCGAGTAATGGCTTCTGATTACCCCTTTTGGTATCTTCAAACCGCCACGATATAACTGAAATATTGTTGAAAGTGGTGCTAAACACCATCACGCTCCCAACCGGGTATCTTCAAGCTTGTTTTAGAGTTATTTCCACAACAACTGTAAGCTTTGTACATTTTTGTAATTTTTAGTGTCATATTGTAATGCATTTTTGATTTCACCTTGTGATTAATCATTGATTATATCAAGAAAATCAGAATGCATGATATGATATGATATCTATTTGATTCTTTCAGTTACAATAATAATTTTTTTTATATATTGACCTTCCGTATATCAGAAGTATATAGAGGTTATTATCTTAAATAATGTATGGTATTTTCAAATTGATGTAAAATAACAATCATTAATAAATGCCGACGAATGAACTGTACCTGTCTTTGGGATGAATATCAAGGTCACAGAATTTCCAGATAACGGCGTCTGTATGGTGATCGTCTGCGTTAGCAGTCTTTAGTAGAGGTACATAATCGCCTAGTTGATTTCTCCTGGCCTAAATGGTAAGAACATTAATTTAATGTGAGCGAAGTGGGCAATTAAAAAAAACGCGGGGGGGGGGGGGGGGGGGTATGGTGTTTAACGACACTGTCAACAATATTTCAGTTATATCGTGGCGGTCGGTTTTAATGGTGGAGAAAACGCTAGTCATTGACAAACTTTAACACATAATGTTGTATCGAGTACACCCCACCTTAACGGGATTCGAAATCCGACCTTAGAGAAAACATAACTAGTCAAATCAAATCAACAAACATACTGAGCATGCTGAAACAATTCAATCAAAACAATAAATTATCAATTTTATCCTTAATTAGCATATGTCTACATGTTTTTTTTCAGTTCGACATCTATACGCAACATTCACTAATGGAGTTTTGACTTCTTACTATGTACTGGCTTCCTAAATTACACAAATAACCTTTCAAATTTCGCTTTATATCAGACTCTATTGTCCTAATCATATGGCGTTTCCATTTTTCAGTTGGTTCGAACCGCATATGTGGTATAATGAATAGCGTAGCGTGCTCGTCTCGACTACTGTAGATCGTGGGTTCGAGTTCTGGTCGGGTACAGCCAAAGAATATAAAGTTAATAGTGGTTGCTTCTCCCCTAAGTACACAGCATCAAGGAGAAAGAGCAAAGACTGGTTGGCTTAGGATAATGTGTCCGAGTAGGGCGACATGTCTACCGCGGACTGTTGTTTCAATGAGTTAGAACTATAAACATCCAACTAAGCCTGTTTGGTATAGTACAAAGAGGATGTTATTATCATCTTGTCGAATGTAACTTTGTTCTCGCCATGATATAAGCTGACGAAATGCTCATTTGGCATCAAATACAAATCACTCGTACACCCAGGTGGTTCGTTCGTCCCCCCCCCCCCCCCCCCCATATTTGTAATAATGGTTTGAACATAAACGATCATAATCTCGTGATATTAACACCAATGATACAGTTTTCATAAGGGTACCTATAAAGTGCGAAACGAAATAGAAACGAAACGAAACGAAACGAAATAAACGAAACGAAACGAAACGAAATCAACAAAAACGAAACGAAACGAAACGAAGTCAACGAAATGAAAACGAAATAAAACGAAACCAACGAAAGCAAAACGAAATCAACGAAAACAAAACGAAATAGACTGATATGAAAAAAAAAAAAAAAAAGAAAAAAGATAATTTGATTTTTTAAATACAATAATTTTGATTAATTATAACTGGGAAACCCATCTTGCATCTCTGTCCGTTACAGTACTCCTCACGTACATTACCCGCAACTCAATTCAAGTCGGGTTTGCTTGCCGACAAACTTTCAGAAGTTCAAATGTCATATTTTTATTTGTGTTTGAGTGTGTGTCAGTATTTATGAATTATAAAGTTTCTGGAGTGGGCATATAGAAAAAAATGGGGGGATATGAGGGGGTATTTTCATAGATTGGGATATTGAGGGTTCATTTTTCGTCTGATTTTATTACGTTTTTCGTTTGTATTCTTCATAAATTTGCCTATTCGCAAATCATACAGGATGGTCTTGAGTTTCAGATTCTGGGCACTATTTGACTACTGGATTTTTCCGACTTGTCACGTTTAATCCCCATGTTGTTGTTCAGTTGTTCCGTTGATTGAAAACTCAGATGGTTGAGCTTCTTATCAGTTTTGTCTGTTTTTGTGGACTTTCCCTTTTGAATGCGCCTTGGAGTACGGTACCATTGTTATTACCTTTATTCGGTATTGTGCCAACAGATCTGGCGTAATGTCTTACCGTTGTTCTTTCCGAGATATACAGGGGTCAAAAGGACCCAACACTAAAAACTTTTTATTTCAAATCCTATTGTTCTATTTTGAAGAACTAAAAAAAACCCAACAGCAACATAACAGGACGTACAGTGAGCGCCCTCCTTACAGAAGAACTTCTGGAAAAAATAATGCTTGCAAAAACTAAACATAAGAAACTCTGGAAGTTTTATTGAAATCCATTCTGTTGTTTAGGAAGAGTTATGGATAACGCAACAGTATCCTCTCTCTATTGTATAGCCTTGTATGACAATTAAATAGCCTTAAATGACAAAGTCCAAAAGTGAAGAAATTTTAGCAAGAACTGTTGAAATGGTAAAACAAAAATAGAAGGTGCACAATGCCATTTGGTACTAAAGAATTCATGAAATTAATGAACCTTGCCATATGGTATTAAAGATTTCCTGTAAGATTCATTCAATTCCATCAAGTTGTTAAGGAGGAATTGCATAGGCAGTGAGAGAAGCACTCACGGACAAACGGACATATACTATATAACCCCCTCCCGCTGGATAGCGGGGGGTATAAAAATATGTGCCGTATCAAATTTTATTAATACCGGAAAATATTTTGGAGGGGGGGTGATTTGGTTTTTTTTTTAATATGAAAAGGGATCAAAGGGAAAAAGGGTACTTTTACAAGATATGTAGATTTTTTTTAAATTTCTAAAGTTAATTTTTGATAGGATTTGTATACCTCCGCCAAAAAAAGATTGGGGTATATAGGACTTCTGCTGTCCGTTCGTTCGTTTGTCCGTCTGGTCGTCACGCTTTTTTCGTCTCTCCGACATACTTTTAAATTTTGCTCGGACGGGGATATTTCTTAGTAAACTTTAACTACTGCACTTCTGTTATTTTAATTCCTCTCCTTTCAACAGACTTGACGTTGCTCTTATGGTTCCCAAATTTAAAAGAAGCCACTAAGTGAAAAGGACAGACTCCCGCTGAATAAATGCATATTATTCTTGTTCAATGGTGATTAAATCCTGTCCTCTCCTGATGAAAGACACTGAGACATGTGTGGGAAGTAGTCTAGCATCGTATTTCGTTTTGTTTTCGTTGATTTCGTTTTGCTTTCGTTGGTTTCGTTGATTTCGTTTCGTTTTTGTTGATTTCGTTTCGTTTCGTTTCGTTTCGTTTCTATTTCGTTTCGCACTTTATAGGGATCCTTCTTCAACAAGGCCAGAGTTCATAAGTTACAACCAATAAGTACCTGTTTAGTATATATGTGTGGAACAAGACAAAGGAGGGAACCAAAATTTGTTAATATATAGGATTGGACCCTGACCTTGTTGAAGAAGGACTCCAAGTATTCTGACAAAGGGAACCCTAAAAGACCCCTTATGTAGTATCCCAAAAAAAGGCAGAAAAGATTTGTTGACAAACATGGTGTTATGGTTTGGGTTTAGGTTTATGGTGTTCAATGTCACTTTCAACAATATTTCAGTTATATCGTGGTGGTCATTTTCATTGGTGGAGGAAACCAGAGTACCTGGAGAAAGCCACCGACCTGTCGCAAGTCACTGACAAACTTTATCACATAATGTTGTATGGAGTACACCTCATGAACGGGGTTTGAACTCACAACTTTAGTGGTCATAGATACTGATTGCACAGGTAGTTGTAAATCCAACTACCATTCGATCACGACCATGACCGTGGCCCCTTAACATGGTGTTCAGAAACGTCTATAAAATTTATTACCATTTCCTTCATAACAACAAATGTCCAATCCCTCATACGTCCAGGGAACTGTTCCATCTCCCAGTCCTGGCAAGAGGTCAATTCTGAAAAAAAGTATTATTATTGGTTTGTGGTCATCTTTAATTTATTTTCATTCTACTGATAATCACAATAATTCAACCACATCGGTTGTGTAATGGTTAGCGTGCTCTCTCGGGTGCGGTAGATTGTGGGTTCGAGCCCCGGCTGGGTATTAAGGAGAAAGAGCAAAGACTGGTTGCTTGGAAATCAGAAAACCTCCGACCTGCTGAAAGTCACTGTAAAGAAGGAAAATATATAACTGGAGTATTTATGATGTGTCATTAATTTTTCTTAAGCATGTAAATAAATACCTCTACATGCTCCATAATAATCCAGGCGAAGCTTCTTGTGTGAAGAATATTTACAAGACTGGTCGCCAGTTTTACATAGGCATTTCTCACGGTCAAGATGGCATTCACTGGGAAATGTTTCATTTCTCACAGAACAAACCTAAAAAAAAAACCATTATCTATTATATTAGAATGGTCAGTAACATGTTAAACAGGGGCTGATAGGATTACTTTTATTACATTTCGTATTACAAACAAGATATTTATAAATATATATATATTTTAGTATATATCAGTATATTTTTTTAACAGAATTACATTAATATTGGTATGTTGGAACATGAAAACAATTTAAAAATTAAATATCTTACCAAGCATGCCGTAATTAAACGCCGAGCTTGCAAGACTATACACATAGTGATCTTGGTTTTCTTATTGTCAGTAAAATGTATTCCCAGCTTCATTTAGCTGCATTGAAACAACCACCATCATGTATACTTATGAGTGGAGATATTTTTTTTTTTTTTTTTTTTTTACAATAATGTAATTTATATATCAAAGGTGATACGTACATCCCATAATCCGAGTACTTGATCTTATATTGTACAAAAAATAACAGGAAACTCAGCTAATAAACTGAGCCTGTGTCGCTCACCTTTCTTTCTGCTTTGAGGAAACTTAATACAGAACCTTCCATAGGTGCTTCCCACCGAGTTCGGTTCATTTGGCTAAGCAGTTTCAGAGAAGAAGATTTTTAGAAATCGTCCAATCTGAAACAAGAATTGCCTGTGATGGCCATGTTTATTAACGGATCGGGACGAAAGGAGCTAACTTTATAGAGGACCTTCCATAGATGCTTCCTACCAAGTTTTGATTCATTTGTATAAGCGGTTTCAGAGTTGAAGATTTTTTTTAGAAATTGACCATTCAGAAACAAGAATTGCCTGTGGCGGCCATGTTTGTTAATGCATCGGAACTAAATGAACAATCTTTATAGAAGACCTTCCAATGATGCTTCCTACCAAGTTTCAGTTCATTTGGCCAAGCAGTTTCAGAGGAAAATATTTTTTAGAAATCGACCAATCAGAAACAAGAACTATCTGTGACAGCCATGTTTGTTAACCAATCAAAACGAAATGAGCAATCTCTATAGAGGTCCTTCCATAGATGCTCTCTACCAAGTTTCGGTTCATTTAGCCATGCGGTTTCAGAGGAGAAGATGTTTAGAAATCGACCAATCACAAACAAGAATTACATGTGGCGGCCATGTTTGTTAACGAATAGGGATGAAATGAGCAATCTTTATAGAGGACCTTCCAATGATGCTTTCTACCAAATTTCGGTTCATTTGCCCTAGCGGTTTCTGAGGAGAAGTTTTTTTTTAATCGGCCAATCAGACACAAGAATTGCTTGTGGCGGCCATGCTTGTTAATGAATCGGGACAAAATGTGCAATCTTTATAGAGGACCTTCCATAGATGCTTCCAAGCACGTTTGAGTTTATTTGGCTAAGGGGTTTCAGAGGAGAAAATTACAATATGAAAAGTTAACGGACGACTGACGGACGTCAAGTGATGGCAAAAGCTCACTTTGCCTTTTGCAAGGTGAGCTAAAAACGTAGATCTATATCCTACTTAGTGTTCACGGCGCATTTCTGGAATAACCATTATCAATTTTAGCTTCAATAATTTCAGTTTTCTGGGATTGTGTTTAGACTATGTATGTATTGTGGCCCACAATTAGTGCCACGGTTTTGTTTTTGGTTTTTTTTTTTTCTTGGTTGGTTTTTTGGATCTACATAAACAAAACTATCCAATGTATATTCGTGCCAAGTTTCCATGTTTCAGAAGAAAGAAAAAAGAAGACAATCTCAATATTTTCCTACGCTAAACTATGCTCCCATGGTGACCAGACTCTCGGATTTCTGATAACCAGAATAACAAATTACATAAATAGCCATCAAGTGATATATCTTGTATAATTTGGATTGATACGTTTCCTGTAAAGATGTTTTAATGGTTTCCCGTAAGGTATTAGGGATGACGGCCCTCTTTTATCACACCGTGTCCAATTGCCACGTGTAGAGAGGAGATTTAAGTACAAAGTGGACACGGATTAAAGCTGAAGAAAGTTGGTAATTTGGCAAACATAAAATGAACTGTTTAACGCAAGAGAGTGATCCTTGTGAAGGCAATGTTCCAATTTTTGCATTCAACGATCTTTAGGGAAATGGTTAAAAACTTCAAGTCGGGGAATGTCGTAAAAATCTAACAATTTCGGTGTGTTGTGTAATAATTAAATTATAGAATATGTTTATTACTTTTTAAGATGAGTCCTAATTCAATGCTCTCATCTACTGATTCCTGTCCCCACCCCCTTGACGAACAATTAAATGAAGGCATTTAAAAATCTATTATAAACTTAATTTTCATAATCTTGATTGCATTCTCTTATAAATACATTTATGAACAGAAGCTTAAACAAACATATCTATCTACATAATTTTAATATCCAGCGACTGTTTTCTTGAACATTATAGTACATGTACTGATATAGGGAGAAAATGCTTGAAATGAAAAAAACATGCAAGAACAGTCTTTTCTGGTTAAAAAAAAACAAAATTAAATACATCATTTACCCCCCTGGATCAATGATTGTATATACATGTTTTACCTGCAGGAACTGTAGAGATTAACAATTTTTTTGGTAATTTTTAACATACTGTCAAAAAGAAAAGACCTCTAAGAACTACGGTTCCACAGTTTAAACTTACTTGAAATCTTGTATCAGGTTCATCGGGACATTGACGGTAACATATACACTTGGCTTTTTCGTTTTCTATAATACATTCTTCACCACGACTACACCTCTTAGTATGACATGGATCTGTTAACAAATGAATTTTGATTATTAAAAGCTAAATTATTTATCGTACAAACATGTACCGGTATTTATCAGTAAGAAATAACAACAGTTTTTATTGAATGTGCATAACCATTATCTGTGAATCCTGTGTCTAGTATTTTTTATATGTTTTCATTATGGGTGGGAAGGCGGAACAAGTTTATTTACAAAATAAGAAGTAATGTAATCTAAACAGACTTATGAAGCCAAGGAGAGTGTGCATCGGATAACAAAACAAATTCCCCATTCTATAAATAAAAATACATAGGCGCCATGGGGAGCAAAGAGACAACAACCCTCCACACACTCACACACTTTGAAATGGGGGGAGGGGGGGGGGGGGCAAAACTATATAAATATATATACTGTATATTGCTTGGCAGTTTTGGAAACATGTCCTTTCCCACTTTCCTGCCCACTCCTAAAACTTAACCCCACTGTCTAGTCCACTTCCTAAATCTCCCCGCTATCCGGTCCACTCTCATGTCGCTGATACATATATTTTTTTTATTAAGAAAACTACCCTTTTACTACGGCCGCGGGGCAAACAAGAACGAGATACCAGTTTTTGCGTCTATATAAACAATAGAACTACAACGCATATGTGTACAAAATACAAACCAAGATAAGTATGTTGAATCATTATAAATCAATATGCACAGTTTAGTCAAGTGACTCGAACACTACTACTGTGTACTGTTTTGAACACTATTCAGGGGCGGATCCAGGGGGGCGCACCCGGCGCGCGCCCTCCCTAAAATTGGAAAAAAATATGTTTTTTTGGCGTAAAATCGTGATTTTTCACACGAAATACCCAAAAATTTTTCGCGCCTCCCTCCGTAATTGTAAAAACTATGATTTTTTGGCTTAAAATAGTGATTTTTCACACGAAATACCCCTAAAATGTTCGCGCCTTCCTCTGCTCGGCGCAATTTTTTTAAGTGCGCCCCCCCTAACTTGAAATCCTGGATCCGCCCCTGCTATTAGTAAAATAAAGTACATTTCTGTTACATTTGTTTATAATTCGCACTTGAAAATTTTATAAAAACTATTACTTATGTATATATAAGAACATAGAAAATGATGTATTATTAGTTAGCAAATTTCAGCGCGTGATATGAAGGAATGCTGATGGCGATTTTCAGATCGTACTGAAATTATTTTTCTTAATAATCTAAATAATTTGTATTCTGGACAATCGATAATGAAGTGGAACGTTGTTTCCGGTACATTTAAGTCACAAACAGAACATTTTTTATTTTATTTTAAATTCATTGTAAAGTAGATGACAACGGTACCAGTCAGTTCTCGCCATAAATTTTATTCTTGACACGAAAAAATCTGTTTTATTTCTTAAATAATTTTGCATTCCACAAAAAAGTAGAAAACTTTGATACATACTCAAACTTTTCTTTTCTAAAATTTTACAAGAAAAATTCGAGTCGCAAAGGTCAAATGTCACTTGGAAAACATTGTAAATACATGCACATGTAAAAGTAAGATTTTTTTCACGGCATTGCTTTCAACATGTTTAGAGGTTAGAGGGTATACTTTAAACAACACATGCTGATGTACCTCTCACAAAAAAACGATGATCCGAAATCACTACATGCAACAATGATTATCATCATTAAAAAGTCACATGCACATCATCAATCATCGCAGGTAACCAACGGATGATCACGCTGTGGTACTCCACTAAATCACAATGAGTCACCTGACAGAAAAATCCTTGTAATCATGAATTATTCATGAGTCATTGTAAAACCTTTTTGATTAGTTCCGCCACACTTGTTTACAGTCAATCAAATAATTTTTTGAAGAGATCAGATTTAATTTATAAATTAAAATGATAAGAGGCGAGAAACGAGTTGCTTTCGACAACTAAATTTAGTTAGATCGTTTTTTTCATAATTAGTTCAATCCATCCAAAAAGAAAATTGTTGAAAAAATACTACACCCAAAGTTAGATAAAACAAGTGATAAAATTTCACTTGCCAAACTGGATGCTTTTTTTTCACCACAGAGCCCTATGCTACACAAGTCGTACAAGCGTGTCCATCTTCCACTGTGTTACTCTTATGGGAACCAAATACAGATCAGTTAAGGTATGCTATACCAGAAACGACTGTTTTCATATGAATTGATCCAGAAGTGATGAGGGAAGAATATCGGGGCGTAATCAATCGTAGGTTACTGACGTTGATATCCAATTTTACCCTACTTAGTAATTATTTGAAATAGGGACTTTGTACTGAAAATGTTGACTTTTGCTTCATAATTGGGTTGAAAAAATGAGGAATCAAATCTTGAAGTAATACATATCGGGTTGCACATTTGCAATATGTGTTGAAACATTCTGCAATGTTATAAATATCTGCATTGAAAACTGCACCTAGTATTCTCTCGATACTTTTTTTTTACTTTAGATTTCCCAAATTTAGACCATTATCATGCTTATGACCTTTAGATGTGCTGCAAGGTCATCGAAATTTATAGTTTTGGATCCAAATGGCGGCCACGAAATGTCATTTTAGTAGTGCATGTATGATATATATGTATGTGTATCGTATTCAGGCATTTGGCATTGATTCCATGTTGGCTCCGATTTCCTTTTGTCTAGCTTGCGACGAAAGTCTTATGAGGGCGAGACATATCGCCATCGGTCACACACTGTCTGTCTTCGTCGTCAACACTAAGGTTAACCCTAACTGTTAAGGGTCTTTTTGTAATATTGAATGTCATCAAACCGTCAAATAATTTCATGGAAATTAGACAAAAGCCTCTTTGTGATAAAAATATTGTACTTTTATAAATTTGGACAATATATGTTTTCCCCATTTTTGCATATCATTTAGATTTTTTTGCAGTCAATATTCTGGAGTGCTGGGATAACTGTCGTTTATCGACAGCACTTGTTGCTAGTTTCCAATTTTTATTTTTTTAGAAGGTGCCACTTCCCTCCTTTCGTACTTGAGACTGTTGGCTTAAAGACTTATTCAACAATAAACAAGCTTTGATATCTACTATGTCAGGGAAAATGAAAACATATTCATTTTGCTATAATTGTTCATTTGTCACCTACATTCCTCTGGGCTATTTGGTCCGTGAGTACCAAATTTCTAGTGCACCAGCTATAACAAGGGTTGGGGTTGGAGTATCCTTCACCTAGATTTCACCCCTCCCCCACCCCAAACCCCTTCCCCACAAACGCTTATACATAACACCAAAAATCTCTATCCGCGCCTGTATCTTACCGATAAATATAGTATTTTATGTCTTCATGATAAATGTTGAAAAATAATTTAGCAATTTTCAATTATCACTGTTTATAACAGACACCGGTTTGGTTTGGTTTTTGGTGTTTAACGCCACTTTCAACAATATTTCAGTTATATCATGGTGGTTAGTATTATTGGTGGAGGAAACCGGAGTACCCGGAGAAAACCGCCGACCTGCCTCAATTTACTGACAAACTTTATCACACAATGTTGTATCGAGTACATCTCGCCATGAAAGGAATTCGAACTCAAAACTTTAGTGGGCGATAACAAGACAACATGAATGGAAAACAAGCATAAAATATGTCATCTAATAGATAACAAAGAATAACAGAAACGAACTTAGGACTGGGTTTTCTGTTGTGCTTTAAGTTCTCTTATTATATAGGCAGGCCCATCTTAGTAAAAAAAATCAAAAAAGATGGTATACTTACTCTTACGTCTTGCCACCACTGGTTCAGGAACATCAGGAACAACATCTTGTAGTTCGTTTATATCATCATCATCATCAATATCCTATAAAAGATGAAAATATTATTGGCAATGAACATACCAACGTATCAAATCAAAACAGAAATTTATCAGACATAAAAACATACATTACTAGAATACAGGGATCATTCTGGTTAGAACATAGAATAACTGAAAATAAATGAAAAATAGTTGAAACCATCAGAAGGTCCATTTTTACCAGTTATGACCATGTACTGCGACTTTCAGAATTTTTTGCCCAGAGGAAAACAGCTGAAATCAGTTAAATAACTAAAGACAATATCCCTTAGTATATGATCTATTTTTCATTTTGCATACAATATGCTATTTTTGCTTAAAAAGTATTGGCACGGTATTCTAATGTAGACGCTACTCCAAAATGAGCATGAACGAGCATTTCCGGATGTTGATGGTTCGAATGCATCATACTGAAGTCGCTAACCACTTCAATGTGTTCAGAATTACAAAATTAAACGATTCGTTTGGGGCAGGCTGGTATCACAGCGGATCGTACAATCGAAGCGATTGGCCATATGTGATGTTAGGATGTCAGGAAAGGGATATTATAAGGTGTAATAAATGCACTTATTTTCATCAACCGAATCAATCGAATGGTAAATGCCAGCAGTTATCCTGGAAGAACAAACAACAGAATATCGGATCAAACTGACAGACGTCATTTCATTGAACCGGGTAATACGACCACGAGGTCCTCTGAAGGGATCAATGCTAACTGGTCGTCTAAGAATAGCCCATCTGAGCTGACCACGTGCTCGATGTTGTTGGGGCGATTTCACACAGTAGGCAGCACATTCTGTCCAATGATGGATCCTGATTGTGTCTATGTTTAGTGATAGACGGTGTTCTAGAGCCATTTAATCCTCTCTAGCCACCACCCTCGGTAAATTGGGCATATATTGTCGTTCTTCCCCGGAAAAAATGTTATATAGCTACTAGTATTCTCCCTTCCTGATTGATTGTTATATAGCTACTAGTATTCTCCCTTCCTGATTGATTGTTATAACTAGTATTCTCCCTTCCTGATTGATTGTTATATAGCTACTAGTATTCTCCCTTCCTGATTGATTGTTATATAGCTACTAGTATTCTCCCTTCCTGATTGATTGTTATATGGGTCAGTTTTCTCCTTTTATTTTGTGCAGGAATTTTCACTATATAACTATTTTCCCATAACAACTATAATAGTTGCCCCCCCCCCTCCCCAATAAAACAGTGCGGTATGGGTCGTATCTTTAGTTCTCCAAACATTAAAAAAAAAACAATTCTACACTTATATGCAGTCACATTGCAAGGTTATCTATCGGAGGATTCAAACGCATCGCATCCGCCGCCGACAACCCCCTTTCAAAACAGCAGAGAATCGGTTGTCGATCGTCTGCACATTTCTTAACTCAAACAATACTATTTTCTTTACAAATATTTACTGGCTCCAATGTCATATTCTCAGAAGCTTTCGATATAACAAGGGGGTTTGTTCCCCACAACGGGGCACTGTCTTGACACGTAGAAGACCTTAGACTACCTTTTCTAGAAAATGCGCACCCCCTACCATAAATTCCTGCTTCCACGCCTTCCTTGTGCGGATTCATGGCGCCCCTGAAAATCAATTTTTTTAAAAGCAAGAGATCGGCTACCGATCATCTGTTGTTAAATCAGTGACACTGATATTCTGTTTATAAATTATACATCTTTACACCGTCTAAATTTTCTCGGAATCTTACGGATTTTCACCGCAACTCCCCCCCCCCCCCCCCCCCCCCCTCCGGTTCCGCAGGTCATATTAATCGGTCTACAGACACCTGGTCAACAAAATGCGTCACTCTAATATAAAATCCTGCATCCGCGCGGACCATCTACTCTTATTCCTCATTTTTCACATGACATGCAAGATCGAAAAAAAGTCGTACAACCGAACGCGCATGTGACTCTTGTATACATAGGGTTCTTGGATCAAAAGCATATTGGTTTTTTTTTTATTGGCCAGCACTCTTTGTTGTCCGAGCTCACCCACTACCCTGGCACAGCTGTTGACTATATATTGTATAGTTAACATATTATGAGTAACGACCAACAAAATTTAAACGAATGGGTTGTGCGAACACACAATCATGAAATTATGCAATAAGAGGGTTTTTGCTAGCATCATTTAATAAAGTGTAATATATTCGTATTGGTTGTATTGAGAAAAAATACGAAATAAACGTTTGTTGTATCTTTTTTTCTCTCTTTTATCTTTCTATTTTTGCAGGGACGTAGGACCCGGGGGCAAGGGGTTCTTGCCCCTCATCACACGTTTTTGACAAATATTCACAAAAGCCGAATTTTAAGCATGAAATCTACATGTACAATTGTTCAGGTAACAAAGAGGCATATGGGTATCATTTGAAACCAAATTACCTTTTTATATTTTCTTTTGCTTGCCAGTTCTGAAAAAACATAACCCCCCCCCCCCCCCCCCCCCCACACACACACACACACTTTTTAAACCAGCCTGAAACTTGTCCCCCACTCTCATTTTTCGCATCAGTCCTAAAAGATGTCTACCCACTGTCCGCTCGGCTTCTTATACTTGCCCCCCCCCTTTTTTTTCCGGTCCAATCCGACGTTTTGTAAAAGAAAAAATAAATAGAAATACAAAAACCATCTAATTTTAATTAGATTCTCTAAGTCTTTGATTTTATATTTTTGTTACAATATGAATAAATGACATAATATCACAAACTGTACAGCTAAAGTAGCCAAACATTTCCCACATTCTGATGAATTGAATGGATCCATTCATTGTATTTCCCTTTCATCTTCATTCGTTTCCGTTGTACATAATTTGTAAATTACTGTACATAATTTCTTATTGTTTATTGTTATTCTGTGTTATATTAATTAACTTGAAATATTAATAAATCATAATGGCATGAATCTACAAAAGAAATTAAAATTGACATCCACCAGCATGAAACGGAAGTCAAAAATAAACGTTACCACGGAAACCTGTATTTGGATGAAACGGAGAATATCTTACAGATGATTAATCCGATGGGATTGCCAACATGCAAACAAAAATATTTTTTTGGAATTATTTTATAATAAATGTAATCATTACCTCCTCTGTGAAAAAAAGAGTACCTACCTCCTCTTGTTCTTTTTGGACAATCCTCACATGGACCTGCCCAGATACATATGTAAATGCCAAAAGAAGAATCAGGAAATATGGCCGCCTCATCTTTATGCACTGCAAAAATGTCGAAATATTCTGGTTATGTAAAAGATTTCTTTGTTCTGGCGATATAAATATCCCCAGGGTATAATGGTAATCCCCTCACCAGTTTTATTAGGGGAACCACGTGTTTGATAACACTGTAATAGTCTCTTATCAGAGATATAATTTGGCCACATTCATGTAATTTAAGATAACTGGAAAAATGTTGTCCTGACTTCAAAGATAACAAAAACTTTTTACCCTTTTTTTTAAAACTTTTAAACGTTATTTTTTTTTAAATAAAGAAAAACAACAACAAAAATATTTGAAAATCTGAATAACAAGAAGAAAATAGTAATTAATGTAATGTAGGAGTTAAATTCTCTTACCTCGCAAATCTGGATATGTTAACCCGAAACTGTTGCACACGAGCCAATGTGTGATTAATTATGCACGTACTTGAAGTATACCATGACTGTACGATTTACACGTCACTGTGTTTACAGATAGTCTGATTGATAAAACTTTTCTATGATGCTCTACAAGCTGCGTGACCTGCAAATGTTCATTTGTTTAGCAGAAATCAAAGGTTAAACATCGGTCATTAAAATAAAGAAAAACAACCTGCCATAGACTGATATTTTAGTAATATCGTTCTTATTATTAAATGTAAGTCTAGATGTATATTCAGGGGAGTTGCTTCATTAACACCAAAACGCACATGTGTGCACATTATTTTGAACCCACCAGGAAAAGAATAGAAACTACAGTTGGTCATTGAAACTTGTTGGTTGAATATTTAAAGCCAACAAGATTAATAACTCCTTCAATAACGGTCCGATAAAATTGCTGTAGTAATGTGTGTACGAGTGAGCGAAAAGTGTGGGGCAAGTTTTAGGAGTCGACAGAAAAGTGGAAGTGTGTGGGAAGTACGTAGGTTTTCATGCCAAAAAAAAAAAGAATAAAAAAACAGTTTATTTGGCTTCAACTATACCCGTATATAACAATTTTCTCCTTTTGTTTTGCCCCAACTTTTCAAAATGGTCTCCTACGCCCCTGTTTAATTGGTGATTAGCAAGCATGCCAATTTCCAAGAAATTCCTTTTGAAATGGGGGAGTTGATGAAATATTCTCACTTTGAATATTCTACTTGAAAAGGGACAGTAATTCCTTCAAAATCGCCGAAATAATATGCGAATCTTCATATTGAAATATTAAGCAATTATGCAGTGTGGCAGAATTCCCGTTTAAACTGTATGATGAGTTGCGCCTGCAAAATGCTGTAACGACCAGACAGGACTAAAACGTTATGTTTCTCCCAGAAGGTGATAGGGTAGATATAGTTTTACGTGACTGTTTTTTTTGTTTTTGTTTTTTTTTTAAGTTTTGAGTTTCAGGCATCTGACCCCTACTAGGAACCGCCCTTGATCCGCTTGCAGCCGTGACATCATAATATTGGACCATTTGTCACTTATTTTGTGCGTACACTTCATTTAATCCTTGCTACGCCACTAGCGTTGCATCTTAAACAAACTTCAAGGTGTGAATTGGATACATAGACATATGCAAAGGCGTAGCATCCATTGAGGCAACCAGTTGCCTCGGTAAATATATGTATAATGGATAAACACAACACCTTAAGATATAACTAAATCGTAACCATTAACCGACTATTGAAACAATGACACCAGCAGAAATTGCGAGAGTCTTTGACTGGTACAGTACCGACCTACCTAACCTTTCAACGGGAAATCCACCGCTGGAGTACGTTCTGTCAAGATCTTAAAGACAAGCCATCCTCCCTATCCGATGCTTTCATTTTGACTGACCGGATTATTACCCAAACATTCGCGAAATCTTCCACATTCTACTAATCGTGCAAATAGGATCCGTGCCATGTAAACGATCTTTTTCTGCTTTGATGCGTCTAAAACAATGGAACAGAACAACAATGGTCGAGGACAGACTAAACGGGTTAGCATTATTTCACATTCACAGAGACGTAAATGTTGACAGGATCAAAATACTAGACAAATTTGATACGGGTAATAGAAGAATTGGCGCTCTCCACTTGTAAATTACTTTGCTGACATTTGCTCGTTAGTCTGACATTTGAAGTTTATATTTTTTTAGCAGGTTTTGAGATAATGAATACTCGTCTGTACATCCGTCGGTCGTCAATGTAACCGACCCTCTCTTTCAACTATCAATTTGTCTGAATAAGGGTTATGTTAATAATAATAATTTTGATAATAATAATTTTATTGTTCAACCGCATGCATACAATGGGTTTGACAAATGCATACACAAACATTATTAAGTAGTAACAATAATAGACACTGTAAAAAGCAATATCATTTCAAGTGGGGAAAAGACAGTTATGTTATGTTTGAGTCATATATCTTATAAATATGCTTGAAGATCCCCTGGTGTGTCAATCAACTCTTAAATCACGTAGGATTGTAAGGAGCGTAATGAACATTTTACGGGGATGAACGCATAGCTTCATGTATTCTAATGTCAATAATTAAAAAAAAAATACTTGTGACTAATTTGCCAAATTAGAATAATAACTACCATCAAAACGTCAAAATCTTAACCCCCCCCCCAAAAAAAGTCGATAGTTTCTAAGGGACTGCGCCCTCAGACCCCCTGCCTCGGTAAAATTCCAACCCAAGCTACGCCCATGATATGATGTATTTTCTGTATCTATATTCTTATTGTAAGAAACTTGATCTTATGGTAACAAACCTTTCGTGAACCTCAGTTTAATAGATTATAATTGCTAAAACAACAGTATGCGCCAATTGTGATTTTAAGAAAGTTGACGTTCGGGGAACACACCCTAGATTTTTATTAAGCATTTAGTCTTGTATTTGAAATATTAATAAGATATGTATATAAAGGAACACCAATGAACACATGTATTTCATCTTTCTTTTTCTTTGCAAGTTTATTATATGTCAAGGATGACACAACCGAAATTTCAAATTGTAAAACCAGAGGTGGCGGAGCAAGGTGGTGTGCATGACTGCCCTATTGAATTCAGGTCGAATTACGTTCCGATTTGAAAGTATTTTCATAATTGGCTTAAAAATACCTTTAATTACATTTTGTATAAAAGAAAATACTGTGTACAATGTGTCCGAGGAGTTGCATGTTTGCCTAAAATTTATCAATGTTATTTCAACAAAATTCTACACTTGAAAGTTAAGAATTGATGCCAACAGAATATAATTTAGACAACTTTCGCCTGATACTAAATATTAAACATACCATTAATTGACTATGAGTTTTCGACAAATTATTTTGATAATAGCAGAACATATTTTGCTATTTAAAAAATAAATAAAAGCTAAATGTGTCATGGTCATCAATTCAATTCAATTCAATTCAATGCAAAGCTTTATTTAGAGTCGATATAAATCATACATATAACACAAGCTCTAATGAGCTTTTAAAATCGACTAAAAGCTCGTAGTTTTAAAATTATCGATCGATCCAGTCGAAAATGACATCAAATTACGAACGATTTCTTATTGCATTGGGGTTAATTAATTTCGGGAAAAGACACTAAATTATCTTCAATATGTTATAGTTCCACTATTTACTGAAATGTAGTTTTATGTCAGATATAAGAAGAATTGCATAAATGAAAAAAAAATATTCAGAAATGCTTATATTATAAAATTTGGAGAACTGATGAATCAAACACAGGCACTCGTTTCATATATATATATATATTTGTTTACTATCTATGTCTATCTTTATGGATATTTTCATATATATATTTGTTTACTATCTACGTCTATCTTTATGGATAGACGTAGTTACGTCTATCTTTATGGATAGACGTAGTTAGTAAACAAATATATATATGAAACGAGTGCCTGTGGAATCAAAGCCAAAATAGCAAAATTTTTAAAAACCTGTGTGTATTTATTAGATCTGTTAACAGTGTGTGACCTCCTGGTTGACTTTAGTATGCAAACTTCACCATGTTGTATATATTGCACAAACTTTATATTTATTTATTCATTTATTTATTGTATAGTTGTATGGGCCGTCGTGGTCGTGGTCGTATAGTTGAATTTATAACTACCTGTGTAATCAGTGCCTATCACAACTAACGTTGTGAGTTCGAATTCCGCTCATGGCGAGATATACTCGATACAACATTATGTGATAAAATGTGTAAGCGACTTGTGGCATGTCGGTGGTTTTCTCCAGGTACTCCGGTTTCCTCCATCGATACAACTGACCGCCACGATGTAACTGAAATATTGTTGAAAGTGGCGTTAAACACAATGAACCAAACCATTGTATAGTTTTATATCTGTAAACCATTGTACTTACAAAGGAGATATATGTAATATTTTTATCAAAATAGTGTCGGTCAAAAGCCCACTATTGTGTTGTATTGTTATTTAAATATGCCGACTATAAATAAAACTTATCTTGTCTTATCTTATTACCGTATATCTGCTCACTTGGCACCTTTTTTTTTCTTTGTCGCCCAGAGAAAGGGAGGCAAGAGAGAATATTTAATTTTGATTAGATTGGAAATTGAAATCATTATGTTCGGGTCAAACAACGTGGTGGTCGTGATCATATGGTAGTTGGATTAACTGGTGTTGTTAGTTCGAATCCTGTCAGGTCAAGGTGTACAACATTATGTGATAACGTTTGTCAGTGACTTGCGGCAAGTCGGTGGTTTTCTTCTGGTTCTCCGGTTTCCTCCATCAATAAAACTGACCGCCACAATATAGCTAAATTATTGTGGAAAGTGGCGTTAAATACCATAAAACTAAAAACCTAACCGACCTAATCATAGAAAATGATAGATCCAGATTATAAGAACCTGTTATTAATTTTTTATGTGTAGCTTTAATTTAATCAAAGATTCATTGTCTGGAAATTAAACAATACTAATGTTGACTGGAAAAATACGGCCACAGTATTAAATTGCGTGAGCGCGAGATGGCAAGATGAAGAAGACAGACCGCCGATTTCGATATTTTGGGCTAGCCCGTGCTTCGCAGGTGACAGCGAAAGCTACAATCCTCTATGGAACTTAGAGAGATCTACAGGACACGTTCCCCATACGATCGCAAATATTTACTATCCCGAACTCTCTGGTTATTTCAAAGAGTCCAAACCAAGTTCCGAATCGGTACCGATTCAGGAACCGACCCCTCTGGTATGCAAAGAAGGCCCCCGTTTACGAACATGAAAATACAAATCCCTGTGGTACCACAGGAGAAAATAATCAAAATATGAGCTCACGTAAAATGTGGGGACCGACGTGTCCCGTCTTCATCTTGCCATATCCCGCCAACGATGTGTCCAAAACTGTGACAATTTTATTAAGTCATATAATACAGTACAAATGTATATACAATAATTATAAACTATAAGATATTAAATGAAAATATTTGTCAAATGCAATTTAAAATTGAAACTATATTTCCTTATAAAAGTCTTTATATAAGCTTTTGACAAAGTTCCTTAAATATGTCCAGCTTCTGATGTTCGATTGAGTCAAAAAGAAAATCAATACAATTATATATAACGATAAGAATAGAAAATCTAAAATTTGAAAAACACTTAATACTCTCCAGTGTCAGTTATCTCTCCGGCTGATGTTCGATTGAGTCAAAAAGAAAATCAACGTATTTCAATATACAATTATATATAACGATAAGAATAGAAAATCTAAAATTTGAAAAACACTTAATACTCTCCACAGTGTCAGTTATCTCTCCGGCGTGGAACGCCCTTGTGAATAAAGTTCTCCATTGGTTTTCCCTAAATGTCCATTGAGTTGGGCTCTAGTCCATGTCAGCGACAAATCTGAAATATTAACAAAACAGCAGCAGAATCTGGTCCATTATTGCAGCAAAGGGGATAAGGAGTTGGAGGGGCGGTGGGTGGGATATTTTGTTGACAATGTGCCTGTTGTCGAAAATTGGATGCTGGGAATGTGTGACGTCGCAGATTGTATAAATGACGTTTGCGATCCGGAGACAATCCGGTTTTCGGATTTCCAAAATTCTAAAACTTAAGTTAAGACTAAGTTCACTTTTATTAAATCCGTTTATCCTTTAACGATAAACTTAACTAATTTCAGATATGACTCGAGATTCTGCTAAATTAATACCGACTTCAAAAAGATATACATGTACAATCATCTGATTGATATATTGATTAAGAGAGAGAGCGCATGTGCGACAAGAAAGACGCAAAAATTTCGCGGAGAGAAAATCAAGAGATACTAACTTTTTTTTGTGATTATCACTTAAATTTGATAAAGAGTGAAACATATATAGAAGCATGTAGGTCACATTAGCTTGGTAAGTCGGTACTCAACCCCAATACACCATCTCGTCCTAACGCCACCACCTTCGTTTCAACAAATCAGATGACAAAAAATAAACTCAGAAAATTCATCAGTAAACCTAGAGAACCTCCATCAGGCAAAAGAACACACCAACCAATAATATTAACAGATAGCAAAGGCAATTACTTGAAAAAATATGCCTGCCACGATGTTGAAAAACAAATAGTCTGGCTACCCAAAAGTGGAGCAAAAATAGAAGACAGCACACAGTGGCTCAAGTCTAAAATATCCAAGAAAATAATAAATTACGGCGACATATGGCTATACGTGTGGATGGGAACTTGTAATCTCACATCAAAAAACAAGAAATACATCTTATTTAAATCCGAAAACGACGAAGAAGTTGATAGAATTATATCTAAGTATAATGAAATTATAAAAATTATCAACAGATACCCAGGTATCAAAGTAACATTCCTGGAAACACCAGTCTACTCTATCAAAAACTGGAATGAATCAAAAGGACACAAAGACCCCAATGTATTTGTAGAACAAGATGAAAACCTGTCAAAGCAAATATACACATTAAACGGCAAAGTCAGAGAAATAAACAACAGTCTTGGCACACATTCGCCAGATTTTTCATCAGATCTGAGAGCCAACGACAAGTACCGGTGTGGAAAGGACAGGAAACTGAAGACCAAAAAATATTACAACTTCAAATTATACTCAGACGGCATCCATCCAGGCAGCCTGCTATCAAAAACCTGGTTAAGGAAAATATCAGAACAGGCCAAAAGAGATTGCTGGGAAAGTATCAGCAATAGTAACACGAACTAAACAGTTGCAGTAAACAGATTTAGTCAGCGTGGGTTTTTCCGCACTATGCTGATCATCATGTTTACACTGACTGTTATATTGCTGATGCACATAATCCTGAGCAACACCAAAGAGACAACATCATGGGACCATCTAATTCATAACTTGATGAACACCAAGATGCATAGTGCAGGTAGACGGCCACTATGCCTGCCAACAAATACAAAAACGTATTAATATTTGTTGTGTTAGGTTACAATTCTACAAAATTCAAAAAAGTAAAACATGCTACTCCAAGGAACAAGTGATCAGTATGCTGGAGTTCCTCATCGATAACATATTTGTCTCCTTTGGAGGGACACTGTTTCAGCAGATCGTCGGCATACCAATGGGTACGAATTGTGCCCCTCTTCTAGCCGATTTATTTTTATACTCATATGAGTCGGAGTTTCTTCAAAAGCTTGTAAAAGATAAGAAGATTCATGAGGCTAGAGCCTTTAATTTCACATACAGGTATATTGATGACGTTTTATCTATCAATAATTCTAGATTTGCAGAATTTCTTCCATTGATATATCCTCCAGAGCTGGAAGTTAAAGAGACCACCGATACAGCTTCGTCCGCATCATTTTTGGACTTATACCTCGAATTTGACGACAGTGGTCAACTCAGTACTAAAATTTATGATAAGCGGGACGACTTCAATTTTAAAATCATAAATTTTCCAAACATGTGCAGCAATATACCAGCTTCTCCTGCATATGGTGTTTACATCTCGCAATTGATTCGCTATGCAAGGGCCAGTAGCAATTATTCTGATTTCCTGAAACGTCATCTTCATCTGAGAAACAGGCTACTGGACCAGGGTTATAAAAAGATTCGCCTTATTCGATCTCTTAAAAAGTTTATATTCCGATACCAAGATCTTGTCAAAATATATTCCGTCTCTGCAGAAACGATTATAAGCGATGCATTTTCATATAGTGAAAATGTATAAAGATAAAGAAGTCAAGAAAGATGTAAAAAATATTTGTTTATCAATGTGTGACGTAAAAGTGTTTTTGATATTTACTTCACTGAATATGGTACTGCTTTGACAACTATTTTACCTATTTTGTTCCTGTATTTAAATACTGTTATAGTGACAGCCGGAACCTTTGAACCGTAATGAGAGCGGGTGGTTTGGCGCTTTAAAATCTGATTCAACCCACCATTTCTTTAGAAATGCCTGTACCAAGTCAGGGTCATTACGGTTTTCACAGTTTTCCGGTTGTTGACTGATTTTGTCTGTTTATATAATTATGAGTTTTGACTTTCCCTTTGTAAGATTGTTCGAAGTTCGGTAATTTTGTTATTACCCTTATTAACTATAATACTATCAGGAGACATAGAACTAAATCCCGGACCACACAAGAAAGCCAGTGTCTATCCATGTGGACTTTGTGAATTACCAGTTACATGGAACTGCCAGGGAGTTTGTTGCGATGACTGTAGCATATGCCATCACAAATCCTGCAGAGTTATGTACACAGGACTATGAACTACTAGAAAGATATAATGTACAGTGGCTGTGCTGCAAATGTGAAAGAATCAATGTTAGCACATTCACATTCAGAAGTTACGAATTGGAATTATCAAACATATACGAACCAATTTCTGACTTAAACATTACCCTAGAGTCCATACCATCTGTATTTAGCCCACTAAAAGCAAACAGTCCAAACAGCTATACAGGAAACTCTACTAGATCAAGATCCACAAGGAACTCTCCTAGATCATACCTAAGCAGCAATCCATATGACACACCAGTGAAGAAAAACATGCGCATCATGAGTCAATTGCCGCAGTATTAAAGATAAACGAGCAGAATTTGAAACAGCCCTGCATTTTCTTAAACCAGATATAATCTGTGCAACAGAATCGTGGCTAAAAGGTGTCAAACCAGGAGTAAACCCCACCAAAGATGCTATAAAATCTAGCGAAATCTTTCCACCAAACTACAATGTCTACAGGAACGATAGAGGAATACTATGAGGAGTATTCATACTCGTTGAAAAATCTATCACCTCAGTGGAACAAACATCTTTCATCACAGACGGAGAAATAGAATGGGTAAAAGTAAAAATGAAAAACAACAAAGACCTATTAGTAGGATCATTCTATATGCCACACAGAGAACAAAAACACCTTGAGGAACTAAGTAAGTCCCTGGAAAAAATTGAAAACCACAACATAACAAACATAGCATTAACAGGGGATTTCAATTGCTCTGACATAAGATGGGACACACAAACAGCATGTGGACCAGACAGAGAGATACAACAAGGACTAGCTGACCTAATGGGTGCGAACAACCTAACCTAAATACACGACTCGCCAACTCGGGAAAACAATCTGTTAGACCTAGTATTTGTATCAAATCCAACACTAGTAAAATCATCTGTAAATGTTCCTGGGATATCAGATCATGAAATTATAATAACAGACTTTGAGACTAAAGTACATCACCAAAACACAACACCCAAGAAATGCTACATCTACAGTAAAGCTAACTGGAACACAATAAATAAAGATATAAATACACTAAATGAAATAGTAGAAGAGAAGCAAAAGAATGGAGAAGATGTACATCAGCTTTGGGATATTTTCAAGAAACACCTATTTGGGACCATGAATAACAACATTCCAAATAAAGAAATCAAATCACGAAACAACATACCATGGGTCAAGAGGAAAGAGCGGAAAATGTTAAAAAAGAACCAGCGGCTATACAAACAATCACGAAAAACTAGTAAGTGCTGGAGCAAAAGCGGACTGAGGGTTACGTTATCGTATCTATGGAAATACATGTATATGTGAACAAATGAATGAACGAACACTGTGTAGTAAGGAGACGGTTCAGTCGTTAAAGGGAAGCAACAACTAACGTTATACATTTATTTTAGATAATCTTCGCAATTTAAAACTATTACAGAGATAATCACACAAACTAGATATAAAGGTGATTTCTTCATTAACCATGATCCAAGAAAATATTGACCAAAGAAAGATAACTCAAATTTAAAAAATCGCTCTAACGATTCCAACTCAACATTTGATAGAGTTATGCCCCCTTTAATAAAACACAAACATGATCGAGATTAAAAATAGCGTATGACAACACACAATGAATTACAATTATATGAAAAAAACACGTTTTTGTTTGATTACTTAAAGAAAATAACAATGAAAACAATAAAACAAAAACTAAAGCAAAACCCCCCCCCCAAAAAAACCTGGTTGCTGCTTCAGCCTTGGGACAGAAAACAAAAAATAGGCATGGTAAAATCCAAACTGTACACATGAATCTATTTTAAATGACATTCTTATTCGTATGTTAAAGAAACCCAGTTTATTTTATATAATCAAATATAATTATTATTAGAATTATAGTACCCTCAGCACTTTTTGCGAAGAGTAAATCCTTCAAATCAAAAAACCAAAATCAGATTTTAAAAGAAATTTGTTGTACCTTTTTTTCTTTTGCGGTATACCAACATGTAACGACACCCAACCCAATATGAGGGTCACTTCAGAGTTCGTAGTTTTAACTTACCTATCTGTGATGAGCCTACTAAATTTTTAGGTATCAAAACCGACTGCATGCCAAGAGCTGTTGTCCGATTGGTCAATATATTTATTGTTTTATTTATGCAACACGATTTCCATGTCAGATCACGTTCGAGTCGTTCAGCAGTCATACAGTAAGTGCCACTGATGGAGCAGGCACTGCTTACCCGTGAGGAGCACACGCTTTTTAATAGGGTGTGTGTTGCTCAATATTTAGTTTTCTGTGTAGTGTTTTGTGGACCGTGGCATTGTATGTTCATCTTCGATTTACCTTTTTTTATCCACTTTGTTATCTTCAGACTATTCTTAACAATGTATTTGATACCAGAGAAAGCGAACATAAAATATATATATGCCATCTGCTGTCAATGCCCTCTCTTTATTGCTAATGATCTGTTGCTAGTAGAAACTATTGGTAAGAAGACCTTATGGAAATTTGTTCAAACACGACTTGGTGACAAAGCTAAAACTTTTTATTGACCATTTACAAAGCAAATCACTCAAAGCCTTTAGTAGTCTTTAACAAAGATCAAAAATAAAATCTTCACAACAGAAAGAACACTGCCTAAAGAAATGTTGTGCAGACAGCTCTTTGATTCTTTCAGAGGAAAATAATCTTGTCCTATAAAATAAAATTAGTAGCTTTAACAAATAAACGATGTTGCAAAAAAAGTTCAATTAAGCATTGCTGTATTTGACAGGCAATAAAAAATACACATCTATATCCAATTTAATGGGCAGGACACGTTTCTGTAATTATAACTTTTATCAGGTAGGGTCATAGTCAAAAGACGGGAAAGTCAAATGATTTAATAGTATTTGGGAGAAAGCAGTCCAAAAGGCTTAAACAGGATAGCCAAAAAAAAAAAAAAGCATGAATGGCGGTGACCACGTTCTCTTGTAAGCTCTTATTAGTGTGTCTGGTAATTGGTTATTTTTCTCAAAAGTTTTTTTTCACTCTACCGAGGGCTAAAAATGCTATTTTCTGACAAACACATCAAAAGTAAATAAAATCAGGCTACATCTGGATAACAAATTACAACCTACTTACACAAACCAAGTAATTTCTGGTTTTATGGTCTTATGGTCTCCAGATTGTACCCTCTGGATGGAGATATTATATTTCTGTTTCGCGAGTTAGCATTTGACATTTATCATACACGTAGATTATTGTAATTAATATCCCTACGGCACCCCTGTAATCCTGGACATGACGACGGATGAAGCATTTATAGCAGACAATGCTTATTATAATGATCAGAAATGAAAAGAAATATGAATACATGTTAACTCTATTAAAAATATCCAGTCTGAGTTGGTGATACCCTTGGAACAAAGTCCGCCAGTAGTGACAGGGCCGGTCTCTTAGGAGGTGCCGGACCCAATACTGTTCTCTGCAAAACCTGCAGTGTGTTGTTGTGTGTGCAGCCTAGAGTAGGTAACTCCAGCGCGGGGACCATTTGGGAGCAATTGGTCCAATTGGCGTAATGCCGACCCTTAACAATGGTCTTCCCCGGTGATATTGATAAATGTGTTAATGCATCCGGATCAACTCCAGTTCATGGATTCGAAGTTGGTGGTACTCTCGGTCCACCCGCAGTGGTCTTTACCCGGTACCCGGTATTGATAAATGTATTAATGCTTCCGGTCCAACTGAAGGTCATGTATTATAAGTTGGTGGTACTCTCAAGACAACCTGTCCACCACCAGTGGTCTTGTTCCGGTGGTATTGATAAATGTATTAATGCTTCCGGCCCAACTGAAGGTCATGTATAATAAGTTGGTGGTACTCTCAAGACAACCTGTCCACCACCAGTGGTCTTCATCTGGTGGTATTGATAAATGTATTAATGCATCCGGCTCAACTCCAGGTCATGCATTATAAGTTGGTGGCACTCTCAAGACAACCAGTCTACCAGCAGTGGTCGTTCACCCGGTGGTATTGATAAAGATAATATTGTATCCGGCTCAACTTCAAGGTTGGTGGTAAACTCGGAACAAAGTCTGCCAACAAGGGACTTCACTTGCTGGTATTTAAACACACCCTACGCATGTGGTCATTGAAGTAAAATGTTACATCATTTGAATGGGTAAGGTGGTTAAAACTGTAAGGACATCTCATCTCCCAATAAAACGCGATCACAGGACAACCGGGACATGAACACGATTGCTACGGGAGACGAAGATCATCAAAATATTTCAAATTAATTCTACTTGGACTATCATGCTTTTATGATCTTTTCGTTCAATACTTTTAATTTGTATTCAATGAATATTTACGGGTGTCACTTGTGGAGCAGGAATAGCTTACCCTTACGGAGCACACGAGTTCATCGCGAGTTTTAGTGTTGTACGTGTTACTCGATCTTTTGTTTTCTGTGTAGTGTTTTTTAGATCGTTGTTTGCCATTTTGTCCTTATTCTTTTGGCCATTGTGTTGTTTGTCCTTCGATTTATGGATTCTGATTACCTCTTTGGTATCTTCAAACTCTTCTTACATTAACACATACAATTGATATTTAATTCGGAAGTCTAGCAACATACAATCTTGACGATTTCCAATGCTGCTTGACAATGTGAAATTACACTTCATAAAAAGGGAAATTATGTAATTTATAGTTTTTATTAGAAATAGATTTTATGACGTTAAACACGTGTCAAACATTCGACTGAACGGGGAAAAAATAACTTAATTACAATTATCTATAACATATTTGTCTTTGTACATCCGTATGAAAAAGGTCTTATCTCTTATTAATTATATCATTGGCATGACAACAGTTATTCAAAGTTTAATCAGAAAGGATATTAATGTCAGTGAACATGAATTTCCTTCTGCATTCTCATCGTGAGGTCCAATCACTCACTGTGTACTGGTGAAGGGTTTCCAAGGGTTCAAAGCTGTTAAGATGGTGAATATGGATGCCATCTCGATAGGAAAGCCTGGTCGTAGAACATAGAGGGTAACACACTCCTTGTATGTTAATAACATCTTTTGTAGATTTCGAAAAAGAGTAGGCGCATTATAACCGCTACAAAGGACTAATTTGTTCACCCTTGCCCAAATCTTCATACTTTTACAGTGATAGTCAAAGGTCGTTTTCCCGTTGGCCCATCCCTCCCTCATATCTATTCAGTTTTCATATATTGTTGAACTTGTCCGGCATCTATGCCTGAAATACTGCTCACTGGACATTCAGAATAATCAATCAATCAACTAATCTCTCACATACAGTTATCAATCCTCACATCCCCATTTACGATGGACTATCGGTCCTTACATTCCCATTTATGATGGGTTATCGATCCTTACATTCCCATTTACGATGGATTATCGATCCTTACATTCCCATTTATAATGGGTTAGTCATCGATCCTTATATTCCCATTCACGATGGAGTATCGATCCTTACATTCCAATTTACGTTGAATTATCGATCCTTACATTCCCATTTACGAAGGGAACCACATCTGTGGTGTAATGGTTAGCATGTTCGCCTCGAATGTGGTAGATCGTGAGTTCAAACCAAAGACTATAAAATTGGTATTTGCTGCTTCTCTGCTAAGTACGCAACAAAGACTGGTTGGCTCGGAATCAGGTTAATGTGTCCTAGTTCAGGGGTTTCAAAGTGGGCCGATACCCGGTACTTTTACCCGCCTGAGATCGTGTATAGTACCGGCAGAAATTACTGAACCCCCCAAAATTAGCGGTGGTCAAAACCACAAGTACGATGGTCGACAAAAAAAATTAATGATCACGTCAATTGCTGAATTCTCGCATTCAAATCGAACAACTGCGTCACGACCAAGTTGATGGGATATTCCCTGTTTTAAAAATAACTTTACCTTAGAATCGTAAATAGCAGTTTGCGCATGCGGTAAATAGATATGTTTTCGCCCCAATATCTTTTCATCCTTGTGTAAAACTCGGACCGGAACAAAGCTGACATCATTTCAAAATAAAAAAATGACTGATTACAAATTATGTTCAAACACAATTTAGTGTAATCTCCAGTAATATAAGTATGATCATTATGTATTATGAATATATGACTACACAATATTTTGTGCGATTTTTTGTCTTGTTGCTTAACTCCGTCCATATTGTTTAACTTCTGTTATAAAAAAATAAAAACTTATGGCTAATTTATTTACATATTTTGACCGGGCCCTACCGCGGTTGTTCACAGAAATGAAAGTGTGCTGAAAAACATTTTTAAAAGGGGGTACGAGGAGATAAGGGATCGAAAATTACTAGAAATTTTGAAAAAGGACCGGACATGGCTCAAATACGAATTACATTGTAATGTCAAAACGCCGGCCCCCCTTTTTTCCAAAATAATTTAACTTTTGTGATTCAAATGTTAATAAATGTCTTCCCGCGAATCGTTTTTGTTCGAACATTTTTTTTGCACGTAAGTCGTGAAAGTAACAATATATATTGTTTTTGTTTAATTATATTTGTATTGATCTATTAAAATTATAAATTTTATTAAAGATTGATGATTGCAAATTAAATTTATATGTTTCATCAAGGACGTATTCTATATACGTCCTTGGTTTCATTAATCATGACACTTATATGTCTTGATCCATGCCAACGGTCTTTGATGAGTTTAATTACTGGTAATAAAGTAAAAAAAACACACAAGCCAAGGTATTGTGAAAAAGAAAAGGACAAAGCCAACAAAAGAATTTTGAGAAGTTTAAGCTTTGATAACAATGGCTGCGGAACCATAGCTCTTTATGGTCCTTTTGGGTTTTTTTAAGATATGGCAGACTATCTATGAATAATGTTGGCTGAAGTCTGTAAACTGAAATATTCAATAAAGAAATTGGGGGGAAAATCCAGGCATCATGCATGGTCTTCACTCTTGGTGAAATCTGAACTCTAAAGTTAATGGGATTTTTCTTTCAAAAACACTTAATGTTTTGCAGTCTCTGAAGTACATGCTAGATTTCAGGAGCTTCGCCCCCTGGACCCCTTATGGCCCTCAGCCTAATTTTTTAGGTACCTCCTAAAATTTAAGAAGTACCTCCTATTATAAAAAACTTTGAAACCCCTGCTAGTTGGGAGACATGTCTATCCTGCGACTGTTGTTTCAGTGAGCTAGCACTATGATAATCCAATTAAGCGTATTTGCCTAGTACAAAACGGACCTCACGATCATCTCATTGAAAATTAACTTGTTCTCGCCATGATATAGCTGAAAAATATCTGAGTTGACATTAAGCAACAATCATGCAATTACTAATCTACGAAGGGCAATCGGCAAACCTCAATGAGGAACGGAATGAGTGGTATGCGATTTGTGTAAAAGATTGTCATTCGGCTCACCTGGACAGATTATGTTTCTCGATCATACCACCGTCGTTCGGAGAATCACAATGTGCGGCGTATCCACAAATCAAATTGTCTCATACAGACGAGTTTAGGTGGAGATAGCGGAATCATACGATGCTTACCGATTATACGATACATTTTCTCGAACTAAGTGTGAATTTAAATCTACCCTAATGCACCATATTCGTCAATATGTCCAGCCATGTTTGTCAAAAAATCCAGTAAGTACACATTTTATACCATAAAGAGCTCGCTGACGCTCGCATATAAAATGTGTACTTAGGATTTTTTGACAAACATGGATGCACATACTGATGAATAAAAAAAAATCGACGCTTTGTAAACACCGGTTCCGTGTAACACACTAACACACTCAACTAATGAAGATCTTCTTAACATAAAGCGCAAAGGTGATCCTTGAAGTCTCGTACCCTCTCTCGTACGTCCGATACCACTGAAACCCGGAACCCGTGTGTAATAAAAGTCATTTTGTTAGCTTGTTTTACTTATATTGATATTTTTTAACATATCTTCTGACATGCAGACAAGAATTTTGTTTCTACGCGGAAGTTAACTTTTGAGATTTCGTAAGGAACGATAACTCGAATAAAGGAACGACAGCTCGATTGAATGATACAAGATTCGGCCCTAAAAAAGTCGTCCCCAATATATCCCCAAAAAATCTCGACACTTTTTGATGCACTGGATGAGCGTGAAATTGCCAGATAATTTTCAGATGCGCGAGCATTCATGGCCGTGCCGGTTTCATATTATAAAAACTAAGAAACACTGATACACCTCGGATCCAAAATATATATCATTTAATATAGAAGAAAAAATATGTTCTACATTTGTATTTGGCCGGTAGTAAGATTTATTTAAGTAAGGATGGGGCAGTGATCTCCCTTGAAACATTGTACAAGCTTTATAAGCCATCTTGTCCGTTGTATTGACACCGTTTGTTGTGTTATTATTTACACATGGAGACATCACCACGCCTGCTCTCTCGCTAATCCAGTATTATTATTATTTAAACGATAGTCTTTTGAGCTACTAGTGTTATATTTTTGGGGAAATTGAGTTGGAAAATCCTTTAATGAGGGTGTGTTTTGTTCTCTTGTAAATTTCGTTAATATCAGATGAAAATATAAAAGCATAGATGAAGGTTGGCATACTGAAAGACCTCAATTTGGTAGCCTCAGATATACGTATGGTATCATCGAATAAGAAAATTGATACCATCACATTATAAAAGCCAACTGTCGAGAGGGACTACTATAGATATCATGTATTTCCAATGAGACTTCAATGTCATGGGATTATCTGCAGATGTACGTCAGAAACGACAAATCAAACATAAAAATGAAATTAAAAAGGGAAGACTGGAGAATAATCCTCCAATAAAACATTTGGGACAGTGTGTTCCTTTTGGTGCTTAACTTTATTGTGACAAAAACAGATAAAAATGTAAAAGAATATTTTAATGGTACTTTTGAAATTATTAAATTGTCAGTGTCTCTTTCAAAGCTTATGGGGAATAGAACTATTAAAAACACAATTCAATGTTAAATGTTGCATTTATATTGCCACACTTTGAACACGTCAAGTGACTGTCAGTGTTACAGCCTTACTCTCCGTGGGGGTGTAAAGTAATGACAATATAGATACTGTAAGCTCTTATAAGGGCAGAACAAATAAATACCACACAAAGAAGCACTGTATTCAACAAAGTTTTTGCGAATTATATGATATTTTTTAAGAATTTTGCTTTTGAAAAAAGATTGTGCATTACCCACATGTTACTTTTTTTTTACAGCAACCTTTACTTTATAATGATTTTATTGTCAATATATATACACGATTGGATTGGGAACAAGTTTTTACAACTTACTAGTCCCTCTCCATACAAATACATTAATAGCATAAACAAAACAAATCAAATGACAGCAAATGTACAGGCTATATCAATTATAATTAGTAAATTAAGCAAAATCATGTCAAACTAAGCATACATATTAAATATTGTTTTAATATTTAACATAAAAATAGGTGGGGGGGGGGGTAAAACTAATAAATTGTGTTGAGATAATATCACGGTTGGGGATAATAATTATTAAATCTATAAGTTTGTCGAATAAATTTTTGCACTGATTTGAACAATAAAGTATTCAATTCTTCACTAACTACGTTACATCCAAAGAGTATATATTCTATAGAGATGGGAACAATGTTATTAAAATAGTTAAACAGAGAAATTCTATCGTGTTGATAAAGTGGACATTCAAGAAAAAAATGAATAGCATCCTCAAATAAATGACCACATACACAACGTGGATCATTCTTCAAATTTACTCTATATAAATCGGCATTAAGGCCACTACATCTATGTCTTAGCTTAGTATGTATTATGTTAGTTTTCCTATCGCCAATATTGTAAAATGAAGCCACCGGAATTTGGACAGGCTGAATGGCTTTTTTAAATTTGGAAAAAGTGGGTAGAGATTTTACACTATCAGGTAAGGAATTCCACAACTTTATAGTGGAAGGAAAGAAAGACTTGGAACTAGTTTGCAGACGACACCTCTGAGTGCGATAGTCATCATTATTACGGAGATTATATGTTACTGTTTCTCCAATAGTAGTTGGCAAACAGTCAGATTAGTATGTGGGAGCCATATTATTTTCAATTTTATAAAATAAATTGAATTTCCTAGACTTCCGACGGTCTTCCAATTTTGACCACCCAGTTTCAAAATATAAACTTTCAGCACTAGAATAAATAGGTAGACCCGTTACAATCCTTGCTGCTTCAAGTTGCAACCTGACTACGTTACATCCAAAGAGTATATATTCTATAGAGATGGGAACAATGTTATTAAAATAGTTAAACAGAGAAATTCTATCGTGTTGATAAAGTGGACATTCAAGCAGTTTTAATATATGGTATAGGATACATTACAGCAACAACAGCGATGTGTGCTGTAGTATATCAAATGTGTGCGTTCGAATCCTGTTGAGGAAGAACAAAAAGTTTGTTAGCTCAAAAATCTAATTCTAACACTGTTGGGTTTAATATTCAGACATACATTTATATAAATATTTAGCATTAATCCAGTATTGCAAGTAACTTTGAAAACCAGTGGGGAAAATGCATAGACAATATATAAATATATATTTCTGCTGAATTGATTCAGTAAAAACTAGCATGTACAAATATTAGAACAACTGCATATTTTAGGTTAGAATACCAAGAAATTCAATTTATTTGCATCCACATCTTCTAAAATTAGACGAATTCCCACTTATACCTATGCATTGTTTCACTTAAATTCACTAAATTAGTGGCACATGATAGAAAAATAAATTCCACTTCTGCTTTTGAATTAAGATTTCGAATATATTTTAAAATATCAATCATTTTGTATCATTAGAATCTTAGCTTGCCAAACAATGGGAGATAACTCTTGACTAACTGTAACATAAAGTTTCAACTGACTTGTGAATTCAACGCCCAGTATAGTGTAATAATAATAATGGTAAAATAAAATACGCTTCATACATTTTGGATTAGATGTTACAACACTAAAATTTATTTTGATAATTTATGTACGAGCCGTGTATCTAGAAACACCAGTATAATTGTTGCTTGGGATAAATACTTATACACTTTTACTAAAGATGCTACTTTTCTAAATGAGAAAAGACAATGCAAAACAGCGAAATCAATCTAGATGGACATCACGACATCAATGTCATTAGGAGAAGTAGAAATCAATCTTGATGGACATCACGACATCAATGTCATTAGGAGAAGTAGAAATCAATCTAGATGGACATCACGACATCAATGTCATTAGGAGAAGTAGAAATCAATCTTGATGGACATCACGACATCAATGTCATTAGGAGAAGTAGAAATAGTACATTTAAACATCTGACTCTAGTATGACATCAGTGCCGGATTTACCTATAGGCTCGATAGGCTGAAGCCTAGGGCCTCAAAATATAGGGGCCTCCGGCCAAGATTTATAATTGTTTTTACACTGTTATTGGACTTTCACACTTATGCTGTCATAACGTACTGTACTTTCTAAACAACCCTTCAGTAACTTTCCTTGCACAGTTGCACTCCATTTCATAATACTGCAGAATTTTAAACACCTCTCATCATCTTCGCCTTTATTGAAATTGAACACACTGCCATCTTCTTCCATTCGTGAAGGTGGGGAATTGGGAGGGGCCTCACAAGTGGGTCTAGGTCCTCTCTTTATCTAAATCCGGCACTGTATGACACCAGTCCTGAAATCTGTTTGTCTGCAAGTAAAATAGTTTATTATACTGATTTAGGTCTTACATATATGTGATGCAAAACACTACGTTAGATGAAAATGTTTGTGGGTTTTCTTTTTTTTTCATGGGGGAGAGGGGGGGGGGGTTGCTATGTTTTTTGTTTTGTTGTTGTTGTGATATTTACATTCGTCGTAGGTTTCCTTTACTGTATAGATAAAAACATAGATTATCTAGCGCACACGACGCGTTTCTGGACTAACCTTCATCAGGTACCACTTGCTATGGGTGTTTTATTCCATGTGCCAGTGTTTCATGAAGACAATATCAATAAACATTTAGGACAGTTATATGTACATGTATTGAGACTTGTACAGTGTACTTGTGTGTTATGTCTTAAGGTTTGACAATACCTTAGGGTACCAAGGTGATTTTGCATCCAAATGCTTGGATCGTTGCTACTATGATATGACTGTTGGTTTTCTATGTCATGATAACTTAAACTACATACTTGTTTTTGCAAGGGTCATAACTCTATGACATGCGCTTATGGTATCCTATATTTATGACCAAAACAAATAATAAAATAGTAAAACGATGGCACTGGGAGGGATTAGTTTATGGTGGGAAATTTAGATTGTCACGGGAAAACAAGAATATACAATGGCATCGGATATGGTTGGCAAACTGTGCCTTGCAACAGGCCTCCAATGATCATTCCTCATAAACTATAAGTTGTCTTTTTCGAGCAAGTAGTCTGACATTCTCCATACACTAGACACTCATTTACCTCCCGTCTCGTGTTTGGCTCGTCCCTTACAACCAGTGGACGCGCTTTAAGAGGTATCGTACCTCACAGAAGAGATACTGGATCCTATCTCTAAACCACATGATTCCCGCGGGAATTTAAAAACTAAAGTTCTACGACCAAATGGAGCATAACGAAAATAATCTGTATGATTCGTTGTTCTAGGGGGAATATAATTTTCTGCCAAAGCTTATGACACATTTCACAAGTCTTAGAACTGTGTCAAAATAAATTGATTGGTAGTTGTACGTAATTTGCTCGTCTCAACTAGTACGCATCCCGATGTGTCCGATCGGAATCAGACATTTGTGACACGTGAGTCTCAATATGTTACAAAATAATTATGCTAGTTGTTCCAGTTTTAGTTTTAAAATGATATTGATTGACCAACGGCTGAATTTATTCATATATGCTACAATTTCACTTATAATGTTGCAAATGCAGTTTATTGTATGTACTTTCACTCATTAAAACGAGATATGATACCAACCTATTATTGAAAGTCCTATGGATACTACTTTTGTAGTTTTGTTCAGCGTTTCAACCTTTCAGTATAAGCAAACCGAGAAGTTATTGGTCATTGAAATGAAAATCTATTGTACGAAAATTATAATATCGTATGAATTTGTTCAACAGAAATATGTACTCTGCCAATTTATTATCATATTTTGGCAATAATATCTACGATTTTCAATATTTGTCTTTTCTTTGAAAAGTTGTCAAAATTACATTTTATGACTGTTAATAAATAACTTAAGCGTATTAAATTGCTGAATAATGCAATATAATTGGGGAATGGTGGGGGTGGGGGTGGGGTGTTGTCCTTAACCAAAAAATTCGTATTCCTCTATATTTATATTGATTGAGTAAATTTTGCTTAACGTCCATGGAGTAGTATATCATGCTATATTCAGGACGAGAATAAATTCAACAATATACAAGCACAATGTAGAAATGAGAGAGGGTGGTGTCAACGAGAAAACGATTTTTAATGCCACTGGAAAAGAATAGAGATTTGGGCAGGGACGAAAATTTTAGACTTCTGTAGCGGTTACAAAGTGCCTACTCTTTTTCAAAACCTACAAAATATTATTTAACGTGCTTAGAGCATGGCACTCTCCAAATGCATTACAAACTATGGTACACGGTCAGGCTTTCTGAATTATAACCTGACCCCCCCCCCCCCAAAAATAAAACAGGGAGGGTTCCCGTGTCGGCCACCTGGGGACACGCTGAGCAGCTCTGTTAGTTTGAGCCTTGGGAGCCTCCACTAGTATCCAGTCTTAATTACTAATGATTCTCAATCACTGACTATTTATTTTCAATATGTCTATCATTTACATCAATTTAACTAATTATTTGCATTACATCAAATCTTATTGAAATAATCAGATTGATGACATATTATATATACATACTTATTGATTTCATATAAAATGATTTGTAGATGTCCACATAAATATATACATTTCAGGGGCGGATCCAGGATTTCAAGTTAGGGGGGGGGGCGCACTTAAAAAAATTGCGCCGAGTGGAGGAAGACGCGAAAATTTTTGGGGTATTTCGTGTGAAACATCACGATTTTACGCCAAAAAATCATATTTTTTCCAATTTTAGGGGGGGGGGGGGGGGGGGGGGGCGCGCCGGGTGCGCCTCCCCTGGATCCGCCCCTGCATTTATAAATAATTGATACGTTGATGATACGGGTTACTGATCTAGCTGTGATTATGTTCAGAATTGTGTCATAATCGCTAATTGACTAAATTGAACATTTAAAAGTATTTTCATTGATAAATTAGTTCTTTAAGTGTTCGTTTGCTTGTTTCTTTGTATTATTTATGCATATGCTCTACGGTAAATCGTTTTATGTCAGAACCGTCAAAATTTATCGCCTCTGTAATAACATTGTCAATATCATTAAGTCGGTGTTATCTGTTACTGCTCCACGGAAGAACGTAAGGTACTTAAATTAAATGCAATATATTCCAAATTCCACGATAATTTTATCTCCCGGTCTACCTTTTCTTAAAATAACGGTTGAATTCTCCCCCACGAAGTAACCTTTGACCTTTATGACGTTTTAGAAGCATCCTCCAATGGAAAATGTATGAGAATGGAGAGTTTAAGATGTTAATAATGTTAAAACCGGCTCTTTACACCTTCAAATTTTTGTGTGTTGTCCTCAAGTGTGTATTATGTAAACAAGACCCATATACCAGTAGCAGTGGAGTGTAAACACCAGTAAAATATATACATCCGCCTTATGCAGGCTATGAATAGGATTTTTACCTTCTCTTTCAATAGTAAACATTAACATGTGGTAAACGCTGTCAATATTCAATTGTGCGTGTAGGTCAATACAATTATATATAATAGTATGTGGAAATAATAGGCAAGTTACCTTTGCCGTGGAGGTTTAGCACTAATGCGTGTAGAGAACTTTAATTTAATACATTTAACAAAGCTTTTCTCGTAATAACAATAACGAGGTCAGTACTTATTTACGTACAAGCTTTATTTCCATTCATATGAATTTTATTATTGTTGTGTGGCTTAGATGATCTTAATCCGACCAGGAATCCGTTCAAGCTGGATTCGTACCGAAGTACTATTAGTTCTAGACGTTCACCGCGGGCTTCAGCCGTGTCGTACAAGAGGGGTAGAAATACCCCGACTAAAATGTCTGGTGCTATGGAATTTGATAAATCGTATTCTCCAGAAGGTACAGAGGAATATGGAAATATGGAAAAATGGTTGGATTCTCATCCTGAATTTGTTCATGATTACTTTGCTAGAAAAGCAAAAAAGAGTATGGTGGATGGATGGCTCTTGTCCCATGCATTAGCTCATAGTCCGTCGCTACAGTTACCAACTGATAATAATTCTAGTAGTTCTAATTCTAGGAATAATTCTGGTACAAATACTCCGGTAAGGAAAATTTCTGCACAAGAGTTTGACCGTGGGGATACATTAGACCCTATACTATCAACTGTGGATGGCGCTCCAACTTTCTTAGGACCTTCAACTAGCACTCAGAGTTTGTCGTCTAAGTGTCACAGACGTTCTAGAAGCGAACTAAAAGCTCTGGACGAAAAAGAGCTTATGTATGAGCTTGTAATTGATATATGCAATGATTTGGACGTAACAAGTTTATGCCACAAAATTCTACAAAACGTGTGTGTCTTGCTGAATGCCGACCGATGTTCTCTATTTTTGGTCCATGGACGTGAATCCGAAGAAAGATATCTTGCGCCAAAATTATTTGATGTTAGTGCGGATACGACTTTACAAGAAGTGTCTGAAAATCGTGGAATTTCTATAAAAATTCCTCTTGGAACAGGAATAATTGGATACGTTGCGCAAACAGGAGAACCACAAAACATACCCGATGCATATGAGGTAAGAGTTTTTTGGTTTTTTTTTATATTTATAAACGTGAATTGTATATATGTATTGGCTGTTGATATGACACTGTCCCTCTGTCAGCCTAGATGTGTTATAGGCAGGGCTTCCTAGAGAAATTTTTCAAGACGGAATAGGACTGCTTTTGGGCCCCGGGGACAGGCTGAGACTTCAGAAGTCTAGGTGAATTCTACATTATTATTTTTCTAAATAACTAAAAATAGTTGGAAAATACCCCCAAAAACGGAAAATTCAAAATAAAGCGTCAATGGCTAAGACTTTAGGGCCCTTCAGAGATTCACATGCCCCCTCCTGGCTCTCCGGGCCCCGGACCGATGTAGCGGCTGAACCCCCTCTCATTAGGCCCTGGTTATAGGAAGATCGTTTCCTGACTACACCTAGATGTATTTTAAAAATGGTAACCATTCCCTGAATTCCTGGGTTCACTATCTGGTGCTAATTTTTTTGACTACATAGATGTATTATATTGAGATCATTTCCTGATAACCTAAATCGTATTATAGGGTGACAATTGCACGAGTACCATTGTTTATGGGCTACATGCAGATACAATATCCTGAATACCAAGATGTATTTTAGGGTTATCATTTCCTGTCTTCCTAGATACAATGTATATTGAAGGGGGTGGTTACCGATTACCTAGATTCTATTAAAGGGTGACAATTGCCTGAGTTATACCAAGAGGAAGTGTTTATATTCTAGCTACCAATGTGTATTGCAATTAAGCAGACCATTTCCTGATTACCTAGATATATGTAGGGTGATAATTTCCCGACAACTTAGAAATATATAGGGTATCGCTTCAATATAGGGGGTCATTTTCCGACGTCCTCGATGTGTTTTAGGGTGATAATTTTCTGTTTACCTAGAAGTTTATAGGGGGTCATTTCCTGACGTCCTAGATGCGTTTTAGGGTGATAATTTTCAGGCTACCATGTACCTAGAAATATTATAGGGTGGTCATTTCTTGACTAACTAAGTGTATAATAAGGAGATCATTTCCTGTTTACCTAATTGTATTATGGGTGATAATTGCCCGACTATCATAGATAGATTATAGTACGACCAATTTCTGACTACCTAGATACAGTTTAGGATGACATTTTGATGACATCATCGTGGTAGTTTTACATGATACTTTCCCTCTTTCTACCTGCAGATATTTATTTTTTATGCACCCCTTAGTGTTATAAGTATATTTAGAAGATTAATGTCAATTTTTGTAAACATTGTCAGTATATACAAATATAGCCATCATATTTCTCCTTAAAATTCTCTTATCATCCTAAATATGACAGTGAAGTAACTTAAAATTAATATGATTTTGTTACATTAACTTAAAATTAATATGATTTTGTTACATTAGCTTAAAATTAATGACTTTGTTACATTAACTTAAACTGGTATACACCTGAACAGAATGGGTATTGTTTAATTCAAATGGTTTTTTTTTATTTTTCAAAAGCTCTTATAGTATTTTCTCAAACTAAATTTGAATAAAATTTAAAATGACTTTACTATGCTTTGCTACATTCACTTAAACTTTCATACACCTGAGCAGAATGGGTATTGTTTAGTTCAAATGGTTTATTTTTTTATTTTTCAAAAGCTCTTATAGTATTTTCTCACGCTAAATTTGAATAAAATAACTTTACTATATATTTAAATATATCTATGTCGAATGATCATAAAATGGGACACATTTAGATTGTAAAACTGGTCTACCTGGTTTAAGATGTTACAGGTCGTTGACAATTGCGTCATCAGACTAGTTTATGACATCGTTTAATTAATTGATGACATCTATTCTATGTCTATATATTACATCTATAGAGGTACAATTTGATATATATGTTATATGTCACATTTATGTTTTATTTATCGTACATTGTACAGCGTCATCATGGCCATATTTGGGTTAATCATACACGCCACCCTGTCTTTAAATTATTGGAGAGTCCTCAAAGTAAATTACTCGATACATATCTGTATATATAATTAAAGTAATGCACACCAAATATATGCAATAATTCCGTAACTAGTAGGGACAAATTGTGTGGGATTCAGACATTGGTGACCGACCACCAACGCCGACCCAACAAAGACAGGTTCGTTTTAAAACGAAACATAGAAGAAAACGGACAGAGCACTAATCTCTGTGAAAGTAATCAGTCCGCAATACATGTAGAAGGTAGACGGATTAAACCCCAATAACTGTATTAAAACTGAATATTCTGTCTAATACCACCAGGAAGGCTCCGTGGTACAATAAACGTTTGCCCAGCCATCGGAACATATTTTGAGTTCACTTGTGAATTCACTGAAAAACCCTACAGTACACATTTAATTTGTTTTTCCTGTAAATGAGTTGTTTACATCTATAAGCTAGATATCCTTTAGTACATCTCTACTCTGTACCATGTTGGTAATGTGAAAATTAAATATATATATATATATATATATATATATATATATATATAGTGTAAGTTTAACACATTATCATATCCATCATTACTTAAATGGGTGAAAATTGAAGCATGTGATAATTATGTCCTAGATCAACTACAAGTTGAGTTGAACATTTTATATGAGCAATGTTTGAATAGTATATTAAACTACAGGCAAAATTCAATAAAGCGTTTCCAGGATAAAACATGCTGACAAGAATTCAGGAGAGCAAATACCTACCTATTGTAAAGGAATTTAGTTTGATATCTGTATATAATGTAGCTTAATTTATCTGTGGAGGTTATATTATAGATTAGACTACACACAAATCTTTTGTCAATAGTTATGAACCACAGACGGCTTAATTGGTATTGAAATTTTTGATTTATCAAGTAACTGTGTATTTCAGCGACTTATAGTAATTTATTTATAACATAGAATTTTCCTCATCTTTACGTTGGTTATGAATTACGAAATATTTACGTATGAATAAAAATTTGTTTTTAGATTTAATATTCGTAATTACGTATGTAACAACGCAGCGCCAATAAGGTTGAAGTATCTAGTTACTTAGTAACTTTGTATATCTTTTGACCGGCGTTTTACGTTTGCGCTATTTGGCACATCATTTCCGCTTTTATATTTTTACGTTTGCGCTTTTTTTTATATATCATTTGCGCTTATTTATTTTGACTCATTTGCGCGTACCTCTTCCGTCCGCCAAATGTATTGTTACATTTGTTTCCCCCTGCTCACCAAGGGGAGGTGGAAGTAGGATTTTGAGCAGGATAAAATCCGAGTTAAAAACACTACTAAGTTCTATATGCTGTAGCACTAAAAATGTCCAATAAAAATCACTAAAAACTGGCACTATTTCGATAACCAAGTGACCGTACATACCCTGATCTGTCTATTTCACCAGACAGCAGCTTATTATACTGTCTCATCAGAAACTAATACTTCTCCCGCTCTGTGCGTCTTGTAAGAGTCTGTTTATCACTTCCTCTCATTTTTACATAGCTAACAGACTGAAGTTTCTGCACAACATCCATGAAAACAAAAAATTGTTGGATGGGGAGAATACAATTTGTTCGTTCAGATGTGCATGGTAGGATTCAGCGGCATTGTTCGTCATTTTTTCATCGGAGGGAATCTCTGCCCACATAGAAGGTGGAAACTTCGAATCATTAGTTACGTAGTTTTCCACAAAATAATCTGCGAATTTAATGCACTTTTCATCATTTGGTGCTACAGACATCAGGTCTACGAAAATATCTTCTACTTCTACCGCATCGACAAAGTGTAGTCCAAAAAAACATTTCAATCACTTCCCTAATTGGCTTTCTGCGTTTCTATACTCATTACTTAATCCTACAGATTGTATTTTGCGCCACCACGCTTGTGCTAAATGAAAGCGGCAACATTTAAGCTGTGCATGCGGAAAAATTTCTTTAAGAACATTATGCATAGCCTGCTCAAAGTCAACATGTATGATAGATGGTTTCAGCCGCAAATTCCTTTCAGTACAAATAGTTAACAGATCATTCCAGACACTTCTGTATTTGTCTTCAGATTTTCATTTCATTTCAAATATTTTATTGATAAATCAATAGGATTGGATAACAGGCTATACCTATACAAATCCTCTCCAACAACAAGATGGAACAATTAGAAAACAATTTACATAAGACATAGAGCAATCTACCCATCATGTATACATGCAATTCATCTTAATTACCAAGCATAAACACATGTATATTAATAGCAGAATCATACAAAAAAGCAAAAGAATTTTTCCCTTTCTTTCCCTTCTTCCCTTTCTTTCTTTTTTCCCCTTTTTCTTCTCTTTTCCCTTGTTAATAGGTATGATATAATTTGGAATAGCCAACTCATGGCTTTATATTTAGGCTATTATTATTTATAATATTAATGATGAAGAATTGGCATAGCATGATGGATAGATTGAACTTACATTTAACACACAATATATATACAACATGTAAACTGAAATTATGAAATCAAAATCACTAATTAAGTGAGGACCACCATATCAATATGAATTAACTCTTTTTTCGGTATATATATTTATAATTGAATAAAGGGAATTTGGGAGAGATGGAGGAAGAAGAGACAAATAAGTGAATAAGGGGGGAAATATCTAAACAAAATAGTGATTGAGATAGGCAAGTACAAATTGGGAAAAGGGGGGAGGGGGAAGGGAGACCTGAATAATTGAAAGATTTACAGCTATTAATTAAACTGAAAAAAAAGATTTGGAGCTATATATGGGAAGACTTTTCAATGTTATATAACCAAATACAGAGAAAAGGAAAATTTATTGAATCATGTGAATCTTCTACTACCAGTAATGAAATGGGGAACAGCATCGAATATCTCAGTATTCTCCTCTACAGTAAGGATTGGTGACCCTTTCAATAATATATCCAAGTTTAAAACATCTTGAAACTTTCTTAGAGAATTAAATAGTTGTATTCTGTGTCTTATGAACAATGGACAAACATAAAAATAATGGAAATTATTTTCAATTGCATCCCCACAGGCACACTGGGAGCTGTCGGACAGATGAGACTGAAACAAGTGATGATTTAAACTGCTTGCTTCATTACGAAGTTGTCAATGCCAAATATTTAATCTTCAGATTTTCCATTTAGAAGTGCATACACTAATGGCATATAATGTCCATTTCTCATTCCATGTACTGTATACAGTTGAAAAAAGAACTTTGGACAACACTTGAATGTCCCATCAACAAACATTTCTTGTACAGAGTTAACCAAAAACTGAAGATTTGTGTCACAACTTAAAATTATAGTACCACTCTCTTCATTGTTTACTAACAGAAACTCCTCATCTCTGCTTGTCTTAATATTCATCTGTGTGAGTGCATGGTGAACACCTTCACGACTTTTCGGTAATGCCGGGTATTGCTTCCTGCGTTCTCTATAATGATTGTGCGATACTTCTAATATCTGATGGCTGTATGAGTTCATCCACGAAATTATGTAGCAAACTTCTAATGAGTTTTGAAGGTCTCGAAAGCATGTCATCAACTACCTTTCTCTTTACTGTCATTCTCAGTTGTTTTCTTTCATTTTTTCTGTCATCACCATCGTGATTGTGATCCATCTTGACTGGAATGATGGTACTTCCATCATGGTTGGTTTTAACCCGAGCTCTGCAATTTTTATTTGAACATTTCCATGACGAATCTTGATTCTTTAAGACGGCATCCAGACGATAGACATATCCATCATGTAGTAAACATTTCTTTCCTCTGTTTGTTTCCGGTATAATAAACTCCATAATTAAGATTAAAATATGATTAAAACCATTAAAACTTTTCTAAAAATGTCCCATCCGTCCAGGTTAAAACTACACGAATAAATACATGTAGCTTACAGGTTCAATCAGATATATGTGTAGCAAAGTGAACACTACTTACCTCAGGCCATGTCGAGTTCATTTCTATAATCTCAGGTAATTATATGTACACAAAATAAATTAACACAATCAACGTAATTAATTGTTTCAACGCAAATATAAAAAGTATCAGCGCAAATGAAACAAAAATATCAGCGGTTTCCTCCACACACACAAAAATTGACCGCCACGATATAGCTGAAATATTGTTGAAAGTGGCGTTAAATAACATAAAACAAACAACAATTAAAATTGATTTCTTGCTATAAATTCGAGACATTTAATAGCTGCATTTCGTTATTACAAATCTGCAATAAGTATGACAAAACAGAGATGGCAGGTTTCATTCTGTTGTTAAATAGTATGGTTGTTGTTGTAATGTGTGTTTTTTTAATGCTATGCAGTAAAATACTGAAATATTTCATAGTTGAACGTCAATTAAGCTTGAAAAGGCCAAAGTCATTCTAACTCCAGATAAGGTTATTTGGGGCCTTATTATTATAAGCACGCATTGTATATCTTTATTCTCAGACAGCCAAATACATTGGTACAAAATATTTAAATGACCACAGTTGTGCAATTTAACACTGAAATAAAGACATTTTAAGAGCTCAAATCTCTGACCTAAAAAATTACGAGTGTAACAGTTGGTTTGTGACGAAATATGTGTTCCGGCATAATATTTATTCCAAGGAAATTTTATTATGTAATAATTTTTCCATATGGAATCAATTTCATGTAATATTTTTTCCATGTGTATAATAAAATTACCATTACAACGGAAAAAATATTCCATAAAATAGATTCCATACGGAAAAATTAATACATAATAAAATTTCCTTGGAATAAATATTATAGCGGAAGAAATATTTCATTAATGACAAAAATATTCTAGACCAAAACTATATTTATTGAAATATTATAAATTTCGAAGAAAAAACATGCTATCAAACAGTGTCAAGTTTTATTATAGTATGTGGAAATAATATTATTACCATTGGAAATATTATTATAACATGTGGAAAGTTATTATGTTGAATGTTCCATAAAATTTCTTCTGCTAATAAAGGAGAAAATATTATGGATAAGGAAGAATAATTACATAATATTTTGACTGTGGAATGTTTATTTTTATAATATTCTTTCTGGTAAGAATAAATATTATGCGGAAGAAATATACATTCACAGGTCAAGGCCTGTAATGTGCGTCATATGTATATATATTTGGTGGACATCAATAACATTTGACTTTTTGTTTGTAAAGATGAAATTTAAATTGACATAAAAAATGAAAGAAGAAAATGTACCGTTCATTGTGATTATAGTATTATAAAAAAGAGGTACTAGTACATGTTGTATCAGGGTTTGTTTTAGCGGTTCACTTCTAAATTAATTTTCATTTCAATGTTTTTTGGTCCATTTCAATGTGTTGTGGTCTATTTTTAAATTAATTTCCATTTCAATGTATTGCGATCCATTTTTAATTAATTTCCATTTCAATGTGTTGTGGTCCATTTTTAGATTAATTTCCATTTCAATGTGTTGTGGTCCATTTTTATATTAACTTTCATTTCAATGTGTTATGGTTCATTTTTGAATTAATCCCCATTTCAATGCGTTGCGATCCATTTTCAAATGAATTTCCAATTCAACGTGATGTGGTCCATTTTTAAATTAATGTCCATTTCAACGTGTTGTGGTCCATTTTTAAATTAATGTTCATTTCAATGTGTTGTGGTTCATTTTTAATTAATTTTCATTTCAATGTTTTCAATGTGTTGCAGTTCATTTTTAGTTTAATTGCGATTTCAATTTGTTGTGGTCCATTTTTAAATTAATTTCCATTTCAATGTGCTGTGGTCCATTTTTAAATTAATTTCCATTTCAATGTTTTTTACACTGACGGTTGATCTTACAAATATCACAGTTGTCAATATCTTGTTGTGAGCCATGTAGTTTTTTTCATTGTGTGTATACCATGATAGTGTGGTTTGAAAAATCATAATGACAGTATTTGTAAGACTACTTTACACGTATTTATAGCCAGACAGTTGCAAAGTGATGATATGGTGGGTGTATACGTTTATCAGTTGTTTTAAAACACACGAATGCAGGCTATGGTCCGGCTAAAGATTGTTGTAGTAGGTTAAAGTCAGCAATAAAAGCGTTGTTTATGAAAAGTATTAAATTAACAGCATGTAAGTTTGATAAATAATCATTAAATACAAATATATTCGGTCCTCGAACAAAGTGAAATAACACGGAAAAGGTCTTGTGTAAATTAGTGCATCATACTATAAAATTATAAATAAGTGACCTTATACATGTCATTACTTCTACCAAATTTGAAAACATATCAAGTATTTTAATTAAAAAATCAGTTATATTTATAACCGTTGAAAAAATTTATAATAGGTTTTTCGTTCGCTTACATGTACATGTAGCCGGACGAATAGCCACGGTCTAAAACAAGAGCGAATTTCTTAAAATGTGTTATAACTGTCGTATAGTTAGCTACGATGTAATGATGTACATGTACAAAGCTAGAAATAATATTTTTTGAAATACCTATATGTATACACCTACAAGTGATTGTTTTCTAAAACTCGATCGGATTCCTGCAGTAAGCTTATCCACAAATATGATTGTTTTTATATATTCTATTGATCTACCATTTTATTTCTACAAATATATTTCATTGGAATTAGTTAGGGGTTAGGGTTGTGGTGTTTAACCTCACTTTCAACAATATTTCAGTTATATCGTGCCGATCAGTTTTATTGGGGGAGGAAATCGGAGGACCCGGAGAAAACTAGTGACATGTCGCAACTCATTGACAAACTTTATCACATAATGTTGTATCGAGGGCACCTCGCCATGAGCGGAATTCGAACTCACAACTTTAGTGGTGATAGGAACTGATTGCATAGGTAGTTGTAAAGCCAATTTCCATACGATCACGACCATGACGGCCTCACCAAATCCCTATATAGATACAAATAGTATATAGGGATTTGGGTCATTTCGTGCGATGGTTGTTTCCGGCACCTTTGAGTGACACCAAACGACAAAGCACATCATGGCAAAACAGTTACGAAATAATCTGTTTGACATTGCGTTGGAGGATGTGACTAGCGAAATGCTTATTTTATGTTGTGCAACATTAATATTGGACTAGTGTATTTCTGACTAATTTCTGACTATACATCTGACTTATAACTTTAATTGCAACATGTACTTTGATAGGGCCGTCGTGATCGTGATCGTGTGGTAGTTGAATTTACAACTACCTGTGGAATCCGTGTCTATCACCAGTAAAGTTGTTAGTTCGAACCCCATTCATGGTGAGGTGTACTCGATACAACATTATGTGATAAAGTTTGTCAGTGACTTCCAACAGGTCGGTGGTTTTCTCCGGGTACTCCGGTTCCCCCCACCAATAAATCTGACCGCCACGATATAGCTGAAATATTGTTGAAAGTGGCGTTAAGCACCATACCAGAACCCTCTACTGCCCAAATTTATCATCGCTCTAGATAGCATTTTGTGGGACGAGTTGGACAGGAGAACCAGGAAACGTTTCAACGTCCCAAACAACGTCGCTCAGATTACGAAATCTCTTCTTCATGATAGCTATGACAGCCTATGGGTCGTTGTTGATGTCCCGTTGCCAAACATCTCTTCTTCATGATAGCTATGACAGCCTATGGGTCGTTGTTGATGTCCCGTTGTCAAACATCACTTCTTCATGATAGCTATGACAGCCTATAGGTCGTTGTTGATGTCCCGTTGTCAAACATCACTTCTTCATGATAGCTATGACAGCCTATGGGTCGTTGTTGATGTCCCGTTGTCAAACATCTCTTCTTCATGATAGCTATGACAGCCTATAGGTCGTTGTTGATGTCCCGTTGTCAAACATCACTTCTTCATGATAGCTATGACAGCCTATGGGTCGTTGTTGATGTCCCGTTGTCAAACATCTCTTCTTCATGATAGCTATGACAGCCTATAGGTCGTTGTTGATTTCCCGTTGTCAAACATCACTTCTTCATGATAGCTATGACAGCCTATAGGTCGTTGTTGATGTCCCGTTGTCAAACATCTCTTCTTCATGATAGCTATGACAGCCTATGGGTCATTGTTGATGTCCCGTTGTCAAACATCACTTCTTCATGATAGCTATGACAGCCTATGGGTCGTTGTTGATGTCCCGTTGTCAAACATCTCTTCTTCATGATAGCTATGACAGCCTATGGGTCGTTGTTGATGTCCCGTTGTCAAACATCACTTCTTCATGATAGCTATGACAGCCTATGGGTCGTTGTTGATGTCCCGTTGTCAAACATCTCTTCTTCATGATAGCTATGACAGCCTATGGGTCATTGTTGATGTCCCGTTGTCAAACATCACTTCTTCATGATAGCTATGACAGCCTATAGGTCGTTGTTGATGTCCCGTTGTCAAACATCTCTTCTTCATGATAGCTATGACAGCCTATGGGTCATTGTTGATGTCCCGTTGTCAAACATCACTTCTTCATGATAGCTATGACAGCCTATGGGTCGTTGTTGATGTCCCGTTGTCAAACATCTCTTCTTCATGATAGCTATGACAGCCTATGGGTCATTGTTGATGTCCCGTTGTCAAACATCACTTCTTCATGATAGCTATGACAGCCTATGGGTCGTTGTTGATGTCCCGTTGTCAAACATCTCTTCTTCATGATAGCTATGACAGCCTATGGGTCATTGTTGATGTCCCGTTGTCAAACATCTCTTCTTCAAGATAGCTATGACAGCCTATGGGTCATTGTTGATGTCCCGTTGTCAAACATCACTTCTTCATGATAGCTATGACAGCCTATGGGTCATTGTTGATGTCCCGTTGTCAAACATCACTTCTTCATGATAGCTATGACAGCCTATAGGTCGTTGTTGATGTCCCGTTGTCAAACATCACTTCTTCATGATAGCTATGACAGCCTATGGGTCGTTGTTGATGTCCCGTTGTCAAACACATGATAGCTATGACAGCCTATGGGTCGTTGTTAATGTCCCGTTGTCAAACACATGATAGCTATGACAGCCTATGGGTCGTTGTTGATGTCCCGTTGTCAAACACATGATAGCTATGACAGCCTATGGGTCGTTGTTGATGTCCCGTTGTCAAACACATGATAGCTATGACAGCCTATGGGTCGTTGTTGATGTCCCGTTGTCAAACACATGATAGCTATGACAGCCTATGGGTCGTTGTTGATGTCCCGTTGTCAAACACATGATAGCTATGACAGCCTATGGGTCGTTGTTGATGTCCCGTTGTCAAACACATGATATCTATGACAGCCTATGGGTCGTTGTTGATGTCCCGTTGTCAAACACATGATAGCTATGACAGCCTATGGGTCGTTGTTGATGTCCCGTTGTCAAACACATGATATCTATGACAGCCTATGGGTCGTTGTTGATGTCCCGTTGTCAAACACATGATATCTATGACAGCCTATGGGTCGTTGTTGATGTCCCGTTGTCAAACACATGATAGCTATGACAGCCTATGGGTCGTTGTTGATGTCCCGTTGTCAAACACATGATATCTATGACAGCCTATGGGTCATTGTTGATGTCCCGTTGTCAAACACATGATAGCTATGACAGCCTATGGGTCGTTGTTGATGTCCCGTTGTCAAACACATGATAGCTATGACAGCCTATGGGTCGTTGTTGATGTCCCGTTGTCAAACACATGATAGCTATGACAGCCTATGGGTCGTTGTTGATGTCCCGTTGTCAAACACATGATAGCTATGACAGCCTATGGGTCGTTGTTGATGTCCCGTTGTCAAACACATGATAGCTATGACAGCCTATGGGTCGTTGTTGATGTCCCGTTGTCAAACACATGATAGCTATGACAGCCTATGGGTCGTTGTTGATGTCCCGTTGTCAAACACATGATAGCTATGACAGCCTATGGGTCGTTGTTGATGTCCCGTTGTCAAACACATGATAGCTATGACAGCCTATGGGTCGTTGTTGATGTCCCGTTGTCAAACACATGATAGCTATGACAGCCTATGGGTCGTTGTTGATGTCCCGTTGTCAAACACATGATAGCTATGACAGCCTATGGGTCGTTGTTGATGTCCCGTTGTCAAACACATGATAGCTATGACAGCCTATGGGTCGTTGTTGATGTCCCGTTGTCAAACACATGATAGCTATGACAGCCTATGGGTCGTTGTTGATGTCCCGTTGTCAAACACATGATAGCTATGACAGCCTATGGGTCGTTGTTGATGTCCCGTTGTCAAACACATGATAGCTATGACAGCCTATGGGTCGTTGTTGATGTCCCGTTGTCAAACACATGATAGCTATGACAGCCTATGGGTCGTTGTTGATGCCCCGTTGTCAAACACATGATAGCTATGACAGCCTATAGGTCGTTGTTGATGTCCCGTTGTCAAACACATGATAGCTATGACAGCCTATAGGTCGTTGTTGATGTCCCGTTGTCAAACACATGATAGCTATGACAGCCTATAGGTCGTTGTTGATGTCCCGTTGTCAAACACATGATAGCTATGACAGCCTATAGGTCGTTGTTGATGTCCCGTTGCCAAACACATGATAGCTATGACAGCCTATGGGTCGTTGTTGATGTCCCGTTGTCAAACACATGATAGCTATGACAGCCTATAGGTCGTTGTTGATGTCCCGTTGTCAAACACATGATAGCTATGACAGCCTATGGGTCGTTGTTGATGTCCCGTTGTCAAACACATGATAGCTATGACAGCCTATGGGTCGTTGTTGATGTCCCGTTGCCAAACACATGATAGCTATGGCAGCCTATAGGTCGTTGTTGATGTCCCGTTGTCAAACACATGATAGCTATGACAGCCTATGGGTCGTTGTTGATGTCCCGTTGTAAGTCAAACATTCCCCACCCTATTCGTCTTATCCTCTTTTTCTTGTGGCAATCTAAATGTCAGTCCTCAGACACACCCTAGTGCCATCTTTTTACCTACAAGATTTACTGTTCGTCACGAATATAGCTGCAATACTGTTCACTTGACATTAAGCACCAATCAATCAATCAATCAATCAATAACATAGGTTTAATCTCCTCCAACCAAATCATTATCAACTAATGCTATGTATAGTCGGAATTAGCGTTTTTAGTGAATGACTTTATGTGTTATACTAAGTCTGCTCACAGATCGTTCACCTTCAATCGTCACTAATAGAGAACATTAGAACATTATATTGTTAGTTGTAAAATAAATTGGTCGTCATTGTCTATATCTATAGTCAACTGCCAGTGAATACAATCACCCACACAAAGTGTGTTATCATATAATAATCCAATACATTTTGGTACTTGATGGATAATTTGTCTGACACCATCTGTTTCTAAATTTTAAATAAAAAGGTTATCTCGAAAAGGGTGATAAATACTTAGTTTTGCCACATTAAATATGTTTATTGCCTACCTTGCAAGAATATCATACATTTTGCAAAAAAAAAACCCAACAATAATAAAACTGGAAATGAATGGCCCATAACGGCATACCCGGGCTGATATGGCGTTATCAGTCCATCTGGCGGTTGATAATTACCGTTATGTCATATCAGACCGGTCGAGTGTGGTGATAATGCCATATCAGCCCGACCCATTTTCACATCATTTAATTGTAAGTATATGTTAGATTATTATAGATTGAATACGACCTTTTCCACGTCGTTCTGGTTATCGCCCATCGACCCATATCAGCCCGTTGCTTCGACCTGGACCTATATTGAAGTCTCGGGTGATAGCAAGGTTAGGATCTGCGAGGAATTTCTTGTCTTACGATAGAGCATTATTCATGCAGGATTTCCTGTACTTACATTTTTTACAACATCGTAGTACAAGTGTTTAAAGAACAACATGATGAAGCAGTAACTAAAACATACGTGAAACAGGAACACTGTCTAACGAAAACATACATGAAACAGTGAAACAACAACACTGCCTAAAGAAAACATACATGAAGCATAAACACTGCCGACGGAAAATATATGTGAAACAGGAACACTGCCTACCGAAAACATACGTAAAACAGGAACACTGCCTACCTCGAAGTTACGTGAAACATGAACACTGCATACTGAAAACATACGTGAAACAGGAACCCCGCCTATCGAAATCATACGTGAAACAGGAACCCTGCCGACCGAAAATATATGTGAAACAGGAACACTGCCTACCGAAATCATACGTGAAACAACAACACTGCCTACCGATAAAACATACGTGAAACAGGAACCCTGCCGACCGAAACCATACGTGTAACAGGAACCCTGCCTACCGAAACCATACGTGAAACAGGAACCCTGCCTACCGAAAGCATATACGTCAAACATGAACCCTGCCTACCGAAAATATATGTGAAATGGGAACACTCCCTACCGAAAATATACGTGGAACATGAATACTGCCTACTGAAAATATATGTGAAATAGGAACACTGTCTACCGCAAAGATACGTGAAACAGGAACCCCGCCTACCGAAATCATACATGTATGTGAAACAGGAACCCTGTCTACTGAAACCATACGTGAAACGGGAACTCTTGTCTACCGAACCCATAAGTGAAACAGGAACACTGCCTACGTGAACATACGTGAAAAGGAACACTGCCTACCGAAAACATACGTGAAATAGGAATACTGCCTACCGAACCTGTTGTGAGGGAATAAATGGATGTCATAGATTGGTAATTTTCCTGCAATTAGTCTGTTTCTGTTTCTTCTGACTTATAAATCTCTAGTTTATACCTCTATTAGAACCGCATCAATGGTGTTATGTTAGCGTGCTCGCCTCGAGTGCGGTAGATCGTGATTTCGAGCCCCTACCAAAGACATTAAAAATTATTATTTGTTGCTTCTCCGGTAAGCACGCAGCATTAAGGAGAAAGAGCAAAGACTGGTTGTCTCGGAATCAGGATAATGTGTTCTAGTGGGGCGACCTGTCTATTCGCGGACTGTTGTGTCGGTGAACCAGGACTATAATAATCCAACTAAGCGTGTTGGTCTAGTACAAAACGGACCCCATCATCATTTCATTGAAAATTTACTTGATATAGCTGAAGTATTGATGAGTTGGCGTTAAACAACAACCAATATACCTCTATTAGACATATAAAGCGTTGACAAGCCACATGACATCTACTTGGGCTATGATGGTTTTAACACATAAATAAAATATTAATGGATACGTGTGTATAAAACAGTCATAGCACTGTTAAATTGCAATATAAAAACAATATATATATATTAATATAGTGTCCTATAATATGCATTTACGTCAGACAATAGACCAGAAAGTCAGGGTTTTTTTTGGTACTAGTTATCACTCGACATGATTTCCTATTTTTGGTCAAATCTGTACAACGTTGTTTCCTGTCAGATACGATATTATTCTATGATTCAATGATAGCGTATGCATGTACAACAATATCTACCAAAATACAGCCTCTGTCTTTTTACAATACATTTGTCTGACAAATAATGGAAAACTTGCAGGCCCTTAAATAGTACTGATATTTTATTTTTGATGACGATATTTTACATTACTCAAGACAAGGAATTTTTAGAAGATACCGTCGTGGTCGTGATCATATGGTAGTTGGATTTACAACTACCTATGTAATCAGTGCCTATCACCACTAACGTTGTGGGTTGGAATCCCGCTCATGCGAGGTGTACTCGATACAACATTATCTGATAAAGTTTGTCAGTGACTTACGGCAGGTCGGTGGTATTCTCCGGGTACTCCGGTTTCCTCCACCAATAAAACTAACCGCCATGATATAACTGAACTATTTTTGAAAGTGGTAACCATATCAAACCATATCAACCAAAAAGATATTAAATATATAATCCTTTCTGTTTGACAAATCTAATTAATCCTGTGAGTGTGGAAGACAACACCAGCGTTGATATGTCCTATACAATATTTTCACCTCAAAACTGGCTTCTTTTACTTGACTTGGGGACCGACCATTTATTTTGTTTTGCGTGAGGTTGGGAGGGGGTATGTATCTCCTTCGAGCTAGATTTTGTTCACGCAAAACAAAAATCATATTATTTTTTTATGTATTAGTTTTTAAGGATCAGGTTATTTATTTTTACCTCTTTGAGACTAATTTATTGGTTTTCTATAAAAAATTAGCGACAATTTATTTTCTTTAAAAATATGAACCCTTCCCCCCACCCCCCACCCCACCTTAAATTTAAATTGTTCCCTTACGTCCTGTAAATGTTATGCTATATCTATTACACATGCACACTTATATGGTTGCAGGGTACTGGTGGCTCAATGAGTTAGGTAGTTGGATTACCTAGCAACTCATACAAGCCTATCACCAATACGGCGTGGGTTCGCGTCCGGCTTTGTAAATTACAAAAAGGCTGCACTCGACTCACAGCCGCAAGTGATAAAGTTTACCAGTTGTTTATCCATGGTCGGTGGTTCTCTCTGGGTACTCCAGTTTCTTCCACCACTAAAACTGGTCGCCATGATATAGCTAAAATATTGCTGAAAATGGCGTTAAAACACCAAAAATCAATCAATCAATCTTATATGGTTGCAAAAGAACAATTGAAAAAAAGATTGTGATATTCATCAAGTTGTGCATAGACATTCATTGACAATATATTTAAGCTCGAGTGGCTTTAAACAATATAACAATCACATTTTTTCCCTTTGATATTTTTTTAAAGTTTTTTTTATAATAAGATATTGTAATCTTTTTCTCTGTGAAATAAGCATTCTAAAAAGTCTTTCAATGACAGACAAATGAAATGCAAAACATCAATAATCTTCATAGATATCAAAAGAAAAAATCTTATTGTATAACAACAAATTAAGTACAGTATCTAGCACAATGACAATCAACTGTCTGTAGTGTAATCATATCAATGATAAAAAGGAAAGAAGTTTGATAGTATCATTTTGATGGTATCATTTCATTGTTGACAAGAACGTTGGCATTTAAATTAAATACGAATAACTATATATTGACGAAATAAACACGACTTCTGTTAAATTAAATAGGAATAACTATATATTGACGAAATAAACACGACTTCTGTTAAATTAAATACGAATAACTATATATTGACGAAATAAACACGATTCTGTTAAATTAAATAGGAATAACTATATATTGACGAAATAAACACGACTCTCTGGTAAATTAAATACGAATAACTATATATTGACGAAATAAACACGATTCTGTTAAATTAAATGCAGATAACTATATATTGAAGAAATAAACACGACTCTGTTAAATTAAATAGGAATAACTATATATTGACGAAATAAACACGACTCTCTGTTAAATTAAATACGAATAACTATATATTGACGAAATAAACACGACTCTGGTAAATTAAATACGAATAACTATAGATTGACGAAATAAACACGATTCTGTTAAATTAAATACAAATAACTATTTATTGAAGAAATAAACACGACTCTGTTAAATTAAATAGGAATAACTATTTATCCTGCAATCAGTACATTTGCTGTACAAATATGCTATACGAATAAATTTTTGCTTTATTCGTACTAGACGAATAAACTTTTCAGCCTACGAATAAACTTTCCTGGTACCCTGTAGCTATGTACTGCGGAGGGCGCAGACAAGTATGAAACTGGTACTAATGTAACGCGGACCACGAAGAAAACACCCTTGACAACATTTATGAAAGGCGAGGAATGACGCTTGTTTCTGTCCTTTTTGTTTAAATCTGACAAGTTTTCCGACTTTTTTGACATTGCAGGATAAACACAATATACGTACATTGTCGTTAAATATAACATTCATTTGTACTCGCTGCGAAACAGGCCTGAAAAGCTCGCCGAAGGTTCGCTGTTCTGCCTATTTCTAAAGCTCGTACAAATAAATTTTATAATTACCGACAATGTACGTATATTGTATATATATTGACGAAATAAACACGACTCTCTGTTAAATTAAATACGAATAACTATATGTTGACGAAATAAATACGATTCTGTTAAATTAAATACAAATAACTATATATTGACGAAATAAACACGACTTCTGTCCGTTTCATAAGTGTTACGTATCAGTATTCATCTGAAATCAATTATTTTACCACTTTAAATCCATCTTAACTAAAAGTTAATCACGTTTTATACCACTGTTATATCAGTAGCTTAGTATAGTAAGCGCAGGATCAATACGACTAGATATAGAGGACGGGGCATTATAGGTACATAATACTGTACATATGTAATAAGTCTTTAAAAACTTAGATCTGTATGTGTAGATATAGCACGAGACATTATTGATACATAAGTTTAACATTTATATTGTGTAACAAGTCTTTAAAAACTTAGATCTGTATGTGTAGATATAGCACGAGACATTATTGATACATAAGTTTAACATTTATATTGTGTAACAAGTCTTTAAAACTTAGATCTGTATGTGTAGATATAGCACGAGACATTATTGATACACAAGTTTAACATTTATATTGTGTAACAAGTCTTTAAAACTTAGATCTGTATGTGTAGATATAGCACGAGACATTATTGATACATACGTTTAACATTTATATTGTGTAATAAGTCTTTAAAAACTTAGATCTGTATGTGTAGATATAGCACGAGACATTATTGATACATAAGTTTAACATTTATATTGTGTAATAAGTCTTTAAAACTTAGATCTGTATGTGTAGATATAGCACGAGACATTATTGATACATAAGTTTAACATTTATATTGTGTAACAAGTCTTTAAAAGTTAAATCTGTATGTGTAGATATAGCACGGGACATTATTGATACATAAGTTTAACAAGGGTCCGGGTGGCTCAATGAGTTAGGTAGTTGGATTACCTAACAACTCATACAAGCCTATCACCAATACAGCGTGGGTTCGCGCCCAGCTTTGTAAATTACAAAAAAGGGTGAACTCGACTCGCAGCCGCAAGTGATAAAGTTTATCAGTTGTTTGCCCATTGTCGGTGGTTCTCTCCGGGTACTCCGGCTTCTTCCACCATTAAAACTGGTCGCCATGATATAGCTGAAATATTGCTGAAAGTGGCGTTAAAATACCAAAAATCAAAATCATAAGTTTAACATTTATATTGTTCATGTGTAACAAGTCTTTAAAAGTTAGATCTGTATCTGTAGATATAGAACGGGACATAATAGGTACATAGGTTTAACAGTTATACTGTACATGTGTAACAAGTCTTTAAAAGCTAAATCTGTATGTGTAGATATAGAACGGGACATAATAGGTACATAAGTTTAACATTTATATTGTACATGTGTAACAAGTCTTTAAACGGTAGATCTGTATGTGTAGATATAGAGAACGGGGCATTGGTACATAATACTGTTTAACATTTATATTGTACATGTATAACACGTCTTTAAAAGTTCGATCTGTACGTGTAGATAAAACGGGATATTATGTAATGCAGAATACACTCCGACTGTAGATTCTTAAGAATAATCAACGAGACCCGTAAAATAAAGCCAGTGTAAAATATTAGACCCTCAGTGCTCGAACCTTCATATATGCAAGATTGAATCTGTGTATCAAAATGATGATTCATTCCATATATGATAGCATTTCCACTATACGATATTGTTAGAAAAATGATAGTTTATCAAATATTTTCTGACCCCATAAACCCAATATGGTGCTTTTATTTGAACAAGATAAATATCGACTTCACAGATATAATTCCGGTCAAACAGAGTAACATTTCAATTCCTGGTTCTCGAGAATGCCTTTTTTCACTTTTTCAATTGCACTGTAAAATTTTACCCGTTTCCCCTTTTCCACACAGGGCTCGGACCCCACATAATCTGGATCGTCATTTGTTCTAACTGTGAATCTGTGTATCAAAATGGTGATTTATACCGTTACATTTGCATTTCCTTTACTGCTTCTAATTTATTTTTTTTTTAATTTCCCATGGCAGCCAATATGAAATTGTACCCCAGACCCAGAGCGCTGGCCTCACAGAACCTGTGACCTTTGCTTGTACAGTTCTAGATCAGGGGCGGATCCAGGGGGCGCGTCCCCCCTAAAATTGGAAAAAATATGATTTTTTGGCGTAAAATCGTGACTTTTCACACGAAATACCCCAAATATTTTCGCTCCTCCCTCCGCTCGGCGCAATTTTTTTAAGTGCGCCCCCCCTAGCTTGAAATCCTGAATCCGCACCAATGATGCTGAGTGTAGAACTTAGGAAAATTGTAATTGACGTAAAACAAATTTAATCTTGTTTTTTTTGTTTAGGTTCATGTAGTATATATATTATAAAGCTGTATGTTATTGTATTGAAACAAACTAAAAGATAAGCATAAATCTAATTAGTTATTTATGTAAAATATGATATTAGTCAGATGATCTTATATACTAACATAATAGCTACTTATGTTATTCCAGTTTATGTTTTAATACATAAAAACAATATTAATTATGAAGCGAAGTTGTTTTTTTTAGAATAACATTGTTCGTGACATTAGTGGGGTTCGTGTTGCTCAATATTTAATTTTCTGTGTAATGTTTTGTCAACCATTGTTTGTCTTATTCATTTCCATTTGCTCATGGTATTGTCTCTGTCCTCCTTTGCTATCTGAACATTGAGGTTATATATATATTATGAAACTACCCCATTACATCGGGGGCGCCAACCGCCGGGGTGTCGGTGGCGCGTCTAACTACAGTTATTAAAATGTACATTTATTATGATAAAAGCACATGCAACAAAAATATGATAAGACATCTGCCATATATACACACACGTTATAAACTGTCCATAAACTCTCCATAAAACATCATTTATAATTATACTTAAAATATTATAAGATAAATATTTTAAACAGTAACACTCAATACTTCACTGGCTTCGTAATCTAAAACATGTTTCAATATACATTTTACCGATAAAATCATAAAATATTCCAATATCATTATTATGGAGGTTAAAACGTGACACTCAAAATAGACAAAACACACCTTGTATGCTATGCCTTTACTTTTAGTATTGAAATGACCAAATGTACAAAGTGTTCTTCCTAAAACTACATAGAAATTAACTTAAATAATACTGCGCCCTCTATCGGCACTTTCGCTGCAGCGACTAGCGGGAGAGTAATATAACGACTGGATTATTCGGGTTACATAGAAATAGAAACATGGTATCATATTAAGGGGCCGTCGTGATCGTATGGTAGTTAGATTTCTAACTATCTATGTAATTAGTGCCTATTAGTGTACTCGATATATATAGCATTATGTGATAAAGTTTGTCAGTGACTTGCGACAGGTCGGTGGTTTTCTCCGGGTGCTCCGGTTTCCTCCACCAATAAAACCGACCGCCTTGATATAGCTGAAATATTGTTGAAAGTGGCGTTAAATACCATAACCCTGACCCCTGTATCATATATAATTTTTTATATATAGAAATAGAAACGTGTATCATATTATTTTCATTCTGTTGTTCCGACATGATATTGGAAAGGTAACTAGAGTGAAAACGAAAATAGAATTGTTCATAAATATAATACTAAAAATTTAATATCAGGTTAAGTTAACTGTTAATATCCTGTAGTAGCTTTATTAAAGAAATTAGAAACTTCAAAGATCCTTGTGACTTAATTTTAATATCAAAGTGAATGACATCAAGAAACATTTTTTTTTAATTTCAAATTAATTTTATTATTAAAAATAGTTTTAATCAAAATGAAAATCTTATTACATGTGCAAAACAATAGTAATACAGAAAATTAACAAGAGACGAGGCAATATTATCTAAACAGCCTTGAAAAAATAATCCCACGATTTTCTATTCAAAGTAAGAATCTAGGAATTGTTGATCGTCTTTTGAATAAACCTTTGAGATTGAATATTCAGAATAAACACTACTATTTCATGTTTAGCTTGTATTAAGCCCAAACTAATCAATTCATAAAGTCATCTCAAGAGAAGAACGAGACTAGATGATAATCCGAGCCTGTATCGCTCACCTGGTCATTCATTCACTGTTTTTGGGTTCAAGCAAGTCTGTAGTTTTTCAGCTAAAGTATTCATATTCACATAGTTAAACAATGTGCTGTGGTGTTTGCCATCTTGGATTTTCAATCCACACAACAGTGAAATATATATCTAAGAACTCCTAACCATGCTCGTTATGGTTAAATTTTCAAGCAGATTCTGGCATCAAATAAAGCGAGTTTTCTATTTTTAGTAACGGAGGCCATCTTGGATGGAGTTCTGTAGTATAAATTATGCCAATCATGGCTCATTCTCAATCTTGCAAATATTTACTCAAATCACACGTCAATCCACCCCATTATAAGAATCACACACACCCAGTAATTTTAGATGTATATAGTAGACAAACCTAAAAGTTAAAAAAAAACATATTTTTTAATTATAATAAGAAATACATACTAAATATATGTTTCCGATAAAAATAAGAGTAAGTGAACTTTATCAGAACCTACATTGTAGCCCGAATCGCTTACAAAAGAAGACAAACTACTCTTGAAATGTGTTACAAACTACAGTATACATTTGTATAGTTAATAAAAACTAGTTAAAAAACCCAAACAAACACAATCTGATTAAAATCAGTTCTATCACTTGCTCCCATTTACTGACATTTTAATCAGATTGAAACACTTCATAGATACAAAAACTAATTTTTTTTCAACTGTGTAAGCTCATATCAATAGATTATAAACCCGTTGGTAAATCTGTAGTATGTTTTCTCTCTAGTAATTGTCTGGCTTCATTTGTTAAACAGTGGTTCTGGTCTTATTGACATAATGCAAACGTAGATAGTCCTATCTAACTTGTCGAGTGACGAGTTCTGTACTCGTGAGTCTATCTAACTTGTCGAGTGACGAGTTCCGTACTCGTGAGTCTATCTAACTTGTCGAGTGACGAGTTCCGTACTCGTGAGTCTATCTAACTTGTCGAGTGACGAGTTCCGTACTCGTGAGTCTATCTAACTTGTCGAGTGACGAGTTCCGTACTCGTGAGTCGTATTCCAAAGCGTCCAATCAGAATAATCAAGACTTGTGTTGTAAATGCACTGTACAGAGATATGTATGAAACACGTTTTTAGAACAATGTTATACATTTTTCATTCTAATGTTCGTGTTTATATTTGGAGTGATTGTTTGCCCAATTGCTAGCTCGTCATACAATATAAGACACCGAAGGTTTCAAGTCGTTTACGTTTTAACTTGTTTTATTGGATTTCCCCCGCCCCCTTTTTCCAAATGTGGGAAGCGATTCATTTGCATCTTAACCCTTTAAGCTAACCTTGCCAAAGGTGATGTGAGATTTTGTCATGGAACAATTGGTGTTCGTCTATGTATTGGTCTACGTAGTAAATTTATCACGTGATTTATATCTTCTCCTCTGAACCAAAATAAACCAGCCTTAACTAGAATGGTCCTTTGGTAGTGACCTTTCATAATTGTGGCCGAAAGTTCTGCCCTACATTCAAGATGATGACCAAAATTACTAAAAAAAGAAATTTCCTAAATTGCCTATTTCTGCTTTATTGCAAGTGAAAATTAGTACTCAAATGAGTTGTTTTAACACATATTCAGGGTTTTTCGTTAAATTTTTTGTTCAGTCGAGTTATGCCGATAAATGCAAATTAGAAGCCTCGAGATTGAAAGTGAGACGAATGTCGAAAAGACAAAGAATGCCAATGGTCAACAAAATATTACATAGATTGAGCAACACGAATCGCGTTAAAAACGAGTTGAATTCAGGTGCTTCGGAAGGGTAATCATTTACTAGCCAGAAATGATGGGTACTTTGCTCATTTGCATATTTAAGATGGCGACGCCGGGACGTCTGCAATTTTCATATGATCTATATAGACGATATCATTCATAATTGCATGTGTGTCATTTTCTGAACTTGAAAATGATACATTGAATCAAGCTGAATTAAATGAAATAAAAATTAATGAAAACAATTAAATATTCGAGGTTCCTGGACTAAATGAAAATCCGAGGAGACGAAACCTTTTTTGGCCTTAAGAGTCTATGTAAAAATGTCTGAAATACATGAAACTGGTGGCGTGTGATACAAAATTTAACAATGAATGACATTTGGCGACATATTTTCTGAAATTAATTTAGATTCCTCAATAATATATGTAATTATATTAACTAACCTTATATTTCTAGCTTCTAAACTCGGGGTTCCCACATTAAATATAATATGATCATTTTTGCATGATCGCGATATCAAAGACATGTCTAAAATCGTTATACAAAACACAAATATTTGAATTTTGACAGAAGAAAAACTTTGCAGAAATAAACAATAACTTTTAATTTTCGAATCATTGACGGACACATTGAATTTCCGTACTATAAGTTATTTTTTGACAAATCTAATAAACGATCCATCAAGCTTGAAACTGCAGTCACGTGATCAAAATCTAATTTAAATATGATGAATATTTATGAGGAAAGTACCCTAAATTTCTGGATATTGATATGTTTGTTTATGTTGTGTATAATGTCCCTCTTTGCCAATCAACAATTCTTTTCCTCCTGTATGTATTTAAAATTGCTCATTTTTGCCCTTGATGGGAAGTAAATAATTTGTAATGTGTATTTTTATTTAGTTCTTGCTCCACTGAATGGCACCCGTCGTATTACTTTTGTTAGAAATCTTGTATCAATAAGTCATGAGAAGGAGAGAATGATGTGATTGTGACTATATCCGTTGTCACCAGTGACACACATATTGGTAAGGCATGATGATCGTAAATTGTTTCAAGTAAAACCTTTTAGAACCACATGGTTTCATGAAGGTCCGTATTATCATGTGAATCCGGAAACAAAATCGGATTTCATTTCCGATATTATGTACCGTAAGACCGGATAGTGCTCTGCACGGGATGATTGTCTAAGAACACATTTAGCCTAAATTTAGGCATAATGTTACAGTCAATGGACATAAGTATTCGTCACCCTCGATTTTATAGGTGCTACAGTCAATGGACATAATTATTCGTCACCCTCGATCTTACGCTATATATTTCATATAAAACCACATTTTTCAATTTTTGTTTATTGTGAAGTCATTTCTAAGCGGATTTTGATCATTTTTGCACCAGAAGAAGCAGAAATATTTAAAGATTATTTATTTATTTTAGCATGGTTTTCCGTTAGATTGCCTTTATTTTCTTATGATTTTTGTTTTCTGACGTCAAATTTGCTATATCAAAATAAAATCGGAAAAATCAACATTTGTGTTTAAATCACAAGAAAACAAAAACCATGCAGACAAAAATTACCATCAGATAAACAAATAAAATTCAAAGAATTCTGCGTGTCTTCAAATAAATTTCATAAAAATCTGCCCAGAGATAATTTCATAAAAATCTGCTCAGAGATAGCTTTAAAGTATTTTTTTGAAAAAATTTGATTTTATATGTAATATATAGTAAAAAATCGAAGGTGACTAGTACCACACGGCAAGATTGTATTCTGACAACGCAGAGGAAATATGTACATTTAAGAAAATATGGTAAACTTCAGGCGAAATGACCAGGTAGTGAGGTATAGGCTAAAAAATGGCCAGGTAGTGAGGTATAGGCTAAAAAACTACATAGCTTGTAGAAAATCTTGAAGAAATTAATTAGTGTTAAAACAGTTACTTTTTTCCTTATTTTGAAACTTCAAGTGACTGTGGTTAAAACAACAACTACAATGTTCAAATTGTCCTAGAAAAGTCACCACAGACACAGATTCACATTTACCAATGTTTACAAAGAGCATTGAGGTGTCATATTACAGCCACAGGCACAGGGACTTGCTCCCTGTCCCTAAATTTGCCCCACAGACTTCTTTTTACTGTCAATGTACTGCCCACTTAAAACATGTGATTTTTAAGTGGGTAATATATTGACAATGACATTAAAAAAAATTCAGTGTAGCAAATTTATTGAGCAAGTCATTGTCTGCAGCTTCAAAATGTTTGTTATGTAATGTTTTGGAAAATTGCTACCAAATAATGGAAGTACATGGACAGAGGATATTGCAAATTGATTTTATTCTATTATGACTTGACAAATTATTGATGAATAGGTGATTGAATGTGTTTTTACAGTAGAAGGGCAGATGATATTGAAAATTTCATTTTTCCAATTGCAAATATACATGTATGATGAGACCATTTTTGAAAATTTGCTAATCCTATAAATTTACCTCATATATTTTGCTGGTTTTAGTTAGGAAATACATGTAAATTGTACTTATAAAACAAAACATGTTGTAGAAAGCAGTTCAATTCGAAAATTATGTAGTAAAAATCTGGTATGGTAGTTTTAATAATTGCAGGAAAATTGTATTGACCACTAAACATTTACTGTTCATTTTTGCAAATTGTCATAGTGGATTTTATATTTTAGATTATCATTTTACTGTAAAAGTACATTTGAATGTCAGACTTACTTTAAGTATGAATAAAATTGTGAAGAAACATTACATTTATTGAGTTTTGGGAGGAAATTACAGTTGTGCACTTTAAGAATTACAGAACTCAATAAAACATATTTTTACAAGTCAGAGGCAGTTACAAGGAATTATGCATAAGATCTAGGTACAAAAACGTAGTTAATGTCTTAAACTACCTAATTAATGGGGGTAGAACATGAATTAACAAAGTTTAAAATGTTGTGAAATCATTTTATGAGACAGAAGGGTGAGGGGTGCTATTTAAGCACACTTTTCATATTATACAGATGCTAAATGTACAACAGAGGCATATATTATGCTGTTAAAAATCAACTTTATAGCTGTAATATATAAGATAGAAAAGTTGGCTTAACTTACATTACACAATCCGAACTAAATGGCTGTTAATGCAAATATTTTCATTAAAAATGTTCATGGGGGTACTTTTGTATTTGGGCATTTATTCTTGCAAATGTTGGTCAGCCACATTCCTATAGATGAAAGTTTTTTTGAATATAAATTGGTTAGAGAAATAAGTTTTTTGCTTATTATATATGTATGTCAAATGGCTGTATCATAAGTAGAATCAATTATTTCATACCAAGAACATCTACTACATTTTTCTTTTGTCCGAATTGTATTTTTATCTTAATAAATGGTAAAATTGTTTTCTTCATTTGTCAATTATCAAATATTGTTTTTTTTGTGGAGTAGATTTTGATGGGTTCATGTTTTTTTTCTATCTCAAAAATACTTCATGTATAATCTAATCTACTACCAAAGGGAAAAAGGGGAAAAAAATTATAAGGATGCAATTTTTTCTATGAACATCATGCATAGTATTATCTTATTGATAAATGAAGCATTAATTATTTTCTAGATGAAAGATTCGGAATTCTCAAGCATATTATGAAGAACAGTATAAAAATGACATATCAGTTTTCTGTTATGAATGTATTGCCTTTAAATTTCCACTTTTCTCTTTACATTCAGACAGATATTTTGTCTCTTGAGGAAGTCGTTGATTTATAATACAAATTTACTTTAGCACCCCCAGTAAATTACAGGAATATTAGCAGACAGAACAGAATATTTTCTGGGCATTCTCTTGTATTAACATTGTCATATAAATATCTCTTATTCTAATTGACTCATTATGGGAGCACAGTATCCTATAGAGGTATATGGCTGAAAGCAAGTTAATTACCGGTATGTTCATCTAAGCTTGAAGAAAGTAAGCAATTAGATAAACGAAGATCATTACTGCTGAAGTAGTGGTAACAAGGGTACTATCTATGAGTTAAAAGTAAAATAATAATAAACATCACAGACTAAATCATTTTTTGTGTCTAATATTTTCATGGAAAGACAAAATGTAATCAAATTTTTGTTATTGGAAATGATTTTTTTGAAATATGCATAGCTTATACTTGTCAAATAAAAATACCTGTGTTTCCACTAACTACTATACTGACTTTAAATTTGAGTGCCTACCCTATGTCTTTTATTGGGACTGACGTGGTCATGATCATATGATAGTTGGATTAATCATTTACAACTACCTATGCAATCAGTGCCTATCATAACTAATGTTGTGAGTTCAAATCCTGCTCATGGTGAGGTGTACTCAATACAACATTATGTGATAAAGTTTGTCAGTGACTTCCTGCAGGTCGATGGTATTCTCCAATAAAACTGAGTCACGATATAACTGAAATATTGTTGAAAGTGGTATTAAACACCATAACCCTAACCCTATCTTTTTATTGGCATACTTTGAAAAGCACTGTTTTATAAACCAAATCCTATACATCCTAGGTAAGAATGAAAAAAGGAAAAGTTTTGCCATACCTGCCTGCCCTATTTTTTCAAGAATGTTAGCTGAAACAGTTGTTTTCTTGGCCTAGTCTAGAAGGGGTTCTGTATCCATAATCATATGGTAGTTTGTTTTACAGCTACCTATGCAATCTGATCAGAAGCTATCATCATCATTGTTTGTAAGTTTGATGCCATATTTTTATGGGCTTATCTGAGTTTCTGATCCTTAGTAGTATTCTGGTGTTTAATGCCACTTTGAACAATACTTCAGTGATGTATTAATTTTTACTGTGCCATTTTTTTACTGGATGAAATTGGGGTGGCCAGATTTTTTTTCAACTGTCGGACCTTAATAAACTTTGGTGCTGAAGCGAAACATTTTTACCTTTTATTTATTGCTGCTAATTTGTATTCTATTGATAAATAATTAGTAATGTGCAAAAAAATAATACCACCATGTACATATGAATACTATACACTATATTATTTAAATAATATAAATTTTAGAGAGAAATACATGTATACATGTGCATTTGAAATTGATCCAGTATAAACCCTGATCTTTATGAATATTCAAAATAAAGGAAATATAAAAAGTTCATAAGTGATAATGACAGTCTTGGTAAATTGTTATATTTAAAAAAAAATATATGTAATATTCAACATAGGAGGTTATGTATAGGTTAGAAATTTCAGCCTATGTTATACCAATTTGAGATGATTTTTTGACAGTAAATTAGCATGTTTTATTCAAAGGTGTAGACCATGGCAAGTTTGTTGGTGTTAGGCGTACATGATATATGTATATGATAACAGAATCTTGCATGAAAATGGCAGTTATCTCCCCCATTAAAGGGAGATAACACCCCTTATTTGGAAAAGGATAAATTTAATGTAAAAAATTGTGCTACCTAAAAGTATCCCTCTGTAATATAGGTAAAGTTCCCATGAGATAGTGTCATTTGGACATTATTACATATGTAATTCTGTCGACGAACACTATTTCATAAAGGAACAAAGTCCAAGACACAAATACACAGTGATAATTTGTCCTTTTGATATTGTTTTTGAAATGGAGTCTATGTGAACAGAATTTCACAGGACATTATTACTCCTTACAATTCCATCTCCCTATAAGTGGTATTAATTAACCTATATTAATTGAATTGGATTAATTATAAATGTCTACAATTATAGCATAATTATGTTGTATTGCAGGATCCTAGATTTAACGATGAAATTGACTTGAAGATGGGATACAAAACCAGAAGTATATTGAGTATGCCTATAAAAGATTGCAGTGGGCGTGTCATAGGTGTAGCCCAAGCTGTCAACAAAATCAGTATACATAAAGAACCATTTGATGAACATGATGAAAAGGTACCTATTATTTAGGTTTGATTTATGGTGTTTAACGCCACTTTCAACAATATTTCAGTTATATAATGGCAGTCAGTTTTATTGGTGGAGGAAACCAGAGTGCCCAGAGACAACCACCGACCCGTCGCAAGTCACTGACAAACTTTATCACATAATTGTGTGGGATTCGAACTCACAACGTTAGTGGTGATAGGTACTAATTGCATAGGTAGCTGTAAATCCAAGTACCATACGATCACAACGACCCCTTCTATTATTTAGTGTTCCTAAAGAATGTATACAATGTAGATTGTAATATAACCATTTTTAGATGAGTTCTCAATATATAGTTTGTTAACTGTTTTATATACCAACATAAAAAAAAAATGCTGCATTATGTTTATTTTCTTCTTCTTTTTTAAATTTAAAAATGATGAAAAACTACAATAGATTCCCATCCAACCTTTTAGCTTATAATATTAGAAATCTGTAATCAACAAACCAACAATTATTTAATTTAGGGGGGAAATTTTATAGAAAAAAAATATCTTTACTTGAAAAATGCAAAAATAAATAATCTGACCCTGCATGTTTCAATTAGAAATAGTGGTAGCACTTAAAGAAAAATTACTGAATTTTCATATAAAAAGAAATATCTGATTTTTATTTCATGTGTAAAAATGTTTTGTCTCGGAGAAAAAAACAGCCCCCCATCTCTAACAGTTAAATGGTCGATCCCTTCGGAGATAAAAACCCACTTGTACATAGCCTTAAATTGGTTGAACACAGAGATTCTCTTGTAGTTTAAGATCAGTCTTCAGCTCTGATCAATTGAATGCAATCCAAAGCTGATTAAATCAACCTTTTCTATGTTTAACACAACAATAATTTTTTTATATATTATCTATAAATGGAATTTTCATAATGGATACAAGAATTATTGTTAGTGGAATACTAAATCTGTTAACAAGGAATAATATCTGTGATGTCATGGTTGCCTACGATACGGCTAGATTTATCACAAAAAATTAACGTCAGACAGATTAATTTCCTTCAGATTAAGGAAGATTTTGTTTTCTTTAGAAGACAGATATTCCAAGAATGTCTGAGTCTTTTTTCCTTTTCAAATGACACTTATTTGTTTTTGTTTGTAACAAAAATAAGAACACCTGTACCATTGAGACATATAATGTTTTGGTACTCACACAAGCTATTGTTGTTCAATATCTGGAAATTGTAAAATCAGATTGATAGAAATACCGTGAAATCTGTCTAAACTGAACCATGTAATAAAGTTAGTCAGTGACTTGTGACAGGTCTGTGGTTTTCTCCTGGTACTCCGGTTTCCTCCACCAATAAAACTGACTGCCACGATATAACTGAAATATTGTTGAAAGTGGCATTAAACATCATAAACCATCAACCAGATTGATAGAAATACCGTGAAACCTGTCTAAACTGAACCTCATTGGGACCAATTATTGTGTCTGGAATAGACAGGTGTTCGGTTTATACAGTTTAAATTAACAAATATTTCCTACATTGGGACTTCATTAAAAGTTTTGTTTATAAGGATTCAGGTTTATTCAGGTTTTGGTAAGACAGATTTTTCTTGTTGTTGCTGTAAATACCTGAATAATTCTGTTTTGTTCACTTTGACGGGGGCCTCAAACTTGTAATATTTAGGAAAGGTGAAATAATGTTGAAAATAAAAGGTTAAAACAGTATTGTTTGTCACTATAACCAACCACAATTACATCAGAAGTAATTCTATCATGACATTCAAAATTGTTGCTATATAAAACTTTTATTTAAAAACTTATTGATATCTTGAAGCTGAAGAATGTAGTCATTTCTAATTTACTCTAAGAAAAGTTTGAAGATACCAAAGGAGCAATCAGAAACCATAAATCTAAGATACCAAAGGGGCAATCAGAAACCATAAATCTAAGATACCAAAGGGGCAATCAGAAACCATAAATCTAAGATACCAAAGGGGCAATCAGAAACCATAAATCTAAGATACCAAAGGGGCAATCAGAAACCATAAATCAAAGATACCAAAGGGGCAATCAGAAACCATAAATCTAAGATACCAAAGGGGTAATCAGAAACCATAAATCAAAGATACCAAAGGGGCAATCAGAAACCATAAATCTTAAGATACCAAAGGGGTAATCAGAAACCATAAATCAAAGATACCAAAGGGGCAATCAGAAACCATAAATCTAAGATACCAAAGGGGTAATCAGAAACCATAAATCTAAGATACCAAAGGGGCAATCAGAAACCATAAATCAAAGATACCAAAGGGGCAATCAGAAACCATAAATCTAAGATACCAAAGGGGTAATCAGAAACCATAAATCTAAGATACCAAAGGGGTAATCAGAAACCATAAATCTAAGATACCAAAGGGGCAATCAGAAACCATAAATCTAAGATACCAAAGGGGCAATCAGAAACCATAAATCTAAGATACCAAAGGGGCAATCAGAAACCATAAATCTTAAGATACCAAAGGGGCAATCAGAAACCATAAATCTAAGATACCAAAGGGGCAATCAGAAACCATAAATCTAAGATACCAAAGGGGCAATCAGAAACCATAAATCTAAGATACCAAAGGGGCAATCAGAAACCATAAATCAAAGATACCAAAGGGGCAATCAGAAACCATAAATCTTAAGATACCAAAGGGGTAATCAGAAACCATAAATCAAAGATACCAAAGGGGCGATCAGAAACCATAAATCTAAGATACCAAAGGGGCAATCAGAAACCATAAATCAAAGATACCAAAGGGGCAATCAGAAACCATAAATCTAAGATACCAAAGGGGTAATCAGAAACCATAAATCTAAGATACCAAAGTGGTAATAAGAAACCATAAATCTAAGATACCAAAGGGGCAATCAGAAACCATAAATCTAAGATACCAAAGGGGCAATCAGAAACCATAAATCTAAGATACCAAAGGGGCAATCAGAAACCATAAATCTTAAGATACCAAAGGGGCAATCAGAAACCATAAATCTAAGATACCAAAGGGGCAATAAGAAACCATAAATCTAAGATACCAAAGGGGCAATCAGAAACCATAAATCTTAAGATACCAAAGGGGCAATCAGAAACCATAAATCTAAGATACCAAAGGGGCAATCAGAAACCATAAATCTAAGATACCAAAGGGGCAATCAGAAACCATAAATCTAAGAAGGACAGACAATGGCCAAGAGAAAAAGGACAAACCGATAAAAAGATCTACAAAATACTACACAGAAAATTAAAGATTGAGCAACACGAACCCCACAGGGGTCAACTGGGATGCTCTGGAAAGGGCCTATCTTGACTTTTCAGCTTCACTAGTGCTTCATTACAGGTGAACTGGGATGCTCTGGAATGGGCCTATCTTGACTTTTCAGCTTCACTAGTGCTTCATTACAGGTGAACTGGGATGCTCTGGAAAGGGCCTATCTTGACTTTTCAGCTTCACTAGTGCTTCATTACAGGTGAACTGGGATACTCTAGAAAGGGCCTATCTTGACTTTTCAGCTTCACTAGTGCTTCATTACATTTTCATCCATTTTATTCACATACATGTTTACACAGAATAAAGTGTCCTGTCTGCAACAAAGAACCTAAGTGGCAATACAGTTTTCTTCCTGTGGCAGAATGTTCTTTCATTTATGATTTATGGGGGCCGTCCTGGTCGTGATCGTATGGTAGTTGGGTTTACGACTACCTGTGCAATCAGTGTCTATCACCACTAAAGTTGTGAGTTCGAACACAGTTCATGGTGAGGTGTATATGTTATCTGGATGTGAATTGATTGATACTGAAAATATCAGCCTGCCGAGCCAGAATATGAAGTTTGTTGGTGAGTGAGCGAAGCGAACGAGTCACAAACTTCATATTCTGTCGAGCAGGCTGATATTTTTCAGTATCAATCATATTCACATTCAGATGACATGTTTATCATCCTTAAATCAATCATAAACACGGATACATCTATATTTTCGCTTCCCCAAAACCGTAGTTCATAAATAGTTTGCAAATATACCGTTCATTTTTAAAGGTTTATATAAATGTTAAGATTGTTGCATTTTTCCTTTAATGGTGATATCCATTGTTTTTTTTATTACAAACATCAAAGTCATCCATTTTCATTAAAGGTTTTGTTTACCAATGCCGTTCCGGTTTAGAAAACATGAAGGTCACGACCTCCCTTTTGATGTAAAAATTATGAGTCTCAGCAGAGGTTATCAATAATTGTGTAAAGTACATTTTTGTAGTATGATGTTTGTTGATATTGCTAACAGGACAATTCCTAATTTGATATATGTTTAAAAAAAAAATGTTAACTAGCTAATAGTGTTGATGAATTTTATTTACTTTTGCCATCTTCACAGGAATTATCGTTTAAATGTTGGGAGAATTTGGTGATAACTCCTGCTTACTGTTGATAAGTCTTGCTCAGCTCACATGGAATTTGATACAAGTTTTGCTTATGGAGCCAGCAGGTAGATATAGCGGGAGGGAAGGATGATAAGTACTCGATACAACATTTGTGATCAAGTTTGTCAGTGACTTGCGACAGGTTGGTGGTTTTCTGTGGGTACTCTGGTTTCCTCCACCAATAGAACTGACCACCATGTTACAGCTGAAATATTGTTAAAAGTGACATTAAATACCATAACCCCCCCCCTTATTAGGATTTGAAGCTGGACTAGACAGTTTGTTACAACGGAAACATTTTCTGATTTTTACAACTTCTGTGTATGTTAAACATGAGTTTGAAATTTTAGATGATAATGTATTGGAATACAGTTCTTTTTTAAGTTTTTTTTATTTTTTTATCACAAATTGATTAAATTTTTCTCTGCAAGCTGAAAGATACATATGTTTTTCAGTGTCTGTGACCTTGACATTGTTTCATACACCTAGTATATTTTTTTTACCAGAATGAAAAGAACAGATGTGTAAATACAGATAGCATAATACCATGTGATGATACATAGCACAATGTGATGTTTACAAAGTCAAGAAACATACTACATGTGTTTCCACAACTTTTGTGAACTCCTGAGAATTAGAATAGGAATAGAATATATCTGGTCCCTATCAAACAATCAGATTTTGTTAAGCTCACTTTCTTATTTTTTTGTTTTTAATGCATGCCATCACAACTTATTTGTTTTTATGAGGGTAAATATTTGAAAAAGGGAGAGATTTTGTAACTTTTGTGAACTCTTGAGAAACATAATAGAATAATGTCTGGTCTAAATCAAACAATCAGTTGTGTTAAGCTCACTCTCTTTGTTTTTGTTTTTAATGCATGCCATAACAACTTATTTGTTTTTATTGGGTAAATATTTATAAAAAAGAAGATGATTATGTGATGTAGGAAGTTTTATCTAGGTTAGCTTATCTCTTCATGTAATTATATAGGTATTATATATATGGTACATGTTTAACAATGAAAATCTAAGGTAAAAAAAACCCATAGGTACTGAAAGCGCCTGTACCATATGTGAAAAGCTGCAGAACTGTAGCTCTCTTATTCTCTTCTTTTTTGAATAAGGTCACCAAAGAAAAAAATAATAAAAAAAAGACGTGGATTATTATTTTATGTACACAGAGTTTTTTTACTATAAAAAATTAAGTATCTTTAAGAATGTTAAGTGTTTTCAGGCTTGTGAAACCTGTCTGACCAAAACAACAGTAATTACCTTCATTTCTACATTCATGAAATGCTTAATTGAAATCAATGGAAAAATGATTTACACATGTAAAACAAATAGATACTGTTTGCATAGATAATAATTGTTGTAATCACAGAAAGGTGTACCCATTCACCTGATTTAAGTCCAATTAACCAACATCTAGCCATTTTGTAAATAAAAGCTGTAAATATCCCAGTTTGAGATGAAATATAAATATACCTAGATGCATGTATGCCAACAAAGTAATTGGATTTAGGTAATTTTTCTATTCCTTTCATTCTTCACCCTGTTTTGAAATTTATCAGCAATTACACCCCCTTCTCCTGCCCCCTTGCTGCTGTTCAAGATTTTTTCTTATCTTTGGATATTTGAGAATCTTTGTCCAAATTTTCATACTTTCTGTTTGCAGCACCATGCTACTATCACAATAGAAATGTCTATGCCCTTTTGTCCAATTTGTGAAATTATAGCATTATTTCACCTTAAAATACATCTATTATTATTATTGTAGAAAAATAACTATATTGGAATCAATAAAGATATTCTTAACATTGATAATATCTGACAATTAATAAAAAAAAAAGTGCCCTCTGATTGCACAAGTGCCATACCTTTCTAAATTTCTGGGGGAAACATGATATGATATAGCCAGTAATAATGGATATGGAGATATTATGATAAAATATGAATTAATATTGGAATGTCACCATCAAATGTTTTCTTTTCAATCCTATACTTATTTTTTTGTTAGTTAAAACCATATATAGAAAATACATACATACATTATTGTATTTTTGTATTTATTTATGAATTTATGGTTAATATAAATAAATACCTTTGTGATTCCATAAGATTTATAGAAGTATTATATAAAATTATAAATAGATTTTTTTTACACCTTTTAAATCATTGACATGTATTAAGGAGATGTTAAAAATAACAGTTGAAGATTGCAAATGTTGAGAGGGTAAACATTTGATATTTTATAACAAGTATTTGCAGTGCTTTTTTCTCTTGTATTTATAAGGATGGAATAAATAGCCATATCTATTCTTACTTCCAAAACTTACTTGGGCAAAGGATATGCAAAATATTTTGCTGCTACTTGGTTTTTGTCTGTCTTCTTCCCAGAAACCACTTTGACATTTAAATCAAAATAAGCTATCACTGGGAATAATAGTTACTGTTGGTTGAAGTATGAACAAATGTTTTTTGTCTAAAAAGTCAAAGGCATAGCCATTTGAACCAAAAGTTGCCAAGATTGAGCCATTGATAGTTGTTAAGTAATTGTTTCATTCCATGCTATCCAATATACAAAAAATGGCGACCACAATGCTTTAGGATCTTTAATGATCAAATTGCTTTAAAAAAGATTTTAGAAGCCATTTTATTGATTGAATTGAAACTTTGCAGATGTAATTTTCAGATATCATCGTTTTATATGTAGAACCAATTGAGCTGAAGGTCACCTCTATTAAGCAGTCACCTGTATTAAAAGGTCACCTTTTTCTTGTCCTGTCATAGAACATTTGATATAAATTGAACCTCTTTTAAGAGGTCACCTGTCTTATAAGGCCACTTTTTCTTGGTCCCAAGGGTGACCTCTTAATACAGGTTTGACTATATGGATATATAAATGATAGACCTAATTCTTCTGCCTATACAACATATATTAATTAGTTTTTGTTATCTGTCATTGATTGTTATTCTTTATTTTTTACTTTCATACAAAAAAAAATCAAAAATCAAAGAAAGATAACGAAAACTAGTTAATATTTAAGAATAATTGAATGCATTTTTTTGTAGTTTTATAGGCGTGTAAAAGACGTGGACCGAGGCACATTTTTTGTATGAAGTGCGAGCAAGGCACATTTTTTTGTATGAAGTGCGAGCAAGGCACATTTTTTGTATGAAGCGCGAGCTAGCACTTCATACAAAAAATGTGCCTCGATCCACGCTTTTACACGCCTATAAAACTACAAAAAAATGCATTCAATTCTTATAATTACATTTAAATCACACCAAAATTTAATATATTTCGTTGTGAATTTTATTTGTGTTAGATTATTTGCTGTTGGAAATTACTACGCCATTGATTGTTTACATCTGACGTCGTCATGGAGGCACGTGCAAGTTCGGGTTTGAGTTTTATTGGGATGTAAAACATCTCTTTTATAATCATGTGACCACTTCATAACCAATCATATTGTAACATTTCAATGAAAAACGGAAGTAATGTAATTATATACCCTACAGACACAGAAGAATCTGGTCTACATGTATATATACATAATCCTTAAACACTGCACCAAATTTTATAGAGCAATCTAGCAAATACTGACTAGAATCTAGCTCTCCAGGTTCTATGGACTAGGTAATTTCCTTGCTATGAAATACAAATGCTTTGTCAGCATTATATTATAAAAATATATATGAATTTAAACATGTTATTAAATTAGTGTAGTATATTATAAGTATATGTGTAATGCATGTAAACAATGTCATATATATTGTTACATTGTCATAATATCTTTGATGCAATTGTATTTCAGCTGATTTAAGTGACAGGTATATCAGTGTGATATCATTGTCAAGTATGGTTAAGTAGAAGTACAATAATCTTGTATTACAATGTACTACCTTTATAGATCTCCAATTTCATTCTTAATTTTGGTGTTTTAAAAACCATTCATGTGTGCCAAAACTTTTGTTATGGTTAGGGTTATGGTGTTTTACGCCACTTTCAACAATATTTCAGTTATATCGTGGCGGTCAGTTTTATTGGTGGAGGAAACCGGAGTACCCGGAGAAAAACACTGACCTGCTGCAAGTTACTAACAAACGTTATCATATAATGTTTTATTGGTGGAGGAAACCGGATTACCTGGATAAATTTTTTTATAAGATTTCTGGGAGATTATATTTATATAATGTTGTTTATTCATGAAGTATATTGTGACATTCATCATTAAATCAAATGTTTCAGCAAAGTAAATAGTTCTAAGTTCATGAGGTCAAAGCTATAAAACCCAGATGTTGTGTGCAAAGATAACAAGGACACTATCGCATTGCAGACACTATTATGTATTACATATCTGATCAGTTAGTTCATTAAAGTCAGGAGAATAGTAAACATCTTGTAGAGTATTTGGTAGCCTCTCCCCCCACAATATGACATAAATGAAAGTAGTTCTTACCCCTGTACTGAGATCGGAGACCCCATAGTCATAGTTTGGTCGGCTCTGTTGATGAAGTAAGGCAGTCATTTCTTGTTCTGGGAATTATAATTTCTTTTTTTCTGCAGTTTATTTTTATTTTGATTATCAAATCTATCAACCAAAAAAAAAAATCTTTTTTCGAAAATTTATTTTTAAATGATTTATTATTTTTATAATATTTATTTGTCATATTTAATGAAATTCTTCCTGTTTTTTCTTTATATTCATGAAATGTAGATTTTATCTTGTAGAAATAAATACACAGAATTCTCTAGAGTCTGAAATTTTGACATTAGTTGCAATAAAGATAATATTAAACAATAATTTTCTTGAGAACCTATTTTGGTAATGCTATTGTAAATGGCATAAATGATGGACATGAACATGTACAATGGAAGACCCAAGGGTCTATGGGATACAAGGCCTTGGAACCAAATATTAAAATAGACTAACATGTCAAAAACAACATGAATCAGTATTATGATATGTAGATTTAAGTTTGTGTAACTTTAGGTGTCAGGGTCTATGGTTTACCATGTGGTCCAAAGTTTGAAGATTTTAGGTTTATGGTGTTTAACTCCACTTTCAACAATATTTCAGTTTGAAGAAGGCCGCCTTTAGAAGAAAATCAAATTTACACCATAAGAACCAGAATGACACGGCAATTGCATTTTGCTTGAATGTTGCGATACAATGATTTAATTTTGTAACAAGGAATGCCCCATGGTCTATTGAGTTGAAGTCGTGGGAAATCAAAATTTAACATGTGCTACAATAATAGACTTGCTAAAATCCCTTCCTTATTAATAATCCCTTTGAAAATTACTGCTATGAAAATTAAGTCTTGACTGACCACTGATATACTAACTTAACATTTCTTTAATGATTACATGTAGATAGTTAATATAAGTGGTCAGTCAATATCTCAACTGTCATAGCAACAATTTTATTTAAAGAAATTATTAATTAGAAAGGAACTTGTAACAAGCCTACTACAATAGGAACTTGTTCAATAAATTTTCTTATCCAGGTTAGCAATACAGACTCATGTCAGCCTCTTTTTTTTTTTATCTTATGCCTTAGATTATATTATTTGAAAAAATAATATCTGGTAGAATGGTGTCAAGCTGTGAAAACTATATCAATGCATATTAAGCACAGTTTTTTTTTTAATTTCAGGTTTTTGGATCTTATTTAGCATTTTGTGGTATTGGTCTGAAAAATGCCCAGCTTTATGAGAAATCTCTGCTAGAAAACAGAAGGAATCAGGTATGATTTACTTGTTATTGCTTATGAGGTCATGTTACTTCATATGAGGTCATTGATCTGTCTTTGTTTCTATGGTACCATGCTGTGTCATCTGCTGATAGTCAGATCATCTTGACTCAATAGCATCTGTTCTATTGGTTGTAATAAACAATATATTTTTTGTGCATATTATTTTTTTTTTCTATTTTCTAAAATAAACAAACTAGCTAAACTTATAGACCTGTGTATGTCAAAATAAAAAAGAATGAAACGTCTATTATGAGGAGTAAAATTGGCTATAAATGAATGTCTCGTGCTGTGTAAGTAAATAGGCTTACATTATTTATCTAATCTGTACTTGGAATCATCTTACTACAAGTACAAATGTATTGACAGGAAAGATAACTTCATTTGAACTGAAAGTTGATCAAACGGAACTATATCATTGAATCGTAAATCTCTTCATCTCCAGTTTGCACTTTTTTTACATCATAAATCATGATTCTCTGATAAAATCGAGGATCGACAAACTTTAATCTTGTCAGGATGGCATTAACATGTTGCACAAAATTATGATATGATTTAAGTGAGTGAAATGAGTTAGCTGATTTACCAATAGAATGAAAAACAAATACCACACTGTGTGAACAGTTCCAAAATTCAATAGAAAAATCATTAAAAAGAAGCAAAATTGATATGCTTAACATGCAAGTACATAACCACTCACTTTCCTGGCTTGGTACAAGCACTTCAAATATTTTTTTAGCTTTTCTGAATGAAGACTACATAAGTTTTTGTCATCACTTGGCATTTGGTGTCAATTTTCAGAGTACCAGGAGAAACCCACCGAGCTGCTGCAAACTCTTAGACAAATGTTAGGATTTTGTACTTTATATCTGAAACATGTTAGTAATTGTTTCATACTCATAAAAGTTCTTACGATTTTTAAGATATTCATGATGTCAGGACGAACTTTGATTACTGTATTTTATAGTGGTATCTCACATTCATTAAAAAAACCAACCGATAAATGTCAAGTGTATTGATGGTTTTATAAATGTACTCTTCTACCTTCAAAATCAATTTGACGCCTACTTTCCCCTCAGATCTTTTAAAAATACAGATTTAAATTTTGTCAGTATTTTTGTCTTATTTACAAAAGGGCAATAGAACAACAATATGATGCAATTTTATTTTATAATGATCTTTTTAGAAATATAGAATAGGATTTGTCAAGATATCAGTTGTCTTCTGTGTGTAATGTGATTAGCATGTTTCAGTTCAAACTTGAGTTATTTTATATTGAACACATATTCTAAGGAGAGAAATAATTTATTGAATTCCCAGCCTTACTTTTTATTACAAACATCACCATATATTTTTATTTTTTTTACTGCATATGTTTGACTTGCATCTGTCCATACAATAAACAAATCGCTCAAGAAAGGCAATTTGATGTATTGTCTGTCTGAAAATAAAATCACAGAGTCCTAGCTTTACATTTTATTACAAACATCACCTTGTATATAATTTTTTTTTGCTGCAAATGTTGACTTGCGTCCTCCATGCAATAAACAAATCGCTCAAGAAAGGCAATTTGATGTATCTAAAATTCAAATCACACAGACCTAGCTATAGTTTCTATTTCATGATTGATCGGTACTTTTGCTGACCAGCATATACATATAAAATTAATATTCAGGAATAAAAACATTTCTTCCCATGGTGCCTTTGCTTCCAATTAATGATCATGTCCCAGCCTATTATTCATGTGTGAATGTATCATGCTAATGAAAGGTAATTATGAAAACCAGAACCCATTCAGTCTTTTGATGCCTGGATATCAATAGACATTGGCTTTACATTACAACTTAGTGAAAGTAATAAAGTCAAATTTAATCATTTGTAAATTTGGTTTATTACTATTATTTGATAGTATAATGATGAAGCCATCACTATAAAAATCATTCAATAATCTTGTAGAAATTTATTAAAAAAGAAACTAATTTAGTGTAATCCACCTTCATTTTCAATCTAATTGATAAAGTTGCCATATGAGGGAGGCAAAAAGTTATATTAAAATGACATTTTTATTACAAATTAAAACTCTGTAGTTGTCTTGAACTTTGTAAATTACCTGTGTTTTTGATGAAGGTTCCATCATGTTTACTACTCTCATCAAGAACTTTGTTCCCCTTCAGAATTTTTGATGAAGGTTCCATCATGTTTACTCTCATCAAGAACTTTGTTCCCCTACAGAGTTTTTGATGAAGGTTCCATCATGTTTACTCTCATCAAGAACCTTGTTCCCCTACAGAGTTTTTGATGAAGGTTCCATCATGTTTACTCTCATCAAGAACTTTGTTCCCCTACAGAGTTTTTGATGAAGGTTCCATCATGTTTACTCTCATCAAGAACTTTGTTCCCCTACAGAGTTTTTGATGAAGGTTCCATCATGTTTACTCTCATCAAGAACCTTGTTCCCCTACAGAGTTTTTGATGGAGGTTCCATCATGTTTACTCTCATCAAGAACCTTGTTCCCCTACAGAGTTTTTGATGAAGGTTCTATCATGTTTACTCTCATCAAGCACCTTGTTCCCCTACAGAGTTTTTGATGAAGGTTCCATCATGTTTACTCTCATCAAGCACCTTGTTCCCCTACAGAGTTTTTGATGAAGGTTCCATCATGTTTACTCTCATCAAGAACTTTGTTCCCCTACAGAGTTTTTGATGAAGGTTCCATCATGTTTACTCTCATCAAGAACTTTGTTCCCCTACAGAGTTTTTGATGAAGGTTCCATCATGTTTACTCTCATCAAGAACCTTGTTCCCCTACAGAGTTTTTGATGAAGGTTCCATCATGTTTACTCTCATCAAGAACTTTGTTCCCCTACAGAGTTTTTGATGAAGGTTCCATCATGTTTACTCTCATCAAGAACTTTGTTCCCCTACAGAGTTTTTGATGAAACTTCCATCATGTTTACTCTCATCAAGAACTTTGTTCCCCTACAGAGTTTTTGATGAAGGTTCCATCATGTTTACTCTCATCAAGAACTTTGTTCCCCTACAGAGTTTTTGATGAAGGTTCCATCATGTTTACTCTCATCAAGAACTTTGTTCCCCTACAGAGTTTTTGATGAAGGTTCCATCATGTTTACTCTCATCAAGAACCTTGTTCCCCTACAGAGTTTTTGATGAAGGTTCCATCATGTTTACTCTCATCAAGAACTTTGTTCCCCTACAGAGTTTTTGATGAAGGTTCCATCATGTTTACTCTCATCAAGAACTTTGTTCCCCTACAGAGTTTTTGATGAAGGTTCCATCATGTTTACTCTCATCAAGAACCTTGTTCCCCTACAGAGTTTTTGATGAAGGTTCCATCATGTTTACTCTCATCAAGAACCTTGTTCCCCTACAGAGTTTTTGATGAAGGTTCCATCATGTTTACTCTCATCAAGAACTTTGTTCCCCTACAGAGTTTTTGATGAAGGTTCCATCATGTTTACTCTCATCAAGAACTTTGTTCCCCTACAGAGTTTTTGATGAAGGTTCCATCATGTTTACTCTCATCAAGCACTTTGTTCCCCTACAGAGTTTTTGATGAAGGTTCCATCATGTTTACTCCCATCAAGAACTTTGTTTCCCTACAGAGTTTTTGATGAAGGTTCCATCATGTTTACTCTCATCAAGAACTTTGTTCCCCTACATAGTTTTTGATGAAGGTTCCATCATGTTTACTCTCATCAAGAACCTTGTTCCCCTACAGAGTTTTTGATGAAGCTTCTATCATGTTTACTCTCATCAAGAACTTTGTTCCCCTACAGAGTTTTTGATGAAGGTTCCATCATGTTTACTCTCATCAAGAACTTTGTTCCCCTACAGAGTTTTTGATGAAGGTTCCATCATGTTTACTCTCATCAAGCACTTTGTTCCCCTACAGAGTTTTTGATGAAGGTTCCATCATGTTTACTCTCATCAAGAACCTTGTTCCCCTACAGAGTTTTTGATGAAGGTTCCATCATGTTTACTCTCATCAAGAACCTTGTTCCCCTACAGAGTTTTTGATAGAGGGTCCATCATGTTTACTCTCATCAAGCACTTTGTTCCCCTACAGAGTTTTTGATGAAGGTTCCATCATGTTTACTCTCATCAAGAACTTTGTTCCCCTACAGAGTTTTTGATGAAGGTTCCATCATGTTTACTCTCATCAAGAACTTTGTTCCCCTACAGAGTTTTTGATGAAGGTTCTATCATGTTTACTCTCATCAAGAACTGTGTTCCCCTACAGAGTTTTTGATGAAGGTTCCATCATGTTTACTCTCATCAAGAACTTTGTTCCCCTACAGAGTTTTTGATGAAGGTTCCATCATGTTTACTCTCATCAAGAACTTTGTTCCCCTACAGAGTTTTTGATGAAGGTTCCATCATGTTTACTCTCATCAAGAACTTTGTTTCCCTACAGAGTTGTTGATGAAGGTTCCATCATGTTTACTCTCATCATGAACTTTGTTCCCCTACAGAGTTTTTGATGAAGGTTCCATCATGTTTACTCTCATCAAGAACCTTGTTCCCCTACAGAGTTTTTGATGAAGGTTCTATCATGTTTACTCTCATCAAGAACTTTGTTCCCCTACAGAGTTTTTGATGAAGGTTCCATCATGTTTACTCTCATCAAGAACCTTGTTCCCCTACAGAGTTTTTGATGAAGGTTCCATCATGTTTACTCTCATCAAGAACTTTGTTCTCCTACAGAATTTTTGATGAAGGTTCCATCATGTTTACTCTCATCAAGAACCTTGTTCCCCTACAGAGTTTTTGATGAAGGTTCCATCATGTTTACTCTCATCAAGAACCTTGTTCCCCTACAGAGTTTTTGATGAAGGTTCCATCATGTTTACCCTCATCAAGAACTTTGTTCCCCTACAGAGTTTTTGATGAAGGTTCCATCATGTTTACTCTCATCAAGCACTTTGTTCCCCTACAGAGTTTTTGATGGAGGTTCCATCATGTTTACTCTCATCAAGCACTTTGTTCCCCTACAGAGTTTTTGATGAAGGTTCCATCATGTTTACTCTCATCAAGAACTTTGTTCCCCTACAGAGTTTTTGATGAAGGTTCCATCATGTTTACTCTCATCAAGAACTTTGTTCCCCTACAGAGTTTTTGATGAAGGTTCCATCATGTTTACTCTCATCAAGAACTTTGTTCCCCTACAGAGTTTTTGATGAAGGTTCCATCATGTTTACTCTCATCAAGAACCTTGTTCCCCTACAGAGTTTTTGATGAAGGTTCCATCATGTTTACTCTCATCAAGAACCTTGTTCCCCTACAGAGTTTTTGATAAAGGTTCCATCATGTTTACTCTCATCAAGCACTTTGTTCCCCTACAGAGTTTTTGATGAAGGTTCCATCATGTTTACTCTCATCAAGAACTTTGTTCCCCTACAGAGTTTTTGATGAAGGTTCCATCATGTTTACTCTCATCAAGAACCTTGTTCCCCTACAGAGTTTTTGATGAAGGTTCCATCATGTTTACTCTCATCAAGAACTTTGTTCCCCTACAGAGTTTTTGATAAAGGTTCCATCATGTTTACTCTCATCAAGCACTTTGTTCCCCTACAGAGTTTTTGATGAAGGTTCCATCATGTTTACTCTCATCAAGAACTTTGTTCCCCTACAGAGTTTTTGATGAAGGTTCCATCATGTTTACTCTCATCAAGAACTTTGTTCCCCTACAGAGTTTTTGATGAAGGTTCCATCATGTTTACTCTCATCAAGAACTTTGTTCCCCTACAGAGTTTTTGATGAAGGTTCTATCATGTTTACTCTCATCAAGAACTTTGTTCCCCTACAGAGTTTTTGATGAAGGTTCCATCATGTTTACTCTCATCAAGAACCTTGTTCCCCTACAGAGTTTTTGATGAAGGTTCCATCATGTTTACTCTCATCAAGAACTTTGTTCCCCTACAGAGTTTTTGATGAAGGTTCCATCATGTTTACTCTCATCAAGAACTTTGTTCCCCTACAGAGTTTTTGATGAAGGTTCCATCATGTTTACTCTCATCAAGAACCTTGTTCCCCTACAGAGTTTTTGATGAAGGTTCCATCATGTTTACTCTCATCAAGAACCTTGTTCCCCTACATAGTTTTTGATGAAGGTTCCATCATGTTTACTCTCATCAAGCACTTTGTTCCCCTACAGAGTTTTTGATGAAGGTTCCATCATGTTTACTCTCATCAAGAACTTTGTTCCCCTACAGAGTTTTTGATGAAGGTTCCATCATGTTTACTCTCATCAAGAACCTTGTTCCCCTACAGAGTTTTTGATGGAGGTTCCATCATGTTTACTCTCATCAAGAACTTTGTTCCCCTACAGAGTTTTTGATGAAGGTTCCATCATGTTTACTCTCATCAAGAACTTTGTTCCCCTACAGAGTTTTTGATGAAGATTCCATCATGTTTACTCTCATCAAGAACTTTGTTCCCCTACAGAGTTTTTGATGAAGGTTCCATCATGTTTACTCTCATCAAGAACCTTGTTCCCCTACAGAGTTTTTGATGAAGGTTCCATCATGTTTACTCTCATCAAGAACCTTGTTCCCCTACAGAGTTTTTGATGGAGGTTCCATCATGTTTACTCTCATCAAGCACTTTGTTCCCCTACAGAGTTTTTGATGAAGGTTCCATCATGTTTACTCTCATCAAGAACTTTGTTCCCCTACAGAGTTTTTGATGAAGGTTCCATCATGTTTACTCTCATCAAGAACTTTGTTCCCCTACAGAGTTTTTGATGAAGGTTCCATCATGTTTACTCTCATCAAGAACTTTGTTCCCCTACAGAGTTTTTGATGAAGGTTCCATCATGTTTACTCTCATCAAGAACTTTGTTCCCCTACAGAGTTTTTGATGAAGGTTCCATCATGTTTACTCTCATCAAGAACTTTGTTCCCCTACAGAGTTTTTGATGAAGGTTCCATCATGTTTACTCTCATCAAGAACTTTGTTCCCCTACAGAGTTTTTGATGAAGGTTCCATCATGTTTACTCTCATCAAGAACTTTGTTCCCCTATAGAGTTTTTGATGAAGGTTCCATCATGTTTACTCTCGTCAAGAACCTTGTTCCCCTACAGAGTTTTTGATGAAGGTTCCATCATGTTTACTCTCATCAAGAACCTTGTTCCCCTACAGAGTTTTTGATAAAGGTTCCATCATGTTTACTCTCATCAAGCACTTTGTTCCCCTACAGAGTTTTTGATGAAGGTTCCATCATGTTTACTCTCATCAAGAACTTTGTTCCCCTACAGAGTTTTTGATGAAGGTTCCATCATGTTTACTCTCATCAAGAACTTTGTTCCCCTACAGAGTTTTTGATGAAGGTTCCATCATGTTTACTCTCATCAAGAACTTTGTTCCCCTACAGAGTTTTTGATGAAGGTTCTATCATGTTTACTCTCATCAAGAACTTTGTTCCCCTACAGAGTTTTTGATGAAGGTTCCATCATGTTTACTCTCATCAAGAACCTTGTTCCCCTACAGAGTTTTTGATGAAGGTTCCATCATGTTTACTCTCATCAAGAACTTTGTTCCCCTACAGAGTTTTTGATGAAGGTTCCATCATGTTTACTCTCATCAAGAACTTTGTTCCCCTACAGAGTTTTTGATGAAGGTTCTATCATGTTTACTCTCATCAAGAACGTTGTTCCCCTACAGAGTTTTTGATGAAGGTTCCATCATGTTTACTCTCATCAAGAAGCTTGTTCCCCTACATAGTTTTTGATGAAGGTTCCATCATGTTTACTCTCATCAAGCACTTTGTTCCCCTACAGAGTTTTTGATGAAGGTTCCATCATGTTTACCCTCATCAAGAACTTTGTTCCCCTACAGAGTTTTTGATGAAGGTTCCATCATGTTTACTCTCATCAAGAACCTTGTTCCCCTACAGAGTTTTTGATGGAGGTTCCATCATGTTTACTCTCATCAAGAACTTTGTTCCCCTACAGAGTTTTTGATGAAGGTTCCATCATGTTTACTCTCATCAAGAACTTTGTTCCCCTACAGAGTTTTTGATGAAGGTTCCATCATGTTTACTCTCATCAAGAACTTTGTTCCCCTACAGAGTTTTTGATGAAGGTTCCATCATGTTTACTCTCATCAAGAACCTTGTTCCCCTACAGAGTTTTTGATGAAGGTTCCATCATGTTTACTCTCATCAAGAACCTTGTTCCCCTACAGAGTTTTTGATGAAGGTTCCATCATGTTTACTCTCATCAAGAACCTTGTTCCCCTACAGAGTTTTTGATGAAGGTTCCATCATGTTTACTCTCATCAAGAACCTTGTTCCCCTACAGAGTTTTTGATGAAGGTTCCATCATGTTTACTCTCATCAAGAACCTTGTTCCCCTACAGAGTTTTTGATGAAGGTTCCATCATGTTTACTCTCATCAAGAACTTTGTTCCCCTACAGAGTTTTTGATGAAGGTTCTATCATGTTTACTCTCATCAAGAACTTTGTTCCCCTACAGAGTTTTTGATGAAGGTTCCATCATGTTTACTCTCATCAAGAACCTTGTTCCCCTACAGAGTTTTTGATGAAGGTTCCATCATGTTTACTCTCATCAAGAACCTTGTTCCCCTACAGAGTTTTTGATGAAGGTTCCATCATGTTTACTCTCATCAAGAACCTTGTTCCCCTACAGAGTTTTTGATGAAGGTTCCATCATGTTTACTCTCATCAAGAACTTTGTTCCCCTACAGAGTTTTTGATGAAGGTTCCATCATGTTTACTCTCATCAAGAACCTTGTTCCCCTACAGAGTTTTTGATGAAGGTTCCATCATGTTTACTCTCATCAAGAACTTTGTTCCCCTACAGAGTTTTTGATGAAGGTTCCATCATGTTTACTCTCATCAAGAACTTTGTTCCCCTACAGAGTTTTTGATGAAGGTTCCATCATGTTTACTCTCATCAAGAACCTTGTTCCCCTACAGAGTTTTTGATGAAGGTTCCATCATGTTTACTCTCATCAAGAACCTTGTTCCCCTACAGAGTTTTTGATGAAGGTTCCATCATGTTTACTCTCATCAAGAACCTTGTTCCCCTACAGAGTTTTTGATGGAGGTTCCATCATGTTTACTCTCATCAAGAACTTTGTTCCCCTACATAGTTTTTGATGAAGGTTCCATCATGTTTACTCTCATCAAGAACCTTGTTCCCCTACAGAGTTTTTGATGAAGGTTCCATCATGTTTACTCTCATCAAGAACCTTGTTCCCCTACAGAGTTTTTGATGAAGGTTCCATCATGTTTACTCTCATCAAGAACCTTGTTCCTCTACAGAGTTTTTGATGAAGGTTCCATCATGTTTACTCTCATCAAGAACTTTGTTCCCCTACAGAGTTTTTGATGAAGGTTCCATCATGTTTACTCTCATCAAGAACCTTGTTCCCCTACAGAGTTTTTGATGAAGGTTCCATCATGTTTACTCTCATCAAGAACTTTGTTCCCCTACAGAGTTTTTGATGAAGGTTCCATCATGTTTACTCTCATCAAGAACCTTGTTCCCCTACAGAGTTTTTGATGGAGGTTCCATCATGTTTACCCTCATCAAGAACTTTGTTCCCCTACAGAGTTTTTGATGAAGGTTCCATCATGTTTACTCTCATCAAGAACCTTGTTCCACTACAGAGTTTTTGATGAAGGTTCCATCATGTTTACTCTCATCAAGAACCTTGTTCCCCTACAGAGTTTTTGATGAAGGTTCCATCATGTTTACTCTCATCAAGCACCTTGTTCCCCTACAGAGTTTTTGATGAAGGTTCCATCATGTTTACTCTCATCAAGAACTTTGTTCCCCTACAGAGTTTTTGATGAAGGTTCCATCATGTTTACTCTCATCAAGAACTTTGTTCCCCTACAGAGTTTTTGATGAAGGTTCCATCATGTTTACTCTCATCAAGAACCTTGTTCCCCTACAGAGTTTTTGATGAAGGTTCCATCATGTTTACTCTCATCAAGAACTTTGTTCCCCTACAGAGTTTTTGATGAAGGTTCCATCATGTTTACTCTCATCAAGAACTTTGTTCCCCTACAGAGTTTTTGATGAAGGTTCCATCATGTTTACCCTCATCAAGCACCTTGTTCCCCTACAGAGTTTTTGATGAAGGTTCCATCATGTTTACTCTCATCAAGAACTTTGTTCCCCTACAGAGTTTTTGATGAAGGTTCCATCATGTTTACTCTCATCAAGAACTTTGTTCCCCTACAGAGTTTTTGATGGAGGTTCCATCATGTTTACCCTCATCAAGAACTTTGTTCCCCTACAGAGTTTCTGATGGATGTTCTATCATGTTTACCCTCATCCTAATCTTTGTATCTTACCAGACTTTTTGACATGTAATGACAAATAAAAATTCTGATCCTGATTTTTTGTATTTACCAGAATTTTTGATGGTTGCTTTTTCATGTTCACTCTGATCCTGAACATTGTTTTCCCCTCCCCCCCATAGTTTTTGATGGATGTTTTTTCATGTTCACTTACATTCACATCCTTATATGTTAAATCAACTTGATTAGTTTATTCCCTTGAAATGTAATATTGGAAGATAAACATATAGTAATTGGTATGTAAAGGTACACTTATGGTTCTAATAGCTTCAAATGGTCTGATTTCTTTCACACAGAAACATACAATGAGACTGACAATTTAAAGAAAGACTTCTATTTGGATACTGGTAATAACAAGACTATGAACAAATTGTTTTAGCTCATGATAATGCAAATAAGAGCCATATTAGATATTGTTTTCATCTTTTTTATTGTTCACAGTGTCTGTATTGGTCATTTTCTCACATTTCTTATCTATTTCATCTTGATAAAGGACATCACTTACCACGATTTTGGTTGATTGATTGGTTCTAGGATTTTGGTGTCTGTTTATTATACCTCAACAGCAAAGTTGAGGCCGGCATGCTTTTTTCAAAGTATTCTCTGTCTGTAGACACAATCTTATCTAGTGGGGGGAAAATCGCCTTAAGGCCCAGTGCCTTCATATTTTGTATGTACTTATGTACATGTGATGTATAATGAGATGGCAGAGTGTCACATATGAGAATAAGGTCACTGACCTTGACCTTTAACCACAAGGTCAAATGATTGATTTTTTTTATCTTACACCTTTGCTGGGGCAGAACTTTTCTGTCTTAAGGCCTAGTGTGTTCATTTTTGTATGTACATATATTAGGAAAGGCCAGGGTATCACAAGTAAGAATGGGGTCACTGTGAACTTGACATTTTATCAAAAGGTCAATAGATAGATTTTTTAATGTTGAACTTATATATTATAACATGTCGGTAAATGAAAATATTATATACAAATATCACAAGTAAGAATGAGGTCACTGTGACCTTGACATTTTATCAAAAGGTCAAATGATAGATTTTTTAATGTTGAACTTATATATTATAACATGTCGGTAAATGAAAATATTATATACAAATATGTGATGACAAACTGCATAGGCTATGGTCCAGATATGGGTCTAGGATATTTTTTGTGGAAATCATGATACATGTAGAAAGGTGCAAGAATTTTCAAAAAATGCTGATTTTTTCAAATAGATCTAATCACCCATGAGTGTTAGTTCTTTGTACTGATAAGGCATACATTTTGTAATTGGTAGATGTTCTGAATGTATCTATTTCTTACTTGAAAAGACCTCCGAAGCCGCAGAAAAAACAGTAGAATGATATAGCTTTTAGCTCATGTTTTTATTTTTTTACAGGTTTTATTAGATTTAGCACGTGTTATATTTGAAGAACAGAGTAATGTTGCTAATTTGATATACAAGATCATGATGCATACTCAATCACTGCTGCAGTGCTCTAGATGTCAGGTCATGCTCATTGATGACATCACCATGGTAATATATTTATACTTCAATATTTTGTGTGTTTACTGCTTTATTTTAATTAGTGTAGTTTATTTTTTATATTTCATATTTCAGTTAATTACTATTTCAGAGGGAAATACACCTGTATATTAAATATGCGATTGTTTAGAAAAGTGTGGAAGGAACTTGTGTACATTTGTTGAAAATGATCTCTGACTCTAATGTCAACATTTTTACTGTATTGAATGAAACTCAGAAATTATTAATATATTATGGGAAGGAAGGTTAAAATAAACAGTGATGATCAACAATTCCAACAATATCTTCAACAAAGCGAACAATCACCTCTTATCTCAAATTATTGAACACAAAAAAGACCATGACATATGCTGATGGAAATGTAGCCCGTGGTGTGGGACCGGCACACAAATGTGGTAGAAAATGTCCCTTAAGTAAAGAAGAAAAGTTTGAAATTTTATAGACTATACGTAGAATATAGATCTATCCCTTTACAAATTAACAATTTATATCCTAAAAGTAGGGGATGTATGATATCAATTGTATGTGCTTATTGGTGTATCTTATGGTATAATCAGTTGATACAATATGTAAAATTACCCCCCCCCTGTTTCGGTGTCAGTCAAGACACGTGTTACATGTAGAATACCAACAACATGCTGTATTTTTAACCCTCTGCATATTGTATATAATCTATCTAATTTAGTTTAACTTAGATACCAATGGCTTAGGACTGTCTTACTGATGATGTCTTGTCTAACATGTGTCTTAAGACATAAGTAGATAAGGTAGAAAAACTGCTTAACTCGTCATAAAACAGCTTCAACAAATGACGGCTTACCGGAAATTTCGAAAATGAAATACCGGAATCGAATTCTAGAACCGGGAACGACTATTTCCGGTTTTGCCGATAATAAAATAATAATAAAAAAAATTAATGCCAACCGACCCTAGATTTTTTTGACATATGACCGTAAACACACATATTTTTTTAATTGGCCTAACAAACTTTCTTTGTAGATTTCATAAGGTATAATGTACTGTTACATTTAATATCTCAATTCCAATGATATTGTCATGTATTCAGTAGTTTTTATAATTACAATTAAAAGTTCACTTGGCCAAAGGCAATGTTAGCACAGCACCACGATATAGCTGAAATACTGCTAAAGTGAGCTTTAAACATCAATCAATCAATGCAAGTATATGCCAAGTTAACATATGGTCACTGTGTCTGTCATATTTTTGTACAATTTTATCTTGTACCTCTGAAGGAAATCATTGGATCAATTAAAGCCAAAACTGACTTGTATTTTTGCCAAACAAAGGTATATCCAATAGCCCTGTCCTTCATTCAAGCTTGCTTTCATTTGGAGTTGACAATATGATAATGAAATTTTGAACTCATATTGCAGATATTTCTTTGAAATATGTAATCTTTACAATTATGAAAAATAAGTTATTTGAAACCACTGGGAAAAATTTAAACCACTCTTGGACAAGATGGTCATTTCGTGGTCATATTTCAAATCATATGTCAGACACCCATTTTATTTTTTAATCTTAGGTAATGGTAATCGTGTTTAACGCCACTTTCAACATATTTCAGTTATATCGTGGCGGTCAATTTTATTGGTGGAGGAAACTGGAGTGCCCGGAGAAAACCACCGACCTGCCGCATGTCACTGACAAACTTTATCACATAATGTTGTATCAAGTTTTAATCTTAGGAAATGTGATGACAAATTTTATAAAACCATATAATTGATCCAGGACTATTATATGTGCCAAAAATAATTGTTAAATGTAGAACAGTTATTTTAAATACCTGGAACTACAATCGACTAATTAAGGTGTATTGGAACAGCTTTATAACTCTATAATTGACAGATTTTACTTCAAAATCAAAGCTTTTAAAGTTTTGCATTAAAAGTCTTCTGTAAATAGAAAAAGTAAACACCAATGGATTACTTATATAGATTTTTAAATGTTAAAATGTGTTCCTACAAATTATTTCTACTTTAAGTTCAAATATTTTTTTTTACTCCTTTGAAAAGGCTAGTAAATAAATTTGATCAAATTTTAATGTAACAGAAGGTCAAAGATTTAAAGTTTTATATTATAAAATTAAGTAAATTATTTAAGAATATGATATGTTAAAGTGAAACTTTGTATAAATTAAAGCATAAAAGGTTATGTACTTGTTATTTTTGAACTGCTGAAAAACCAGAGTAGAATTTTAAATCTTCTGTCTTGAATCAGTTTAAGGACAGTTAAAATACAAATGTAGTATGATAATATTTAACAATTTTACAAACACAATAGAATAACTCGGGGCCATCATGGTCGAGATTGTATGGTAGTTGGGTTTATAACTACCTATCGCCACTAACTTTGTGAGTTCGAATCCCACTCATGGAGAGGTATACTTGATACAACATTATGTGATAAAGTTTGTCAGTGACTTGCGACAGGTCAGTGGTTTTCTCTGGGTACTCCGGTTTCCTCCACCAATAAAACTGACTGCCACAATATAACTGAAATATTGTTGAAAGTGGCATTAAACCCCATATTCCTAACCCCATTCTGGTGCTAAGTATGTTCAACAGAAATTCCATGAAAATATCTATGTTTTTGACATGTCCATGGTAAATTAATATATATTTTTCCTGGTAGGAGAACATTAATTTGACTGGTCCCTAAAAGAAAGTGTCATATATATGAAAGACAATATATAGGTTTATAATCCTATTTTTAAGTTATACATTCTTTAAGTTGTGTTTTGTTGATCAGGTGCTAGACAGTTTAATATATTCTAAAGAATTCACTTTGAATAAAACTAACAGTAACAATGAGTCATATCAATTGTTGCACCAGACCTTGGCCATGATATTTTGATATAGGGTCCATATTGAGAAAATTAATTTGTTACATAACATATTGTAATATAGACTTATTAATTATGAGATGGCCATGAAATTCTTTATGCTTTCAAATTGTGTCTGATGGCCCTGACCTCTCCATGATGGCTGCTGTGACTAAAATAGAAATTTCTTTAACTGACCATTACTCTTTTATATGCTTAGTCAAAATGGGCTGCAGCTGTATGTCAATAAGTAGTTCTACATATGCTGTAGTTCTGGGTTTTTTTATGAAAATTTTCTTTTAGCACTTTGCAGAAATTATTGTTCCAACTTAGACTAAAGTAGGCTGAGAAGATGATTGGAGGGTCCACTTTCAAAGTTGTATGTGGCAGTTTCACCCTCATTCAAGCTGGTTGTCTGCCTTTACTAAAAAAATGTTTATTTTAAGCTGGAATTTTAATTTTAACATTTTCAACATATGTTCCAACCTTTTTCTATGAAATTTAGAATTTAAGTTGAAAACCAGGTGAGCCTTTGGTTTATTCTCTCTTGTAAAAAAAAAGTTGTACATTTACGAATAAGTTTGTGCAAATAAAATAACTTTGGAAACCTGTAAAAGCTAAAAGTGCCTTTTATTTGAATTGATACTTCCCTTAAAATGATGAGATTGTCATGGTATAAATGGTATCATTCAGTTTTAACTTTGATCTTTTAAATTATTCATTGTACAATGATAAGAATAATATAAGTACAATGATCATAAGGTCAACAAAAAAATAATTGTACTTCCACTAAACCTACCGATCCTAATTTTTAGTACCTACACTAAAGTGTTTATTATCATTTTCAGACAAGCATTGTAAAAGTCAGATTATTGCCCTGTATAACCTAAGTAAAAAAATTGAGGGGAAAAAATCCTAGCTACATACCCTATTTTTCTCAAGAATGTTATCGGAGGAAACACAGGTTTTTTTTTTGTCTAATAGATCCTAAATTAAGTCCTTTTACTTTGGTCGAAGACCGAAACTACAAATCATGTCGTTTGATGATTCATGTCACTTGTGCACGAGAAGACCTGTACTAAAGTGGTATCAGTATCATATCGGATTTTTGTGACGTAAAAGATGTAATTCTGCTTTGATTTATATTAGTATATCATCTGAAAATAGCATTTTGAATTATGCAATAGATGTTTATCTCCTTTTAAAGACACTTGATAACAAGTCCCTATGCTGCTTTTAATATATTTCTTGCTGGAAATGTGAAATGAATAATGACAAATCTGGACATAGCCTTATAAGACAGGATAATTGAAATGAAATTGATTTTGGAAATTGCGTCTGACATTGCAACAAGGTGAATGATAATTTATAAATGATTATTTCCCATCGAGATTGTTTTAATTTCTAAATAGGAAGCATAAAATTATATTGATAGATCCTTTAAATGGTCTGTATCTATGTCAACCAAGCACATTTAGCATATTAATTTCTTATAATAGTAGCTTATCAACACAATAAGACTGTAAACCGTAGCTTACAAGTCAGTTCTGCCTTTTTTCAGATATTCTAAGCTACCAATCTATAGTGCTACATCTAGGCTGAAGTAGTTATTACTGCTATATGTCAAATGTTTTAAATGAATCGGCTTTTATTGAAAGCCTCTAATCCGTTATGATGCTCTCACAGATTTTTTTTCTCTAAATGGCTTGGATCTGTTGTAGGGAGTAAATGAATAGTATTCTCAGTGTGTTTATTTGATTGTCAAGCTCTCTGTAGCTATGGGTCTCCATTTTATTTGACAGACAGGCTCTCTCTGTACGAATGTTCTGTGTTGACTTGACACCTTAGTTTTATGACCTAAATGCTGAAACCAATAGGATTTTATTTCTATTGAAAATTGTGTCTTACTTGACATTCAGGCTTTATCCACTGCAATTTCCACTTGACTGTCAGCTATGTTTTATTTGATATTTTGGCTCTCTAAACTAAGATTTTCTCTTGACTGTCAACTATGTTTTACTTGACATTCAAGCTCTCTCCACTAGGATTTGCTCTTGACTACCAGCGATGTGGTATTTGAGTTCCACTAGGATTTCATCTTGACTGTCAGCTGTGTGATCGTGATCGTATGGTAATTGGATTTACAACTACCTATGCAATCAATGCTTATCACCACTAACGTTGTGAGTTCGAACCCGGTTCAGGCAAGGTGTACTCAATACAACATTATGTGATAAAGTTTGTCATTGACCATTCACTTACAACAGGTCTATGGTTTTCTCACGGGTATTCCAGTTTCCTCCACCAATAAAACTGACAGCCACGATATAGCTGAAATATTGGTAAAAATGGTGTTAAGCACCATAAACCAAACCAAACCTCTTGCCATATTTAGCCTTCAAACTCTTTACACTAACATGTCCCTATGACATTTATACATGTTTGTTTTGACATTAAAACTTACTGAAAAAAAGGATTTTTCCTAAAGTTAGAGCTTATAGTCTTATTTGATCTGGATTATGTGTCTTTTAATGACTAGGATTTCCTCTTTACTAACCATTTCTATCTTGTCTGAGATACAGACTTTTTCTCTAGACTTTCTCTAACATGACAGCTTTAGTATTATTTGACATCTTTTCTCTACAACTAATGTCTTGTTTGACCTTGACTGATTTGTTCTACCTGACTGGCAGTTGATCTGTTATTCTGTCTTTAGTGTCTGTTCAATAAAAGAAGATTTAAATGACAGCTTCAGTCTAATGACAGTTGATCTGTTATTCTGTCTTTAGTGTCTCTTCAATAAAAGAAGATTTAAATGACAGCTTCAGTCTAATGGCAGTTGATCTGTTATTCTGTCTTTAGTGTCTGTTCAATAAAAGAAGATTTAAATGACAGCTTCAGTCTAATGGCAGTTGATCTGTTATTCTGTCTTTAGTGTCTGTTCAATAAAAGAAGATTTAAATGACAGCTTCAGTCTAATGGCAGTTGATCTGTTATTCTGTCTTTAGTGTCTGTTCAATAAAAGAAGATTTAAATGACAGCTTCAGTCTAATGGCAGTTGATCTGTTATTCTGTCTTTAGTGTCTGTTCAATAAAAGAAGATTTAAATGACAGCTTCAGTCTAATGGCAGTTGATCTGTTATTCTGTCTTTAGTGTCTGTTCAATAAAAGAAGATTTAAATGACAGCTTCAGTCTAATTTGACCTTCATGTTCTCTCTCTCTCTCTCTCTCTTTTGGGTGCAGCTTTTTCTGTGCCCAAATAGTAGTTGAAGAAACATTGGCCTATGTAATAAAAGCTGATTGCCACCAAGATTTGTGACATATTCTCACACCCATAGTGTATTTGACAGAACCATACATGATAAAGTTGTTGGGCCGTTGTGGTCGTGATTGTATGGTAGTTGAATTTACAACTACACACTGTAATTAGTGCCCATCATCACTGAAGTTGTGAGTTCGAATCCTGCTCATTATGTAATAAAGTTTGTCAGTGACTTGTGACAGGTCTATGGTTTTCTCACGGGTACTCCAGTTTCCTCCACCAAATAAAACTGACTGCCACAATATAACTGAAATATTGTTGAAAGTGGTATTAAACACCATAACCCTAACCTCTACATTATAAAGTTTGTCAGTGAATTATAGAAGGATGGTGATTTTTCTCTGTCTGATCTATTTTCCTACTCCAATAAAACATATCTAGATATGAAATATTGGTCAAGATGGAATGAAATGCTCATAATCCTAATCTTAATCCATTATTTATACTATAACTAATTGACGAGTTTCATTATCAAAAATATGTCACTCATGACCAAATAACGTTGTAACTCACTCATGCGCATTATTTGGTCATGAGTGACATATTTTTGATAATGAAACTCATCAATTAGTTATATACAATTAATAGTCTTTTGCTTAGGTTAATACAAGTTTTTATGGACCTTAAAAACGATTTCTAAGGCCCATAAAAACTCGTATTGACCGATACAAAAGACTGTAATTGTTTTATTACATTAAAATGAAAAGTGAAAGTGAAACCAAGTCTCCGAGATTTCTGCAAATCTCCGTTTGACTTCTGCAAGCCCATCGCCTGCGTCGGACATGATAAGATAAGATAAGATAAGATTTTATTGATTTAAAATCCAAAGGTTGGATTGTCATCAAACAACAAACGATACATTCAACTACAACATGCGGGAATACACAAATATAAACATTCAGATTCAGACATGATGATTACTTCTTCTTCTTCTTCTTCTTCTTTCTTCCGTATTGACGTCCAGGTTTGAACCACCAAGTATAAACTTGTATTAATTTTTCTTTTTTAAGAGTTGCACTATATGCACCTTATTTACACCCACAGTATCGAATAATTAAAAATTTCTAAAGTAACGCTAATACGACAATTCTGATTGGACGAAATTTCACATTACCTTTATGTCCATAGGTCGAATAGAAATAGAATTCACGTGATTCTTTTTGTAGATTTCGTTAGAAAACGAAAGTGAAACCAAGTCAATATGAGTTTTAATCAAACAATATCAAATTTTACGGAATGTCAGGTGACAGCATGATAACCAATAAAATTGTTTAAATAAAATCATCATGTAATAATAGTACCGTATTTATTATATAGATAAAAAAAAATGTTTCGAATCGAATTTAATATAAAATGAGTTTAATTACACTATATTACGTGTGTAGCGTAGGGATATACTATAATGTGTATCGCTTCAAAAAACATGGCGCCACCCACCCACGACAATAAAATAATTAAAATGCTTACCTTGAAATATTATTTTAGTTAAATTTGATCCAAATTGAAGCGTACGCGAAGCCAAATAACGTCTAATTTTTACGTTTCAAACTGGAAGTCTTCATATGACGTCGACAACGAAATGGCGTAAAATATAGCGAGAGTGAAATTAAAATGGTAATTTCACTAGTGAAATTATCGTTTTTATTTAACTTGGAAATCACGGTATTTCATCGATATCTTTTAATTGGTAGTTGTGAAACACATTAATATATTAAAGCATTGAATCCTATGTTTTATTGTATTATGAAAAGAAAGTTTATATGTTATTTCTCAATAAAATATTTGTAAATCAACTGGTAGCTATTGTCTAATTTGACCTTTGGTTGACCCCACTAAGGATTCTAATTCACTGATAGCTTATTTAGGCCCTTTGGTTTTTAATGCTCCCAAAGACTTTTAATGTGTTTGACTTTTCAATCTATTGACTGTAAATGTACCTGATAAATGTCATTCCAGAAAGGTGTCGTGAGCACTAAATTTTATATCTACGTAACCTTTTTATTATTAGACTTTCTCTAATATAATATAAAATTTAATTTCTTATTTTACGCTATTTTAGGTTCCCTCCACATATACAAATGGTTGATAAAAAAAAAGTTAATTTATATTAAAGTCAGTTTCACTTCTGTCTGGATAATAACAATATGCTGACATTTTACATACAGATAATTGTATAATAAAATTGAATATATATCATGAAATGAATATTTTTTTTTTTTAATATTGATACTATATTTTAAAAGGGTAAACTCATACAAGTACACTCACACATGTATTCCATATTTTTTCTTAATTTTTGGATGGACTAATGAACTCTGATAAGGAATCGTTTATTTGATTATGTTTCAGCTTTCAAAGCTATTTAGTTTTCAGCTGCTACTTTGTTTATTTTAATTTACAAAGAGATTTGTTTTGTTTTTGTATTTTATAGATGAATATTTTAGCTTTCAAAGTTCTTTAATTTTGAGTTGCTATTAAGAAAAAAGAATTGCTTTGTATTGTTTATAGATGGATGTTTTTCGCTCAAAATTAGACAAAGGCAAAAAGTCGGGTGAAAATGTAGATAAAAACTGGACGGTATGTAGGTGTTCTGCGATACTAATGCTAGACTATATATAATAACCGCATGTCCAGAGCTTTTGTATAGCATTTAACCATTAGAGACTTGTTTAAATATTTGGACTAATATTGGTCTTGAAATGGAAGGTACAGTCCAACCTGTATTAAGAGGTCACCTTTGGGACAAAGAAAAAGTGGCATTATAAGTCAAAGTAGTTCGACAGAGAACGTCTCCTGCAACGTGATACAACATCTTGTATCAGACAGGCGACTATCGTTAATTTCAAAGGAAAACGTATATAATGTTAGATAATATACAATTATTGACTTTTAATGAGGTCTACTCATGACTATACGGACCTGGTCAATGATTGATTAACCTCGGCCAACAATCAATCATTGACCAGGTCGTATAGTCATGAGTAGACTGAAATAAAAAGTCAACAACTGCTTTATTTATATAATAATGTTGTGTTAGCAATGACTATGCCAATGTAGTGGTCAGGGTTGAAGACATAGTGCACAACCCAAAGTGGAGTGCACTATGTCTTCAACCCTGACCACTATATGGCATAGTCATTGCTAACACAACATTATTATTATTATTATGCTGACTGTTATATGTAGACAAAATATATTGAGAACTATTACAATAAAGGAGGTCCTGATATTGGTGACTAATATGTTGGATCAGATAGTCTTGAAAGTGTGAGAATATTCTTTGTTTCATTTAAGGCTTTGAAAATATAAAGATTTTTGAAGTTTGAAATTTAATTAACAACAATAACAAGTATTAAAAAACAGTAACATGAATAATAGACGACTATGATAGATTGACAGATTGGATCCGCCCCCTTCCACGTGGACTAGCTATATATAGCTTGACAGACAGCTGAAAACCCAACCTTCCCTGCATGAAACTGGCATAGTAGATGTACTATTTTCGCATAGTATATCAACGCTATATAATTCTTTGCGATATATGCCAAAATATCGTATGAACTTATATTACGGATTTAGTTTGTTACACATATTTTCATTGGTTCTTCAACCCTGAATGTCAGCATATATTCGGAAAACAGACGGGGTATATATTTCAGTCCCCAAAAACGATTAAAACATGGACAACAAAACATTACACTTCACTGAATCAATGGTATAATACGGAATAATAAATGTATTTTTACCAAATTAAATGCTGTTTTTATACTCAAAACGGCTGCATGAACAAAAAAATATTACAACGGTTAATTCCGTCACAAATACCTGATCGATTCAGCAAACTCCTATGTTCCACGGCTGTACCATAACAAATAAACAAAACGTTGAGCCTTGAAAACTTTCGACGTCATGAGGCCACATCAAGGTTTTATTTACATGTTGTTAACATTTAAATTATTGAAACTGTTTCGCAAACCCGTTGTTTTGTTATGTGATATATTAATGTTATATTTATTAAGTTTATAAAATTTACTACATATGAAACTGTATTGATTTAGAAATTTAGTACAGTATTTTCCTTCATGAGACACCCCATACATGAAATATGATGCGACACATATTTTGACGTCATTGAAGAATGACGTCAAAGGTACGGAACCGGACATCTAGAGATACGAAAAATGAAAATAAAAGAGGAAAATTTATTTAATACAGTTGGATGTTGTATTTAAACAATTGTTAAAACCGTAATATATCTGTTATTCAGCTATCAGACAGGGTATATAATGTGACATGTCACATGTCACATTATATACCCTGTCTGATAGCTGAATAACATATAATATTACAAATGAAATTTACAGAAAGCATAATAATAAATAATAAAGAATTTTTCAAACTTTTCAACAGTATATTCAACAAAATAGGCTACAATTGTTTTATCATTTTTCAAGATTATTTAAATATTAAAATTTAGAAACATGATGAAAATTTTGAAATCTTATTAAATTTTTGAAAGTTTTGAAATTTTATGAAAATTTTGATTTTTTAGAAAAAAAATTAAATTTTGAAATTTTTGAAAATTTTGACCTTTTTTTACAATTTGATTGGCCGACTGGAAATGAAATCTCGTCTCTGGTTGGACAACGTTGAAACACCGAATATACCTCACGCAAGGTATACTCACTCTGAGGTAGAGTTGAGAAAATGCTGTTTAGGCCAATCAGTGAAAAGCAAAATTCCTTATCATTTGATAAACTATTGAAAAGTTTGAAAAATTCCTTATTATATAATAAAGCAGTTATTGACTTTTAATTTCAGTCTATGTCTTGAGTAGACCTCATTAAAAGTCAATAATTGTATAATAATTACTAGATATAGTAGAACCTGTCTAAACTAAACCTCCTTCAGGACAGACTTTTGTGTTCGTAATATACACGTGTTTGGTTTATACAGATTAAATTAATAAAGATTTCCTACATTGGGACTTTTCAAAATTTTTTATTACAGGATACAGCTTTTTTCAGTATTCACCTTAGACAGGTGTCACTTGTCTGTTCTAATAATTGATAGGTACAATACATTAGGACTTTATTTAAACAGGATTCCATTTTATTCAGGGTTCAGTTTAGACAAGGTTCACTGTATGTTCTAGTTACTCAGATGGGTACATGTTTACTGGTTTGGCCTAATTTCAATTTAAACAAATCCAAATGGTAATACCCAATACCCTCTATCTATTGTCTAAGGGATACTATAGGTAGATTGTCAGGAGTATTACATATACAAGTACTTCCACCTTTTAAAAGTCTTGGTGGATTAAGACGTTTTTATAGTTTACGATTGTCAGTGTACTACATGTACTTCCACCGTTTAAAGGTCTTGCTGGATTAAAAGGTCTTTTTAAGGTTGAGGATAAATTATATTGTTATTTGTGGTAATATTTATACATTGGTCACAGGTGTTTATTGTTTATAATGTACAGTATATATATTTATTGATATGTAAAAAAGCAATTGTGCTTTAATGATTTTCGATCCTCTTTATATATTTAACAGAGCATTGTTTGTTTATTTTTTATGTATGTTTATGATAGGATTATGATAATTTTCTTTATTATTCCGTTAACGATTTATATTGTAACTCCAAAATGTCTTCAAACAGTACAAGTTATCTTAAAACACCCGAGTAAAATCTTTATAAGCATATTACCATAAGTAAGTCAGGTGGTGATGTAAAGGAATTATAAAATCCTGACTATATGAAAAAATAAATAACTTTTTTTAAGAAAGCTTGTAAAAAAAAAAATTACCATAAGAGTTCTGTGATAAAAATTTTGTTGTTCTGTTTTCACTATAGATAATCATTCTTATTATCTTATGTTAAAATTTCTAACATGGTGGACATTTAGACCATTTTTGTTGTATGGTTAGCATCTCACCTTTAGTGCAGTAGATCATGAGTGTTCCCCAGGCGGAGTCAAACCAAAGATTTGCTGATTCTACACTAAACTCACAAGATTAAGGAGTAATAACAAAGACACCCTGGATGTATAGGAGTCAGTATTTTGTGTCGGAGTATAGTGACATGTCCACCTGAAGATTGTTTTTTGTCTGTCATTTGAAGATTTTCCAGCATCAGTTTCTGATTTTATGGTTGGAAATTGGTTAAACTAATATTTTAGACCATCAAATCACACTTGATGCTACCAAATCTTGGAATACATCGCAGATATCTCCATTCTAATGAAATATCTAATAAATCAGCATTAAATTGTATGTTTGGTTAACCAGATATATTGTTTCTGCATGTACGAAGCATCAATCAAGTAATTGATGCGGGCAAATATTTGACACCATCCAATCAGTGAAAGGCATTATATAAGCAACTGCATTAGAATATACTTCCATCAAACTAACACAGAAATATTCCTTTGCTTCTGTATTAAGTAGTTGACAACACTGATGTCGGGGCCTCTGTTTTCGTGTTTTTTTTTGCTTTTTAGATGTTTGTATTAAATATTGTGACCATTGACCTCAATTCTTTGGTGTTAATATTATATAATAAGTATTATGTTATTGTGACCTCGGATTTCTTCTTCTAAAAAAATTACAGAATATAAATAAGAAAATAACTTAATATAAGTACTTATTTTGAACGTCTGTGACACTGCATTATAATTTAGTATTACCGTAATCGGGCTTACAGCAACATGGTTATACCATGTCACCGAGGGTTTTGTGATGTCACAGGATATTATACACTGACTCTGGCAGGAAGCTATATAACCTGTAATGACAAAATAATGAGATGAGGAAACATTGATTCAGGCTCCAGCTGTAGAGGGTGGAATGAGGGGGTTCAAATGATCGATCAACCGGTTTTTATTCTTTTTGATCTTGAATGTTAGGAATATGAATTAATATTACAGAAAACCTTTTTTTTTTTTTAGATAAAGGTTAATACCTTTATTGTAACTAAAAAAATAATTAAAAAGGATTATGCTAAATTAGAATTTCCAATTTCATTTGTTATTGAAATTCAGTGATGAGCCCTCCTAATATACTGAAAATGATATGCTAATAACTACATAATGTAATCATGAAATAATAAGCTTAAATCTGGTGTCACTCAGTGAAAATCCATTGAATGACGTGCCAAAGAAAAGAAGATCTATTTCAAACTGAAAATATAAATGTATTTCATTATGGTTTTGTCAAGGGCTGTTAGAAGAAAAAGAAAGTGTTTTTCTATTTCGAAAGCGTACCAAAATATCCCAGAGGATAATCTTAAATTTGATTAGTTTTTTTGCCTGACGTAAGAGATCTTACAGAGGATTTCAAGGCGGTAGCTAAATTCTCTTTCTTACGTCAAGCATTAATTCTTACAACAGAAATAATTTCTTATTTCTTGTAATAATTTTTTTTATTTGGAATCGAAAAGTACCAAGTAATTGTTCTTTTTATCCCACGTAATAATTTTTTTTATTTGGAATCAAGAGTATCAAGTAATTTTATATCCCACGTTTCGTTCAACTTATTAGGACTTATTTGATATTTATTTAGTTACGATTATTGCATCACAATGGTACTTCGGTCTTCCCAGCATACAATATAAAAATGAAGGATTGTTATACAAGATATAAATGTCTTTTGCTTTCTGTCTCGTGTTTTTGATGAATAGTTTACTGGCAATGTTAAACACCAGTTATTTTGATATGAAAGATATCCAAAATCTCACTATAGGATTTGATCTGTCATATTTCTGACGCCATGGTGTATAATATCCAGTGCCCTCTTGTCAGATTCGAAGACCTGTTGAATTATTCAAATCTTGTTGGGATAGTATAAAATATTGAATTTATAAGGATGTGCTTAAATCTTAGTCCTTGGTGACTTAGCATGATATTTAAGAGATTACGCGAGATGAATATGTTGATTTTTATACCTTTATCATCTGTTGACTTTTTCGTCAAATATCTACATATTCATTACGTTTATTATGATAGTAGGATTGTAAATGTATACATGCTACCATCCCTATCCTGTATCATGACAGCTATTTAAAAATCTTGAGTGTTGAGAGTGCAGATCTACTTAAAATAAATGTATTGGACACTTTAGCAAGTTCTAAAACACTAAATATTTGATAGAATTTAAATATCCGTGGTCAAGTTGTCCTTTATCTGTTTAACACCCAACTGTTGTATCCCTGATCAGCTACAGTGATACCTGTGAAAGTCGACCCTGAATAAACCGGAATTCTGTAGAAACCAAACTTTTAAGTTAACTTCCAATGTAAGAATCTTTCTTAATTTAACCTGCAATAACCAAAAACCTGTCTCTTCTGAACACAAAGTTTGGTCCCAAGGAGATTCAGTTAAGACAATTTTCACCCTAATTTATTTATTTCATGTAGTTTGTTTAAGGATGAATGGAAATTAAGTATCAAACTCCTTTTCTGTGAAAACATGATCACTATTGTGATATATGAGAGATCAGAAGGGACTTTCAAGGACTAAGTAACTCAGATATGTTTAGTTAGATGAGGGGAGAAATGTAATTTAGGAGTAAGCTGTGTTTGTGTAAAATCATCAAAATTGATGTGAGAAAGCAGAAGGTGTCTTTCAAGACAGTAATCAGTGATACTGTTTTACTTCAATGGTACCACAAAGGAAGTGTATCTGTGATCTATTCTTCAATATACAAAAAAAAAGGAAAAACATCTTAGACTTGAATATATGATTTTCAATAAAATGTGACAGTCGAGCGATAGAGGAAATCAATGTTAATAATATAATAATCACTTATTTTTCACCATTGAGAAGATATTGGTTTGCTCATGTTCACTACAAGGTGTTGTCAACTTGTTCTTGAAATTAGACTTATCGCTTGATGGCTTCATCTACTACTGTACATGCTCAAATTATGATATATGTAGTTGAAAAAATTGTTGAAAGTTATGTGAATCAATCAATCAATCAATCAACTTGTACCTAAAATTTGAAAGTTTATCAATTGTTCTTTGTTTCTTTTGGGGAACTCTGGCTTCACCCACCATTGAACCTAGTCACTGTGATATGCCACAATAGCTGGACAAAATTCTGAAATTGGTATAAATCAAACATTTAAAAAAAAATTGATCAATCATCATTTTAAGCTAGCCATCAAGGCTATCATTTTATTCTAACAGCCAACTTATCATTTTATATGAGTTTTTATTTGTATCTTAATTTTATTAATTTTTAGGTTATGTTTTGTTTACATTTAATTATAAATATGACATAATGATAAATCATATGTTGTTATCAATTTATTAATCATGCAATGTAGAATGCATGGTTCTGCGTTTGCTTTTATTTTGTATGCATGAATATGTGCTCCTTTTATGCTTAGTGTGCTTTCATTTTTTATTTCAGAACAAAAACAAAGATTATCCTAAGCGCAAAGTGGTGAATGTTTATTTTATAAAAAATATATTTGCACTTTCTTTTTGTGTTGGTTTCACAGTATTTTGGGCTATCCTTTTTTTTTGCAATAATCTCACACACACATATATATCTATAATACTTAGTCACATTCTATTGCAATAGAATCCATCTTGTAAAGAAGCATTAAGGCTTACATTGATATTAATGTACATATCTAATGGTAAATTCTGGAACAAAGGCATTTTAAATGCACTTTGTAAAGCTTTATGCCTGACTATTTCTAGTTTTACAGCTCTTCTAGTCAAATATAGAGTTAAGCTCGTGTAAATTATGTGGGTCTAAATTTCATTTTTTTTTTTAATTTTACGAACAATCTCATTTATTCTTCAGTTTGAAAAAAATTTAATTGCAGTAATATATTACAAAATTTCTAATCAAGTGTCTTCCCAAAGGCTTTTAGCGAAATTGCGAAATGTTAATATTTTATGAGCAGATGAGCAGTTTTCCTTGTTTTTTTTAAGATGTCAGTGTAGCATTTCTATAAGGGTGCAATTAAAATCTAGAAACATTGAAGAAATATATTGTTTAGTTCACTTCACTACTTCTCTTGTTTGTATAAGATAAATTTCTTATTGCTTTCATTACTTCAACAGATAATTATAGAAATTAAAGAGAACTATGATTGGTATTGAAGGGTAAAGTACTTTTATCAGCATTTTAATTTATAACCCAAAGTTTGATGGAAAAAACAGCTACTAGGTATCATGATTGAAATGCCAGTAATTTATTTTATGAAATAGGTAATTTGTTTATAAATTGCAAAAGTCAAACAGTATAAAGCTTTGAGTGCACTCAAGTACAGTCAAACCTGCCATGCAGTCACCTGTATTAAAAGGTCACCTTTTTCTTGTCCTGTCATTGAAAATTTCATACGAATGGAACCTCTTTTTAGAGGTCACCTGTCTTAGAAGACCACTTTTTCTTTGTCCCAAAGGTGACCTCTTAATACAGGTTTGACTGTATACATAATTATCCCTGGACAACAGCAAACTACACAGGAATAAGAATATACAAGCTAGTGATAATTATTTACACTCTGGTCTTTCCTGGGAACTATTCTTTTATTACACAGGGTGAGCAGGAACAATAATAAAAATGGTCACCTTCCGATGGACAGCAATGGGAATGATATTTGTGTGGGTTTTATTTTTTTTTGTTAGATAATGGTGAATGTGTACACAAAGTAATGATATTGAATGTTTGGTTTGAGGCCAATCTTTTTTACTTAATCTAAAATGCATGTTGAAGATTAGAGACAAATCCCTAACAAACATCACTTTGTCTATACTAGAAATCCAGTTTTGTTTTACAAATCTAATTTGTCTAATTTTTTCACAAAAGTGTGTCTAATTTTGATCGATTTTATTTTAGAGAAGGGAGACAGAATAGTTGTTTCTCTCACATAATTTAATGGGAGGGGGGGGATTTCTCATCAAATAGTATTTGTTATTTCAGGTTTTCAGCAAAAGCTTAAAATGAAATTAATTTGAAATAAGCATTTATGTGTGTAATTCATATATATATATATTAGATAACTAATCAAATGAAAAACCTAAAATACCACACTGTCAATGAGGAAATATTGTGAAGCCAACATTAAGGTACACAGGTTGCAGAACTTACAGTCAGATTTCTTTTATTTTACAACTTCTTCAATCTACATGTTAAAAATCATCATCTTATTGAAAATTAACTTGTTCTCGCCATGATATAGCTGAAAAATTGTTGAGTTAGTGTTAAACAACAATCACTCACTCACTCACTCACTCACTCACATGTTAGATTTTTTGTAATATTAATGTCATAGTAGATTATCATACTATATTTTACCCTTGAAACTGATTTTTTATGAAGATAGCAATTTTTCTTTATGATACTATAACTCAATGATAATTTTAGCCAGCAATCAGGTCAATATTACAGGTAAATTCCAACTCTATCATTCCTTCTCTAAATGTGTTGGTGATCAAAATAGGTGGTTCTCTCTGGGTACTCCGGCTTCCTCCACCACTAAAACTGGTCGCCATGATATAACTGAAATATTGTTGAAAGTGGCGTTAAAACACCAAAAATCAAATCAAATCAATCAAAATAGGTCTATATTATTGCATTAAAAGGTATCCACTCTTCTCAGGCTCATTGTCAATCTAATTAAAATTACATGTTTGTTGTATCTTTTTTCCTTTTTTTCTTTGGTGCTACACTAACTAACATCTGTGTGGGGTCACTTCAGGGTTCATTTTTTCAACCAACCAATCAGCGATGAGCCTGCTAAATCTTTAGGTATTAATACCAATCACAGAGTATATGCCAAGAGCTGTTTTCCGATTGGTCAATAAATTTAACTGTTGTGCATGTGATTGGATGGACAAAGATGAATGAAAGATAACCTGACTTGACCCCAAACAGATGCTGTTAGATGCTAGTGCATGGTCAAAGATTGACATTTAAAAAAGATACAACACACATAAAATTTTAATTAGATTGGTTACATTGCATGTTATGATTAGTCATAGCAAGTTATTTACCTACTCCCCCCTCCCAACAGAATAGTGGGGTTTTTTTCAAATACAGGTTTGAGCTATATTTTTTAGAGTAGAAGTAGGGCAACATATGAAATAAGATTCATGTTATTTTCAATTATAAATGTCTTAATTATCAAGTATACTTGTTTTCCAAGGTAAACCCCATTTTGCAATTAATTCTCTTTAATACATTTGTTCAAAATCATTGTATTATGTAGGAATGACACTTCACCATGTTCACAAAGAGCCACATTATCAGAAATATTCTTATTACATATAATTAGTCTCCTATTCATCCTGATAATTGTTTCTAATGACCCATCAATAATAGGATGATTTAAAATCACAAAAAAAATACAATTTCAATGGTTATTTCATCATGAAATACAACTACATCAATTTAAGAAACCATTATAATGAAAACAAGCTATTATCTCTTGAGAAGGCTTTTAGCTTCTTGAATACCTTTTTTTTACATTATTTTTTTTATGTTAAAAAAAGACTTCATGAAATTGTCATTTTGAAAGAATGATTTTATTTTATATGATCCTGTCTAAATATTTAATAACGGCATTTAGGGTTATGGCGTTTAAAGCCACTATCAACACACAACATTTGAAGTCTACACTGGCTAAATAATGTACCACAAAATATACTTGTTAAATCAAAATAAAGGTTTCCTGTTTCATAATGTTTGGCTTTATGGGTAAATAGCTTGTTTTGATGAAGTACTTCTGGTTTTATTATCCCCTCGCCAATGAAGTTGTGAAGGGATATAGTAATGCTACCGTCTGTCCGTCCTTCCGTAACATCCTTGTGAACACTCTAGAATCAACATCCTTCAATGGGTTTTGACCAAACTTGGTACATACTTAGTCCTTAAGAGAATCTGGAACCCTATTTATTTTCAAGGTCAAAGGTCAAATTTTTAGGCGAGGGGATATGCCATGCTTTGTGTTGCCCTTGTTTTTCATAAAAAATCAAAGGAATACTATACAGATATATCATGTTTGGGAGGGGTATTTGTGAAAATAACCAGTCGAGAGACAATAAATACTTTTATTTGGCATTTAAAATCTATCAAATGTTATGAGATACAAAATGTAGTTTGAACTGGAAATAATCACTTGTGTTTTCCTACAGTGGTATTTTCATTTAAAGATATAACCATGCTTTTTACTGTTGTTGGTCCAAACACCCAAAATATATTGGTTGATTGTGTATTAATGTTAAGTAGCCCCCATCTTATACGGCAACTCTCGCCAATTGCCATCCCTCTGATCAGACCAGATTTCAGATGCACAGAGATAGTAAAATACTACTTATTTAACCCCCTCAAGAGAGACCTTTCCTCTTGTAAGGCTACTTTTCCATTGGAGGAAGGGAGGGGCTGTTGTGGTCTTGATCGTATGGTAGTTGGATTTATAACTACCTGTGCAATCAGTGACTTGCGGTAGGTCAGTGGTTTTCTGCAGGTACTCTGGTTTCCTCTAATAATAAAACTGACCACCATGATATAGCTGAAATATTGTTGAAAGTGGCGTTAAACACCCTAAACCATTGGAGAAAAGATTGCTTGGGGAACTACTGTAGCATAACACGTTTTTTATTCTTATAGTGCAAACCTCAACATTATCAAGTCTCATCAGAAACCACAAACATATTTGTTGTTTTCCCCCAAGTCTTAAGATCATTAGTATGGTAAATGAGGAATTCTTATGTTGAAATGTCAAGTTTATCCCACAAAAGACCACTTTCTATAAACTACATCTTAAGCATATGGTTGTTTTTTCACATACTTTGCTGAATTGTGATACTTATTATAGTAAATGAGGAAAAGAGGAAATATTTGATGGGGTTTAGGTTTAGGTTTATAGTGTTTAACGCCACTTTCAACAATATTTCAGTTATATCAAGGTGGTCAGTTTTATATTTGATTTTACATTACAGTGCATACATAACAATTACAAAATTATTTTCACAAAATTCAAGTATAGATACATATTATATTTATTATTGAGTTTTTTTTGTGGATGTAGTCTTTTATATTGAGTTAATTAATGAAATTTAATTTTTCAATTTAAAGGTTCCATCTATATTCAAGGTTAGTTGGTCAAGGGTCAAATTCATACACAATTTGATATTGCTTTTTGTTGCAGTTTTGAAGGTCTAATGGAACATTTTAAAGTTTTTTTTGCACATAAACTTCATCTATGCCTTTTAGAAAATTTCAATCCAAATACATGTAGCTATATTAGAATAACAAAACATGTGACTTCTTGCACAAATTGATATTTTTCACGGGTAAATGTTTTTCTTAAAATTTTGTAAGAAAGCAAGCATCATTGAACATGTTACATAACTTTTTCTTATTAACACACACTTTCTATCATTGTATGTAGTTTTAATTTTATGAAAGATTTTTTTTATTATTTTTTAAAGTTTATGCAAGATTTTTTGATTTTTTTTTTTAAAGTTTATGGTATATTGAATCCGGGGTCAGAATACCATAAGGTATTTTGAACTCAGGGTTGATTTTTCAGGGGTTCAAAATACCATATGGCACCGGCACTATTTTAACCCAGCGAGGGTACATTGCACATTTAAAAACTGTATGAGCATGGGTCACCGGTATTGTTAACATTGAGCTTTAGAAAAGAGAGTGCAGTGCAGTACTACTGGTTATGAAAGTCCATAATGATAATTAAAATCAGTTCCTATAATTATCATAGTATATTTGACTGTACATCTTTCTGCTTATGTTGCACACATTTAAATTATGTATTAATACAAATGTACTTAAATTAACGTCACAAATAGTTCATTAATATGTTTCACTCAATTAACTAATATTTTTAAGCTTTATATATTCATGATAAAAGCAATTTATTATCTATATGTATCAGAGATAAAAGCATCAAAAGCCTATGTTTGCAGTTGATGTTCTACATCAGCTTTACATATTATGGAAAATGTCTGCTTTTTCATCGCTTCCTATTAATATTGAACGAACGTACATTATATTTCCTGTTAAATTCAAACAGAATAACATTTACTGTTAATTTCATCAATATGTTTTGGGTTTTTTTGGGGGTATTTTTTGAGTTTGTTCCAAAAAATTGTTTATGCAATAATAGTTTCGTATTTAATGTTGAGCATCCCTTAAAATGTGATGCATGCTGTTAAGCTAATCTGTGCATTGCTATGGGCCTATGAAATATTCATGAGTATTGTGGTCTTCATTTGAATGTAGTGATTGCTGGTGATATAAGGTTGTAACCTATTGTCATTAAGAATTCTCCTGACATCATTTCTGGAGGAAAGGTTGATATTTCATAACATTTCAGATCAAGACATATATCGATTTTCATCTTTTCATTGTAAAAAAAAAACAAGAAGAAAAAAATCCATACATTAATATTTGGTAGAATTGTTTGAAGTTGTTTAAATTGTAAAATAAGCTGAATTTATTTTTAGATCCCTTTGTTATTTTATATACCATTACAAGTTTTTACAGGCGGTTGAGTGGTAATGATCGTTTTCGTTGACGTCTGACCACAATCCTTACATCAGTGATGTGAGTTCTCGCCCGATACCCATCTCAAGAGTTAAAAGATTCCAGAGGCCTACGAAAGGCTGGGTGTTTTACAATCAGTTCACTATATCTGTCTGGTCTTTCCTCCATCGGTAGGTGTGGTATTCACATTATAGCTGAAATATTGCCGAAAATGATGATAAACACCGATAACCCTAACCTAACAAAAAAACATTTTAATGGAAGAACAGAAAATATCATTTTGTAATATTGTTGTATTAAGGTTACATTGTGAAAAAATTATTTTGTCTTTTAACATAGGTAAATTTGTATATGCAATGATGCAGTCCAGATAAAATTTTTAGTGGCCCATAGTTTATTGGATATTTTACAATGTATTGTATTGACTTAACCTTTGACCTGATCTACCATTGTAACTAATTAAACACAAATTGTCAATACTATTATATGTTATATAAAACAAATAATGACAAAAATATCGTAATTAACACTAGCATAATAGATGACGATTTTTATCCATATTTACAGGAAGCAGAAGAATTCATGCTAAATTTATTATCGGTGATTTTCAAGTCATCCTGTCTTTAAGTAGAACTATCTACGGATGTAATATTTAAAACTGCATTAAACCATGTAGTAATAATAGGAGTCCTTGTGTGTATTATAGCTGTCTTTACATCACTTGGGCTCCTTTAAAGTGCTATTACAATTTTATGGTTTAGCAAACATAAAACTCACTTTACCATGATATTCCTTGACAATAATATTCAATTTATCTATTGGATTGTTGAAAATAAAAGCTCAAGTTAAGATTTCTTTAGGCAAAGAGACATATTTAGCTTCATTTCCTGATCATTTTTATGAGATTTTCTGCTGTAGTTTGCATTATTTTGTTTTCTTAATAATCCATCTCTTTTTACTATTGAACTCGGGGTCAAGGACAAACTACTGAATATAATGGTCATAAGCATTCATTAAAATTATAGTCAAACCTGCCCATGCGATCACCTCTATTAAGCAGTCACCTGTATTAAAAGACCACCTTTTTCTTGCCCTGTCATAGAAAATTTCATATGAATTGAATGTTTTTTAAAAGGTCACCTCTCTTATAAGGCCACTTTTTCTTTGTCCCAAAGATGACCTCTTAATACAGGTTTGACTACTCTGTATTTGTTTCATCTGGTGAGTGAGCCTATTCTAAAATCAGATTGCTGGTGTTTAATTTCTAGCTGCTGTATCAGATATTGGAATGTTTAAGTGATAATAATCTCCATATCTTATCCTCTAAACCATCAGTCCAGTTCATATTGCTCTCAAAACTGCAAGTTTACCGTAATATTTTCATAGTACTTCTACAAATTTTCACACAAATGCATCCAATATAACTAATATTGCTATTTTTTTTATTATTTCAGGGGAGTTTCAGCCAAGTGTTTGATTTAGAGCATACAGATTTTGATAACAGTGATACCTTTAACAGAGAATGGTATGATATTAGTTTGTGTACTTATTTGTGTATGTTAAAACCTGTATAGAGGGACCATTCATTCTTACACCGAATTGTAGTCTTTAATTTAAAAACAGATGGTCTCTCAAGAGAGGTTTGATTTTTATAGATAATGTAGAATTGTGACATTTTAAAGTGGTCTCACAAAAAGGATAGTCCACCATAAAAGTAGTCTCAAAAAAGAGATAATCTACTATAAGTGATCTCACAAAAGAGAAAGTCCACCATAAAAGTGGTCTCACAAGACATAATCCATTATAAAAGTGGTCTCACAAAAAATAATCCATTATAAAAGTGGTCTCACAAAAGAAATAATCCACCATAAAAGTGGTCTCACAAAAGAGATAATTCACCATAAAAATGGTCTCACAAAAGAGATAATCCACCATAAAAGTGGTCTCACAAAAGAGATAATTCACCATTAAAGTGGTCTCACAAAAGAGATAATCCACCATAAAAGTGGCCTCACAAAAGAGATAATCCACCATAAAAGTGGTCTCACAAAAGAGATAGTCCACCATATAAATGGTCTCAGAAGACAGGTTACATTGTATCAAAATTGACACAAAATAGATTACAATAAAAAAAAAGAGATTGTATGTCCTTTTGTGTTAAAAAATCACCAATATTACTGCAGTGTACACGGATAGAAACAAATTTTAGTTAAGTCTGGATTTATGAGATATTAATATGTTGAGGGTGGGCCTGCCTCCCCAGCATTTAATGCAGTTCTAATAAAATTCATCTGATACTAACTGTCAAATATAAAATCTTGCTACAAAAGCATGTACATTTATATAATTTTTAATTAGGTCAAAATGGAATTCAATATAAACTTCATTTGATTTAAACTTGAAACAATGTTTGAAGAAGGACTTTATTTTACTGTAACAATACAACCAATCCATAGTTTGATGTGGTACATAATAACATAGAAGAAACAACAATGTTTCAATCTTCAACAACATTTCCTGTACCAACAATCAATAAATACTGTCAGATTTTGTGCTATCCTGGAGTAATAAAAACTTTGGAGTATGAATTTTGTACTTATGACCTAAAATAATCAGTCAGAAAACTGAAAATTAGGGATATAGCACCAAAGTTACTCCCAACAATTTTTTGTAGTGAAAATTTCCTGAGCATATTGAAGATGGCATCTATTTGTCTTGAGTCAAACAGTGTTTTGACAGATCAATTTATGAATGTGAATACAAAAACCATACATATAGGTTAATCTGCTGCAAACACATTTTCTGATTTATCATCTCGTGATTCTCTATAAGGGAATGTTGTAGTTAGTTTTCCCTTCCATAAATGTCATTGTACCTCCATAAACTATAAGAATGAGGTAACATTTTTAGCTTCATAAGGTACGGTACACATATACCTTATGAATTTGTATTACAATACAGACTTTTTTGCTTTTCAGCCCAAGAGTAGCTACTGTTTTGTAAAGCATATATCCAAGTATCAGGATCAAAATACAGCATTCTATTTCTTGGCCTTTATTTAGGATATTTGTTATGCATTTGCATACAGATAATAATATTACTTAAAAAAGTTTTTGTTTTGAAGTTCAAGGGAAAATAACTCTTTTTGCTATATGGAAATCTCAAAAAATTGGATTATGGTAAACTTTTTCAGTAGAAGCTTCAAGATAAGGTGTATGCATCTGCATTGGGATATTGGAGTGTTTCAGAGAAAAGAAAAGACAACTCTGACTTTTACTTTTCAGACCATGGGCAGATAATTAAGTGAATTTCAAAATTGAAAATAGTCTTGTAAACTTTTACCGGGTAAATCAAAGGTCGTATAATGATTAATATTCAAGGTCATTGCAAATACAGCAGATATCTGTTTTCGAATGACATTTTTTTCATATTTTTTACAGTTAATTATTTTTTTTTATTCCAGTTCTGAATTTCATTGTATTTTTTCTGTCTCTTTTTTGTTGGCAGTAAAATAAAGGAATTACTTGAAGAAAGGTATATTGACTGGAGAATATTAATACAAGCACAAAACTCTTTTAATTTTCACATCTGGGCTGGGTTGCACAACCCTCAATTAAATTTAAGTGTCAATTAAAACTTAATTGACACTTAAATTTACTTGAAATGTACATGAATTTAATTTGCACTTAATGTTTAATTGAGACTTGAATTTATTTGAGGTTTGTGCAACCCAGTCCTTGTCTACATTAATGTGTATCTTAATGGAGTTTGGAAACAGTCAAAACTTGGTTATGGCATACAAACAATCTAATTAGAATTAAATCTTTAATTGTTCCCACTTGTCATATATTAAGATCTAACAAAGCCTCATAAGAGGTCACGTTCAGATGACCTTTTACGGTAAAGTTAGTTCTAACCAATCGTGTGATGGGTTACCTCAAGAACAATATATGCGTTCTTGGTTATGTTACAATGGCAAATGTACACGTTTATAGATATTTGTTCAAATATTTTGCATAGCAGTATTTTCAGAAAATTCTGATAAACTGGGATATTTTCAATTTACATGAAGAAAATGAGAAAATTATTCAATTCAAATGTTTTACACTTATGATTTAAGCAAATCAAAGGTTACTTTATCGTTTTATGCCAAATATCATCACTGCCTTACTAAAACTCCAGCTTCATCTTTTCACAGTTAAACCACAACTACTGTATCATTAGTACAGTCAAACTTGTCTTATGTGAATTTCCAAGGGAACAGTGGAATAGGGTCACATAAGACAGCTGGTCACTTTATAGAGGTTTAATTGATATAAAATGCACTGTGAATAGAAATAGAAATTAAGGTCACATAAAACAAGTTATTGCTTAATTAAAGGTGGTCACTAAAGCCGGTTTTGACTGTACTTGATGTTAATCAATGGTCAGTACCAGAGATGAAGCTGTGATAGTAATGAGGTAAAAACATGACCTAGAAAGAAAAAGAAGCCTATCATAGGAAGATAAGATTAGATTTTATTGTTTTTTTACAACATGTACAAGGGCATAGTAACCAGTGTCACAGTGACTGGTAATCCTACAGCAATGCTAATTATTTTTATTGCAGTATTATAAATGCTTTCATATATTTTATGGGTAGCTTAAATTCAAGATACAAAATATTTTGCTACACTACTACAAGGGGTAGCCATCTTAATAGAATGTGGCAAAGACAGGCCACAGTCTAATTAAAATTAAATCTTTAACTACTCCCACATTTTCTGAAATGTTTTATGCATGACATATCAAAAAAGGGGGGAGCCAATCCGATCTTTAATTTGATCCCTCTTTTCAGAAAAAGGGGAGCTAATTAAGCACTTTTAATAACTGGATAAACTACAGGATTACTGTAGGTTTGCCATAAGCAAGTTTAGTCTATATATAAACTACATTTAGATACTCTTGTTTCCAGTTTCTTAGCAATTTTGTTGTTGACAAGGAATAATAAAAATCTGGGTTTTTCTACTGACATCAATAGATAATACACACAAACCATCAAGGGAGATCACTGTTGGGCACTGCATTAACAAATCATTAATATATCTTATTATTTTACACTGGTTGAGCAAGGAACATGACCAAGTGGAAATGCACTTAAGATATCCCGGGAGATATTAATATTTGATGGAACTGCCTTCATGGTGTAATGGTTAATGTGTTCACTTAGACTGTGGGAGATCACAATTAAAAGCTTGGTCAGGTCAAACCAAGGATTTTATTACAATGACATTTACATTACTGCTCTCATGCTAAGCATGCAGTATTACGTAGAAAGAGTAATGACTGCAGAGATTCAACTATTTAACTGTAGGTCTTAACATTTTTTTTTCTTAATTTTTGATTAGCTGGTTTTTAAATTTTCTTTTTATGTGATGGGTCTTTGGTCATTTGCCTGTAGACACCATGGTTTCTATGCAATAACTTTTGTTCTAGTAAACCATCCTTCTAGATTTTTTAACACAAACATTCTTGGCACAGAAGAAAGTTTTGGATTAATTTGGGGAATTATAACCTTACCTGTTTTCAAACAAGAGACACCAAGATGTAAAAATGGTGTTTATTGTTTTTTGTACATGGAGAGTTTTGGAACCTGCTTTGTGTTTGCAATAGACAGGTGTTCATTTTATACAGGTTAAATTAACAAAGATTTCTTACATTGGTACTTTATTTAAAGTTAAGTTATACAGAATTCTGGTTTATTCAGGGTTTGGTTTAGACGACTGTATTTGTAAGATTTTATATTTTTATATTTTACACAATTTATATTTTTCATCTAACTTTGATGGTTTCTTTTCCATGACTGGATTGTGGCAAGTACTTGACATAGTAATTCAGCACATTTCGTCTATCAGTGATGGTTTACGAGTTGATTGCAGTAATGTTAGTACCATACAGGATGATGAATCAATTGTCGACTGGCTGTTGTCATATCATGCTGTGACCTACATAGCCCATTATTTCGTATTGCAAAATATAATTACTAATTATCACAAATATCTAATTAAACTTTTTTCCCCTTGTGAATTACTAGTATATTATTCCTCGGTGTTTGTGCCATGTTAAGATGTTGTGGTTTTAATCATCATTTGTGATATACACGTATTAGTACAAAATCTGGGTTAATGGATTTTCCCCCCTCGTTTCATTGTATTCATTCTTTTTTTTTCAGAGCAAAAATATTGATTCATACTTTTGTTATTAGGGTAAAAAAAATAGATTGTTATGATTAATGTCACCAATGGGATATAACATTATTACGTAGAAAAAAAAACTGTTACAATATTGGTAAATGACAATATGGTTTGTAAATAAAATACAATCAACTGTTTTTGGTAGATAAAAGAAAATGTCAATACACAATTTTAATATCCTATATGCTTTTTATAATAGATTACACGTCACTTTAATTATTAAATATTAACGATTTCTTTACAATTAGATCAAACATGGCTCTTTGATCAAACCATTTTTTTAAATGACAATTTTTTACAATTTAAACATTTTGTTTGAAGATATGTTGAGTCTTTTTTTTCGTAAGGAAACAGTTTCAAATGTAAATAGTAGTACAATAATCATGACTAAGGTATTATTTAAAACCATTTTTACCTTTTTCAGGTTCACCTTAAACTATGCCTCATGCTTATGCATTAGGTGGTGTCTGTTGTCCCCCCCCCCCCCCTTTTTTTCTTTTTTTTTTTTTTTCTTCAGAAATATAGTTATAAAATCTATTCTCTGTTCTGGAACAAGTAAACCATATAAAAGGAAACTTGCCTTGTCTGCAGTGTTTCTTGGATGGTTCTCTAAAATATTATATTGTATGTACAAATTGTTGTGCTAATCAGAAATCCAAGATGGTTCTCGACAAAGTTTATGTTTTCTTTCATGTTGATAAAAAAAAATTAAGTATAACCACCACGACAGGAAAATGTTTAAAAGAACCCAATTTAGAAATGTTAAAAGTATCTTCTCAGAAACCACAAATCTTATTGAACACACCCCATGGATGATAATTGAATGATAAATAGGTTTAATTGATATAAAATGCACTGTGAATAGAAATAGAAATTAAGGTCACATAAAACAAGTTATTGCTTAATTAAAGGTGGTCACTAAAGCCGGTTTTGACTGTACTTGATGTTAATCAATGGTCAGTACCAGAGATGAAGCTGTGATAGTAATGAGGTAAAAACATGACCTAGAAAGAAAAAGAAGCCTATCATAGGAAGATAAGATTAGATTTTATTGTTTTTTTACAACATGTACAAGGGCATAGTAACCAGTGTCACAGTGACTGGTAATCCTACAGCAATGCTAATTATTTTTATTGCAGTATTATAAATGCTTTCATATATTTTATGGGTAGCTTAAATTCAAGATACAAAATATTTTGCTACACTACTACAAGGGGTAGCCATCTTAATAGAATGTGGCAAGGACAGGCCACAGTCTAATTAAAATTAAATCTTTAACTACTCCCACGTTTTCTGAAATGTTTTATGCATGACATATCAAAAAGGGGGGAGCCAATCCGATCTTTAATCTGATCCCTCTTTTCAGAAAAAGGGGAGCTAATTAAGCACTTTTAATAACTGGATAAACTACAGGATTACTGTAGGTTTGCCATAAACAAGTTTAGTCTATATATAAACTACATTTAGATACTCTTGTTTCCAGTTTCTTAGCAATTTTGTTGTTGACAAGGAATAATAAAAATCTGGGTTTTTCTACTGACATCAATAGATAATACACACAAACCATCAAGGGAGATCACTGTTGGGCACTGCATTAACAAATCATTAATATATCTTATTATTTTACACTGGTTGAGCAAGGAACATAACCAAGTGGAAATGCACTTAAGATATCCCGGGGGGATATTAATATTTGATGGAACTGCCTTCATGGTGTAATGGTTAATGTGTTCACTTAGACTGTGGGAGATCACAATTAAAAGCTTGGTCAGGTCAAACCAAGGATTTTATTACAATGACATTTACATTACTGCTCTCATGCTAAGCATGCAGTATTAAGTAGAAAGAGTAATGACTGCAGAGATTCAACTATTTAACTGTAGGTCTTAACATTTTTTTTTCTTAATTTTTGATTAGCTGGTTTTTAAATTTTCTTTTTATGTGATGGGTCTTTGGTCATCTGCCTGTAGACACCATGGTTTCTAAGCAATAACTTTTGTTCTAGTAAACCATCCTTCTAGATTTTTTAACACAAACATTCTTGGCACAGAAGAAAGTTTTGGATTAATTTGGGGAATTATAACCTTACCTGTTTTCAAACAAGAGACCCCAAGATGTAAAAATGGTGTTTATTGTTTTTTGTACATGGAGAGTTTTGGAACCTGCTTTGTATTTGCAATAGACAGGTGTTCATTTTATACAGGTTAAATTAACAAAGATTTCTTACATTGGTACTTTATTTAAAGTTAAGTTATACAGAATTCTGGTTTATTCAGGGTTTGGTTTAGACGACTGTATTTGTAAGATTTTATATTTTTATATTTTACACAATTTATATTTTTCATCTAACTTTGATGGTTTCTTTTCCATGACTGGATTGTGGCAAGTACTTGACATAGTAATTCAGCACATTTCGTCTATCAGTGATGGTTTACGAGTTGATTGCAGTAATGTTAGTACCATACAGGATGATGAATCAATTGTCGACTGGCTGTTGTCATATCATGCTGTGACCTACATAGCCCATTATTTCGTATTGCAAAATATAATTACTAATTATCACAAATATCTAATTAAACTTTTTTCCCCTTGTGAATTACTAGTATATTATTCCTCGGTGTTTGTGCCATGTTAAGATGTTGTGGTTTTAATCATCATTTGTGATATACACGTATTAGTACAAAATCTGGGTTAATGGATTTTCCCCCCTCGTTTCATTGTATTCATTCTTTTTTTTTCAGAGCAAAAATATTGATTCATACTTTTGTTATTAGGGTAAAAAAAATAGATTGTTATGATTAATGTCACCAATGGGATATAACATTATTACGTAGAAAAAAAAACTGTTACAATATTGGTAAATGACAATATGGTTTGTAAATAAAATACAATCAACTGTTTTTGGTAGATAAAAGAAAATGTCAATACACAATTTTGATATCCTATATGCTTTTTATAATAGATTACACGTCACTTTAATTATTAAATATTAACGATTTCTTTACAATTAGATCAAACATGGCTCTTTGATCAAACCACTTTTTTAAATGACAATTTTTTACAATTTAAACATTTTGTTGGAAGATATGTTGAGTCTTTTTTTTCGTAAGGAAACAGTTTCAAATGTAAATGGTAGTACAATAATCATGACTAAGGTATTATTTAAAACCATTTTTACCTTTTTCAGGTTCACCTTAAACTATGCCTCATGCTTATGCATTAGGTGGTGTCTGTTGTCCCCCCCCCTTTTTTTTTTTTTTTTTTTTTTCTTCAGAAATATAGTTATTAAAATCTATTCTCTGTTCTGAAACAAGTAAACCATATAAAAGGAAACTTGCCTTGTCTGCAGTGTTTCTTGGATGGTTCTCTAAAATATTATATTGTATGTAGAAATTGTTGTGCTAATCAGAAATCCAAGATGGTTCTCGACAAAGTTTATGTTTTCTTTCATGTTGATAAAAAAAACTTAAGAATAACCACCACGACAGGAAAATTTTTAAAAGAACCCAATTTAGAAATGTTAAAAGTATCTTCTCAGAAACCACAAATCTTATTGAACACACCCCGTGGATGATAATTGAATGATAAATTGCTAATTCATAACTAGGTCACAAGAGAATACAGGCTTCTGTGAGCCGTTGGATTTTAAATTTCGTAGGAATGCAGATGGTACACAACTTTCACAAAAGACACATACATTTGAAGTGAGGGGTGATTGTTCGTTTGTTGATATTGGTGAAATTGTTGACCATCACTGTTTAAACTTTCTTTTCATAATTATTTCCTCTTTCAGAAATATTGAATTTTGCTTGATTAAGTGTCAATTGTTATAGAAATAATTACTGGTGTCATATGGTATTTTGAACCTCTGAAAAATTGACCATGATATACCATGGGAATCAAATTGCTATATGACAGAGAGTATATATAAATATCAATGGTCAGTGCCCCCAATTTACCCTCTCTTATTTGTTGATTAATTGATTTATTAATATAAAAGGAGCAATTAAGTATTATGGGTAAATTGGACATTTTCCTTTGATCTCGTCAAGTGGATATGGTCAGTGTGATGACAAACACATTGTGGTGTAACTGATAACAGCAATATAACGACAATAACGTCAGTTTCTCAGTTTCGAATGTCTTGAGTCTCTCAATGTACATAATCACTAGTATCACAGCTCATCCTTCTAAACTGTTATTATTCTATATTTGTTTTACCTATATTCATTCATGACTTGAGAACAAATTTAGAAACAATAAAGCAGCATACCTATACAGGGTAAATTCTGCAGCTAATGCATGTTTTTTAATGGTACCTGTAATACAGAAATGATGTTTTTATTATCACAAGATTGATTGATTGATTGATTGGTGTTTAACACCAACATTAGCAGTATTTCAACTATATTGTGGTGTTATCACAAGTGCAAAAAAAACATAGATATCCAATTTAGTGTGCATGACAAGTGTCTGGAATAACCTTCATCAGGTACGCTCAGAATAACCTTCATCAGGTATGCTCAGAATAACCTTCATCAGGTATGCTCAAAATAAACTTCCATCAGGTATGCTCAGAATAAACTTCATCAGGTATGCTCAGAATAAACTTCATCAGGTATGCTCAGAATAACCTTCATCGGGTACGCTCAGAATAACCTTCATCAGGTACGCTCAGAATAACCTTCATCAGGTATGCTCAGAATAACCTTCATCAGGTATGCTCAGAATAACCTTCATCATGTATGCTCAGAATAACCTTCATCAGGTACGCTCAGAATAAACTTCATCAGGTACACTCAGAATAACCTTCATCGGGTACGCTCAGAATAACCTTCATCGGGTACGCTCAGAATAACCTTCATCAGGTACGCTCAGAATAACCTTCATCAGGTACGCTCAGAATAACCTTCATCAGGTATGCTCAGAATAACCTTCATCAGGTACGCTCAGAATAACCTTCATCAGGTATGCTCAGAATAACCTTCATCAGGTATGCTCAGAATAACCTTCATCAGGTATGCTCAGAATAACCTTCATCGGGTACGCTCCGAATAACCTTCATCAGGTATGCTCCGAATAACCTTCATCAGGTATGCTCAGAATAACCTTCATCAGGTACGCTCAGAATAACCTTCATCAGGTACGCTCAGAATAACCTTCATCAGGTAGGCTCAGAATAACCTTCATCAGGTATGCTCAGAATAACCTTCATCAGGTATGCTCAGAATAACCTTCATCAAGGCATGCTCAGAATAACCTTCATCAGGTATGCTCATAATAACCTTCATCAGGCATGCTCAGAATAACCTTCATCAGGTATGCTCAGAATAAACTTCATCAGGTATGCTCATATTCAAAAGGTTGGAAAAACTGAATAATTTAAAAGTCTTTGGGAACAAGTAAGCCAAAGTCGAAAGGGCCTAAACAGGATAACCAAGATCGACTAAGGTTACCTATGCTTGACGGAGATTGACCTTAGTTTTGAATAAATTAAATTATTTTTGAAATGTAAATTTCAAATATAGATAAATATCTAATAGACCATTTCAGTGTAAGATAATGGATATGGTTGGTTAAACTATATCTAACAAAACTCGATCAATTGTAACAAGCTGTTGCTTATTAGAAGTTGCTTCATTTAAGTTTTAAATGCAAAGATATCCTAATGTGAAGTACTCATTTATGTCCTTTAATTAAGACATTCTATGTGTTAGGTACATCCAACACAACTAGGGGCCGTCATGGTTGTGATCGTATGGTAGTTGGATTTGCAACTACATGTGCAATCAGTGCCTATCACCACAAAAATTGTGAGTTCGAACCCCGTTCATGGCGAGGTCTACTCGATGCAACATTATGTGATTAAGTTTGTCAGTGACTTGCAGCAGGTTGGTGGTTTACTCTGGGTACTCCCGTTTCCTTCACCAATAAAACTGACCGCCACGATATAGCTGAAATATTGTTGAAAGTGGTGTTAGATACCATAATCCTAACCCTAAGGCAATTTATGTGTTAGGCACATCCAACACAACTAATTATAGCAGATATCACTTTGGAAGGGTTTACCCTGCAGGGAGAATTGTGTCATATTTCCATAACTCTATTCATTTCCTCTGGGGCCTCTTGTATGTTATATTACGTCAAACCTAGACAGATATTTATAAAATCCAATTTTATTTTGCTGTTCAGTGTTTTAAGTTCACCTCCTCCTTAGAATTGTAATAAGTTAGAGAATCAGTGATTTATACGTCTGTTCCATTGGCCTCAGATAATCATATTAGAGAATGTCCTTCTTAATCCTGGCACTGATTGAATTTGAAGTATCGGACCAATACACAAATCAACTTATTGTTAAGTGGATTTTTTTATGTATTGATTTCCTTGATATGAGAACAAAATGGATGATTAGCATGCTAAAAAAGACTTGATTTCCAAATCAGAGCTACATTTTTTCAGCTGATTTAAAACTGGAGCTTATCTTTACTTATAAGCAAGTTTAGCTTGAAATAAAAAATGAGTTTAAGCCAATAAAATAAATGAAGAAATATGATACAGGAAAGATTTTTTTTGTTTGTCTCCAGATGGTTTGTGGTGTTTAAAGCCACTTTCAAAAAAATTTCAGTTATATCGTGGCGGTCAGTTTTATTTGTGGAGGAAACTGGAGAAAACCACCGACCTGTCACTGACAAACTTTATTACATAATGTTGTATCGAGTACACTTCGCCATGAGTTCAAACTCACAACTTTAGTGGTGATAGGCACTGATTGCACAGGTAGTTGTAAATCCAACTACCATACGATCACGACCACGACAGCCCCTGTTTGTCTCCAGATTAAATGAAAACAGTTAATAATTAGATAAGAAAGACATCAGTTTCATAGACTAACTTGTTTCTCCTTTTATTTGTTTATTATAATGGTTAACTTAGCATTGAGATAGGTTTTTATATATATTTTGTTTTGATGTTTTGAGATGAATCTCTTCTGATGTCTGTTGTATGACAAGCCAGGTGACTTATTTTTACTATTCATGACATATGGTTATAATTTAATCTTCACTGAAATTTGAATATCAAACGTTATGTAAACGTTATTTGTTGGTTTAATACATTATACAAGCCAGTGTAACTATAACTGAGGTATGTTTGACCAAATATTTGTCTAACATGGGCAAACACAAGACGAGTGTCAAGTTAGACAGACTTAGATTCAATTACACGTTTTATCGCTGTTTTAAACAAATATCTTGGTGTAAGTATACTACAGATAGTAGGATACCGTTGGCGTTGTCAATAGTTTGTATTTATCGTACAATAACAACTAACTCAACCTCATTATCTGACTATTAAACACAAATTAACCGAGTCCTGTAATCGGTTGATTTAATCCGAGTCCTGTAATCGGCTGATTTAATACATCAAAGGGTTTATCGATCACAGTATCGATTTTGATACAGGGAAAAAAGTTTGGAATTTCATACAATAGTTATTCAGTGTTTAGCTTTATATAATTGATTATGATTTGAAACAAGCCTTATTTGTGAACTTTTTGCAACATATGCAATTAAATAACATAAGTTAATTGGTCACAACAGGTTAACGATAAAAATTTCCAATAAACAGGTAACAGCTCTTAATAGTAATCACAGTTGGTATTGTTCAGTTCGTCTTTTTTTTATTATATTTCTTTTTTCAACCTATTTAAATTTTAATTGTTTGGTAAACATTATTTTCAATACTGTATAAACTATTTCAATAAATGATGTCACATTCTCTCAGGTGTACATGCAGGATTGTTAAGTCCACATATATAGAATAAGTGCTTAGGTAATAAATTCTGAAAAAGTTTGAAAATTTTAATAAAGTTTTACAAGATAAAAAGTAATTTTCCTAAATATAAACAAATTCCTACAAATAATTTTGTATTGGACGTCAAAACTTAGATGGGCTGCAGAATCAAGTAGCACATCTCTACATCCTAATATCTGCTAAGCTTTCTCCCGTTGAGAGAGAAACTTCCCCTCTTCTGTGTAATCTTTCCATTGAATTTAATCTCCTTTTCAGATCAAAATATCACCCTTAGATTGATAAACCTCAAACTTACATTAGATGGGCTGCAGAATTGGGTAAAGCATTTTACATCCTAATACCTGCTAATATTATCCCCGTTGAGGGAGAAACTTCCCCTCTTCGGTGTAATCCCGCCTTAAAGTTAATCTCCTTTTCTGATCAAAATATCACCCTTAGATTGATAGGACCTTAAACTTATATCAGATGGGCTGGAAAATCAAGTAGTGCATGTTTACACCCTAATACCTGTTAAACTTTCCCCAGTTGAGGGCAAAACTTCCCCTCTTCTGCATAATCTCGCCCTTACATTTTATCTCTTTTTTTATAGAAATATCGCCCATAGATTGTTAGACCTCAAACTTAGATGGGCTGCAGAATCAAGTAACACATGTGTTAACTGCAAGCTGCTAAGCTTTACCACGTTGAGGGAGAAACTTCCTCTCTTCTGTATAATCCCACCCTTAAAGTTAATCTCCTTTTCTGATCAACATATCACCTTTGACCTCAAACTTTAATGGGCTGTAGAACTTGCCAAGCTTTACTCCATCAAGGGAGAAACTTCCTCCCTGCTGTGTAATCCCTCCCTTAAAGTTAATCTCCTGTTTTAATCAAAATATCATTCTTTAATGATATATGTCTTGTAATCTCTGCCTTTACTAAGATGTGTAGATACCAGGTAATTGGTAATTTTGAAGAATAATAAAACTTTAGCTAATATGATTAGGTCTATCTTTAAAAAATAATTCTGTTTTTTATGAGGGTTTTTATTTTGTAGAATAGCTAAAAAGTAATCTAGATATGTAATAAAAAAGCTAGCTTATGTTTGGAATATCATTTTGTCATAACTTAAGATAACGAGAAAAATGAGTATGCACATACCATATAGCAGTTAAAAAAATGCACTAATTTGTAGTATTGCAATGTTCATCAATATCCTAAGCTGTTGTTAAAAGAAATATCCTTTCAGTTCATAAAAAAAGTAGATATCAAATTGTGTGCACTCGACACGTTTCTGGAATAACCTTCATCAGGTATGCTAAAATCAAAAGGGAGGACAGCCAAATAATTTTAAACTTTTGGCAGCAATAAAACCAAAGGGCCCCAACAGAATAGCCAAATATATAACAATAAAACACAGAAAATTACTAAAATGATGTTATTACATAAAATCTCCTACAGGGAAGTGGGAAAATGGTAGATATTACAATTTGGATGTCTGAAATGTATAAAGCTATCAACATATGTATACTGTCTGACATGTAGGCAGGTATCAAAATATGTATTTTTGTATGTTTATTTCAGGCCTGCAGAACCAAGGTTCCCTATACTCATAGGTATATCAGGACATGTGGCAGCTACTGGACAGGTATGTTTAGATAATCACAGTATGTTTACCAGATAAAAACAAACATCAATGTCAGTTTGCTCTCCATCAAGTTTAGCCAATATTGAAATATAAAAACAATCAATTTCTACGGAAACATACATAATGACCTTTGTTACATTACAATAAGATAGTTTTGTTTTAAGAGATTTCTAGGTGGTTGTTAGGTACAGGAAACCTATCAATAGATTGTGTTTAATTACTATGAAGGAAGACATCTGGCTCTGCTGGAGGTAGAACTATTTCTGTATAGGAGCAGATGTCATAAAGCTAATATTTCTATAAAATCATCATACCAGACTATAATGCTATTTACCATTTTGTACGACCGGAAATTTAAAAATCTTGTTTGTAGCATTATATTTAAATGAGTATGTTTGCATTCGGGGCTAACGTATAGAAGGCGCTTCCTTTCCAGAAGATATTTCATTTTGGTGCAGTAAAATGTTTAAGGATGCGGCGGCCACGCTTTGGGACAGTATTGTATTACATGTATTAAACTGCTTTCTCACCGTTTCACCAATTCAGTTTATTTTGAGAACTCATATCTTAACAAATTAAAGGCAGACTTTCTTATGATTATTTGAAATAAGAAAATCAGAACCTTCAAGCAATGTATTTAAAATCTTATTGATTAAATCAGTTTCACAGAAAAATTAATTTAAATTGAAAAACACTGAACTCCATGTCAACTTTAGTTTTAACAAGTGAAAACAAATTTTAGTTAATCAGCATTTAACAAGAAATCTGGATGTATAAATTCTATTTACATTCTCACGCTAGTCATTCAAACCCATGTAAAACAGTGGGTCCTTACAAACCATGCAGTGAAATATAGAACAGCAATAAAAGCACTGTTTCTTTACTTTATTTTGTGTCCAAGTGTAATGTTGGATAGTCTCTCATGTTCATTTACATCCATATCCTTTCTTACTACCAGCTGTTCCTTTACTTTATTTTGTGTCCAAGTGTAATGTTGGATAGTCTCTCATGATCATTTACATCCATATCCTTTCTTACTACCAGCTGTTCTTTTACTTTATTGTGTGTCCAAGTGTAATGTTGGATAGTCTCTCATGTTCATTTACATCCATATCCTTTCTTACTACCAGCTGTTCCTTTACTTTATTTTGTGTCTAAGTGTAATGTTGGATAGTCTCTCATGTTCATTTACATCCATATCTTTTCTTACTACCAGCTGTTCCTTTACTTTATTTTGTGTCCAAGTGTAATGTTGGATAGTCTCTCATGTTCATTTACATCAATATCCTTTCTTACTACCAGCTGTTCCTTTACTTTATTGTGTGTCCAAGTGTAATGTTGGATAGTCTTTCATGTTCATTTACATCAATATCCTTTCTTACTACCAGCTGTTCCTTTACTTTATTTTGTGTCTAAGTGTAATGTTGGATATTCTCTCATGTTCATTTACATCCATATCCTTTCTTACTACCAGCTGTTCCTTTACTTTATTTTGTGTCTAAGTGTAATGTTGGATAGTCTCTCATGTTCATTTACATCCATATCCTTTCTTACTACCAGCTGTTCATTTACCTTATTGTGTGTCCAAGTGTAATGTTGGATAGTCTCTCATGTTCATTTACATCCATATCCTTTCTTACTACCAGCTGTTCCTTTACTTTATTGTGTTTCCAAGTGTAATGTTGGATAGTCTCTCATGTTCATTTACATCCATATCCTTTCTTACTACCAGCTGTTCCTTTACTTTATTGTGTGTAATGGTGGATAGTCTCTCATGTTCATTTACATCCATATCCTTTCTTACTACCAGCTGTTCCTTTACTTTATTGTGTGTCCAAGTGTAATGTTGGATAGTCTCTCATGTTCATTTACATCCATATCCTTTCTTACTACCAGCTGTTCCTTTACTTTATTGTGTGTCCAAGTGTAATGTTGGATAGTCTCTCATGTTCATTTACATCCATATCCTTTCTTACTACCAGCTGTTCCTTTACTTTATTGTGTGTCCAAGTGTAATGTTGGATAGTCTCTCATGTTCATTTACATCCATATCCTTTCTTACTACCAGCTGTTCCTTTACTTTATTTTGTGTCCAAGTGTAATGTTGGATAGTCTCTCATGTTCATTTACATCCATATCCTTTCTTACTACCAGCTGTTCCTTTACTTTATTTTGTGTCCAAGTGTAATGTTGGATAGTCTCTCATGTTCATTTACATCCATATCCTTTCTTACTACCAGCTGTTCCTTTACTTTATTTTGTGTCCATGTGTAATGTTGGATAGTCTCTCATGTTCATTTACATCCATATCCTTTCTCACTACCAGCTGTTCCTTTACTTTATTTTGTGCCCAAGTGTAATGTTGGATAGTCTCTCATGTTCATTTACATCAATATCCTTTCTTACTAATAGATTTCATTAAGTGTGCCAACGAACTGACAATATTTTACAAGTTCAGAGACAATGACAGCAGACTGCTACAAACAAATTTATAAAAAGCAGAAGCAAATGACAGAAAAGTTCTGCTTACCGGTAATTCATGCACTAACAATACAAATAGGCAGATAATCCAGAATACTGCTCATTCTAAGCTACATTAAAGCTGATCCCAGTGTTAAGAAGTTTACTACAAAATACATGGTCATTGTTGCAAATCAACTATTCCACTGAAAACATTTTCCAAGAATAACCGATGTTTGCTTATAGATGCAATGGAAACCTTAAATGAATTTCTGAATTTTGGAGTTTAACGCCACTTTCAGAAATATTTCAGCTATATCATGGCGACCAGTTTTAGTGATGGAGGAAGCTGGAGTACCCAGAGAGAACCACCGACCCTGGGCAAGCAACCTGTAAACTTTATCACTTGCGGCTGTGAGTCGAGTGCACCCTTTTTTGTAATTTACAAAGCTGAAAACCTTAAAGATCAACTCATTAAGTACAGCATTTGCAGACAACAGTACATTGGCAAAAGTAAACATCCTTTCAGGGAAGAGAACAATTGTTATGTCAAAAATGACAATTAAGAACAAACAGACAAATATTTCAACCAGAAAGGACACAATATCACTATATCTCCTTTGAAATCATTGAAATTATTTGGAATTACCCAAATGACCAGATGCAAGACATTCATTGAAGCATTAAAGAAAGAAGATTATTAGATCCTTCAGCTCTGAACACTGAAACCTGCTGGAATCAAGATTACAGATCTCTATAGAATCTAGTTGTTAAGGTGATAAATCATGTATAATAACCACCATTCTTTTCACTAAATGATGTAAAGGATCCTGCCCATCTTCCCTTAAGGTGTGTTTGACTTATAGCTTAAGTGAAAAGGTTACCAGATATTTGCCAACACTTGGTATAATTCTGTCAGTATTATGGCTTCATATACCAGTAAAGCTAGTTTCTATGGTAAATCATCACTTACAACTTTTGGAATTATAATTTGTTTTCAATGTTTATTTCAGACATGTAATATATCAGATGCATACAAAGATAAAAGATTTGATCCAAAAGTATGTACATAACAAATTATATGTTCATTTCAATAAGGGGTTAGGGTTATAGTGTTTAACGTCATTTTCAACAATATTTCAGTTATATTGTGGCAGTCACTTTTATTGATGGAGGAAACCAGAGTACCTGGAAAAAAACACCAACCTGTCACAAGTCACTGACAAACTTTATCACATAATGTTGTATTGAGTATATTTCGGCATGAATGGGGTTCAAACTCACAACTTTAGTGGTGATAGGCACTGATTGCATATATAGTTGTAAATAGAGGGCTGAAATATTTACAATGAGTTATTAATAGAGAACATCATTTGATCATATTTCTTGCTTTCATTTTTGTGCCTGTTGCAAGCCAGGACCTGGATTTCTAATGTCGTATTTAATGGCTGTTATTTATTTTTTGTTTTCTGTACTTACATTATGGTGTTCAAATAAGAATTTGCGAGGACGGTAATTAGATTTTTCATCTATTTGAGGGTTGCAAAATGTTTAACAAATTTTCGCATTTACTTTTGTGATTTTGTTGGTTTTATATAATTGAAATAGGTGGTTTACGGTACCATAAATGTTGACTGTTAGGAGGTTATGGGGTTTAACGCCACATTCAACAATATTTCAGTTATATCGAGGCGGTCAGTTTTATAGGTGGAGGAAATGGAGAGAAAACCACTAACAAACTTTATCACATAATGTTGTATTGAGTACACCTCACCTGAATGGGATTCAACCTCACAACTCTGGTTTCCTCCAACAATAAAACTGACCGCCTCGATATAACTGAAATATTGTTGAAAGTGGCATTAAACACCATAACTCCTAACCCTAACCCTCTGCAACTTTATAATTTTAGTGTTATAATACAATAATGTTCTATATATTGAACTATAAGATTTCTAATCAATATTACAACATCAAAAGTTCTATAATTCTTTGGATTTTACAATTGTCTGAAAATTATGTATCAATAGAATATAATAGTGCTTATAATCAATAGTTACATAAACATTTTAAATCTTTACCACTTTTTTTTTTCCAATTACATTTTTTTTTCACATCATCCTCATTACAAGGAAGTCAATTACATCTTGATACATTGTAAATAATTAACTTTGTGCAGCTGTATTCCCTTCAGGATTGCCATTTCTCCTATTTCATTGTAGAAGTCTTTTGTTTCGGATGACATATTGTCATTTGTTTTATATTTTATTGTCTTTAACTTCCCTAAGGTAAAAATGGGAGATTAATGAAATTTAAGTCTTTTTTAATCTCCGCTTGTTTTGCAGCATTTCCAGCAAATCAGGAGTAAAAAAAACCAACCTAATATTAATTACTGTCAAGCTAAGTTATGAGAATGTTTAAACAAATAAAAACATATGTTTGCTTTTTCAACAGTTTTAAAGGTATTATTACTCGGCAGCAGTCTTTTTGGCATCAATTATATCTGATAAAGATTGAATTATTTAGTACATATAGAGCATATAATTTCATTGGTACATTAAAATATATCCTAAATCAGTAACAGGAAGCAATATATTAAATTATAGTAAAATCATTTGGATTGGCTAAAATTGGAAATGTTCTGCTGATTAACGTAACATTAGAATCAGTTTTATTGTTTTGCTTTACTTGTTGAACCAACAGTACAGACATAGATAGACATTTTGCTCCACTCTGACACATTATCGGTATTCCATGCCAACCAGTCATTTGAGTCAATGCACTGATGGCTTAATTTTGCATGCTTAGCAGAAAAGCAGCAAATACCAGTTTAATATAATTGTCCTTGGTTTCACCAAACCGGGATTTGACCGACGATCTACTGCGCTCAAGGAGAGCATGCTAACCTTTTCTCCACCAAAGCAGTTAAAATATCAAACAAGAGACTTTTTTTTTCAAATACTCATGGTTGTCCTAACCTGTTAGTTGATGAAATATATAAAACTTAAATGCATTTCCGCACACCAGTATTATATTTGAAAATGCTATAATCAACATAAAATTGATCAATGATGTTAGGTTAATTCAAATTTTAATGTACAGAAGAAGAAAATCACCCATGATTCATTGACTTCTAAAATAGCTACATATATATTTGTACCTGAATACTTGGATTGTTTTATCAATACCATATTTATAAGATATATCGGAGAGTTGATCCATACTAGAATTTTAATATCTTGTACTACAAACTTGTACTGGAAGTTCCTATAATTGTAAGATGTTAATCAATAATGGTCTGCAATACAAACAATTGCAACATATGTCAAATTCTTCGGGCAAGAGGAGATATTCAGGCACAGGTCCAGGTTTTGGTGTCAGGATGTGGGATGGAGGGGTATGAAATCTAGATGGGGAGGGTCTGGGGACCTTTCAGGTTTACAAAATGTACAGGGCAGAAACTTGGGAGGTTTATGGAATTACAGCCTTTACTAGTAAAATTAAATGCTTTGACAGATTTAGGGGGGGGGGGGAGGGGTTGTGCCCATCCCAGGCCTTTAAATCCACACCTAGCTGATACTATCATAAGTTGATATCCATCCATTGTACATCAATGATTCACATTTTTAACTATTGTATGCAGTAGCCATTTATGGATGTCCTACAAAACAATTCCTTATTTGGTTGTTATCCGATAACCAGTATATGACCAATATAGGAAATAATGATTTCTGATCAGCTGTTTATTAAAAAACCCATTTCTTTCTGATATGGAATGGACAAAATTGGCTGTACTCCATGACTATTAAAAATTTTTCTCCTCAGAACCTCTTTAGCACTCCTGACTCAAAGAACCGTGTTTTATTGTCTATAAAGCTGCTGCTAATACTCAAAATTGCTGAGATGGCGTTAAACAACAATCACTTACTCTCTCACTTGCTAATGTTCATGATAAAAATTCTACAGAATTAATTTTTACCAATGTTGAAATCTATATAGCTATGACTTACAGCAATTATTTCTTAAAACAAAGATGGAATATATTGATATGATTTAAACACTCCATCTCTATAGATAATGAATTTATCATAAATAAATAATTCGTCTTTTAACATTTCTGAAGTTGTAATTGATCGGCAATATTCATTTACCCCAAATGATGTGTTAAGTGAATTAGAAAGTCTTGATAAGAATGAAGTGACAAGTATTGATGAATTTGAACTTTTAATGTATATCTTGAAATTTTCGGCCCCATTAATTCCTGAATCGATGATGCATGTAATTAATTTAAATCTTCACACCATTGTATTCCCTAATGATTTTAGAACATGCAAGATTACACTGCTTGACAAAAACAGAAAAAAAATGAATTTTAATAATTATAGATATAGACCAATATCTGTACTTCCTTATGAATGAAAGAGTTTTGGGCATAAGTAATGCAATCCTATAGACTGCTTTTTGAAATGTCAATCTGGGGCCGTCGTAGTATGGTACTTGGATTTACTACTACCTGTGCAATCAATGCCTATCACCACAAGGTGTACTTGATACAACATTATGTGATAAAGTTTGTCAGTGACTTGCGAGGTGTTGGTGGTTTTCTCTGGGTACTCTGGTTTCCTCCACCAATAAAGCTTTCTGCCATTATGTAACTGAAATATTGTTCAAAGTGGCATTAAACACCATCAACCCCCTCCTTCAATCTGCTTTTAAAGCCATATGCCCCTAACTATACTTGGTGATAAAAAAAAATTAAAGAAATTTAGACATATGAAACTTTACAAGTGGACTTTCTTAGATTTTCTTACATCTGTTAATATTTTCTACAATGAAATCTTACTGTCAAAACTTATATAAATTCAATAATAAATCACTGAAAATATTTATGTCATATTTATCTGAAAAATGTCATAAAGTCAACACTGGTATTAAAGTAACAAATGTTGAGTTCCACAAGGCTTAATACTTGATCCTTTATTATTTATAATTTTTATTAATGATTTACCACTTATATTTTATTTTCTTATTTGCAAGATGATGACACTACATTACACTATGCAATATGGGATCACAAATGCCTTCTATTGGTGCTACTTTCAATAATGAACTCATAATAATATGCATATGTGTTTATAATGACTTTATTATAAATGGATCGAATATTCAAGATGGTCACCACCACATAGCAATCCAAAAGATTACCAACACCACAGGACATACATTTTGTAATTAGCATAGGTCCCTATGGGAAAATGTTTTAAAAAATCTTCTAAAAAATTATGAAACTAATTTGTAAACCCAAACTGTACATGAATGATAATTTATAATCGAACACCACTTTATCGATCGATGACGTGCTACACATTTAATTAAAGCTTATGTGTACAGATATTCTTTACAGCAATCACATTTGGCACTAAGCTTTTGTTGAAGGGTATATACATTTTGTATTTAAAATTGTAAAATTTACAATGCAGAATAAAACACCAAAAATAATTCAGTCTATAACATCAAATTATCCAACAGTTGAAATAAAGTTTTCCCCCTGTATTTACCTGAATTTTAAATAGATTTTTTTTTTCATTTTCACTTAAATTGCATCCCCCTGTGTTAAACTTGACAGCATGGTAGTATAATCAAGCTGATTTATAGACACGCACGCAATAGAAGTAAAATGTACCGTATCAGTCACGTCCAAAAGAATGATCTGACTGCGTTCTATATTTGGATGTTTCAAGACGCGTTTAGACAGAAAGCACCCTTGTCCAGAGAGATTTTCCTATTTGATTGTCGGTACTTTAAATGTCAGTGTCCATCAAACATTATAATGAAGGTTGTTAGTCAAAACAATCCTATAGCTTTCTGTACTAATCTTAGCTTCTCACTGATCTAATTAACTAAATCAGGAGATTGAAAACAAATGTAGAAATGAGTGACACCACCTTTCTACACTGAAGACACGTTTCTTGTTATTATGGATTTATACTACTTTTCTTAAAAAATCATATATCCTGTAAATATAGGCTTCTGGGTATTATATACAGTCCAACCTGTCCATGTAGGCTTCTCTGTATGATATATCCTGTAAATATAGGCTTCTGGGTATCAGATATCCTGTAAATATAAGTTTTTGAATATCATAGAGAATGCTGGTCAACTGCAGACTAAGGGCCGTTTCACACTCATTTTGGTTTTTTTTGTGCTCATTGTTGAATACTCTACTGTGGCTGTAAAATTTGGAATAGCAATGAAGGCACTATTCCTTTGCTTTGATATGTTTCTAAGTGTAATGTTGGACAGTCTCACATGTTCATTTACATCCATATCATTTCTTACGACAGGTTAAATCCAGATCTACTAGATTTTTTTTTAATCTTTGGTGCGTTACAGGTAATACAAAATAGGTTATATGTTGGAGATGTTGTGGACTGGTGAAGTAAAAGGGTAAAACTGCATTACTGGTCCTTTACTTAGTAACTGCATACATTTTATTTGTGGCTGATAACCAGGTGATTGATACAAGCTCCTGTGGGCCTTTGGTTTGTAAGCTGTTACATTGAAGCTTTATAGATGCTATCAATATCTCGATCAAGTTTAAAATAAGTTAATAAAGTTTCATTCTATATTGAGGTTTTCAAAAATGCATCTTGCCTTACATTTCTAAAAATGTAAATAAGGCGACATTATATTGGACTGCTGTCTGGCTTTGTGGTGTAACATTATATTGGACTGCTGTCTGTCTTTGTGGTGTAACATTATATTGGACTGCTGTCTGACTTTGTGGTGTAACATTATATTGGACTGCTGTCTGGCTTTGTGGTGTAACATTATATTGGACTGCTGTCTGGCTTTGTGGTGTAACATTATATTGAACTGCTGTCTGGCTTTGTGGTGTAACATTATATTGGACTGCTGTCTGGCTTTGTGGTATAACATTATATTGGACTGCTGTCTGGCTTTGTGGTGTAACATTATATTGGACTGCTGTCTGGCTTTGTGGTGTAACATTATATTGGACTGCTGTCTGGCTTTGTGGTGTAACATTCTATTGGACTGCTGTCTGGCTTTGTGGTGTAACATCAAAGGCTTAGACTACATGATATAAATCAAAAGGTTTATTGTAAAACTTCTTCTGATACAAATAAACGATTTTGATTTCCTCATTCAGACATTTTCAATTTGTGTTTTTAAGTTAAGCTGTTTAAGAGTACAGTTAACAGGACACTCTATATAACAAATGTCTGTCTATTTTTGATGGCATGCATTATTTGATATTTATTATAGTGCATATAACGCCATTGTCATAAAATTGAATGATTTTTTTTGTTTTCAAAGCTGTAGCAGTGTCGATATCAAATAATACAATTATCATATAGGATTTTTATGAGTATATCTGAAAACTTTTGCACTGGTAATAAACAGAAATGTGCAGAAAAGTAAGTTTTGATATTAAGGCTTCAGAAGACGTTGCTGGACTTAATTTCTAGTTAAAGGTACAAAGTGGCTATTTATGAAAATTAAAGAGTTGTGAATATAGAAATAATGATATGATCTATTTCATCATCATAGGATTGTTGTATGTGATTCTACCCTTCAAAATGAGTTTGATTATACAGTTAAACCTGAAATTAAAATAAATAGGACAATCAAGGGACACCTTAAAAAATCGGACTTCTCAACGAACACCTAAGAAAAATCGGGACTTCTCAAGGGACACCTTGAAAACCAGGGCACTCAAGGTACATCTTAAAGAATCAGGCCACTCAGGGGACCCCTTAAAAAACTAGGCCACTGAGTGGACACCTTAAAAAACTAGGCCATTCAATGGACACCTTAAATAACTAGGCCACACAAGGGACACCATAAAATTTCAGGCCTCTCCAGGGACCTTAAAGAATCAGTCCACTCAAGGGACACCTTTAAAAACTAGGTCAATCAAGAGACACCTTAAAAACCATTGGAACATTAAACTATGGTCCTTTAGGATAGTATTTACTTACTACAGGCAGTCTTGAAAGCAGATTGACTGTGGAAAGTACAAAAATTACTCCAGTTTCTATTACATGCCAACGTCAAATCAAACTGGTCAATTAGCATTATTGTTGAGATCTTGAAAATGTCATATTGTTTTACAGAAACAGATCTAATTGAAGGAGGAAGTTGGCTAAATCTAATGATTTTTTTTTTTTTCAGGTTGACGAGGAAACGAACTACAAGACAAAATCAATACTTTGTATGCCAATTAAAAATGCTCAGGGTCGTGTCATTGGTGTGGCACAGCTAATCAACAAACTTGATGGGACATCTTTCAATAAAAATGATCAGAATCTCTTTGAGGTAATTAATTTGAAAAAGGTTGTGCATCTAGTCGGATAAAAGATGTAATCAATGACGAGTGTCAAGCCCTCAAATTAGATGTATTCGTAATCTTTAAGAAAAGATTGCAGAATTCATGCCTTATCTGGCAGAAATTTACACAAGTTTTAACAGACTGTGTCTTTGTCAGTTTTATTTTTTGAGAAAGCTTTAGTATTGACAGAATATTGGAAATACTTAACGAGTGATTGATAAATTAGGTAAAAACTAAAAGTCGAGCACAACTCTCCATCAATATGGCTCAAGTTAATCTACACACAAGTCAAGCACACCTCTTTATCAATAGTGCTCAAGCTATGTTACACACAAAGCACACCTCTCCATCAATAGGATTCAAACTAATCTACACACAAGTCAACAATACCTCTCCATCAATAGCACTCAAACCAATTTACACAAAAGTCAAGCACACCTCTCCATCAATAATGCTCAAACCAATCTACACACAAGTCAAACACACCTGTCAACAAGACTGGAACTAATCTATACGGTCGCCACCATGACTTGGTTGACCGTTGTGGAATATCTGTGTCACAAATGACCACGGATATGTTACACTTGTCGTAAGCACTTCCCGGTCCTTTCTTCATTCACGACTTATCACCGGGTTTGTAACTAGATTAACACGATGGGTGCCACTAGTGGAGCAGGAATTGCTTACCCTTCCGGAGCACCCGAGTTCACCCCCCCCCCCCCCCCCCCCCACCGATTTTAGTGGGGTTCTTGTTACTCAATCTTTAGTTATATGTATATGATAATATGTTTTGGAGAAGTTTGTACTTTTTCTTTTGGCCATTGTTTTTTGTCTGTTCTTCTTCGATATACGGATTCCGATTACCCCTTTGGTATCTTCAAACTCTTCTTCTATGCAAAAGTCAAGCACACCTCTCCATCAATAATGCTCAAACTAATCTAGACACAAAGTCAAACACACCTGTCAACAAGGCTTAAACTAATCTACACACAAGTCAAAGACACCTCTTTCAACAAGGCTCCAACTAATATACACACAAGTCAAGCAAACCTCTCCATCAATATGGCTCAAACTGCTCTACACCTCTGTCAACAAGGCTAAAACTAATCAACACACAAGTCGAACACACCTCTACATCAATAATTCTCAAACTAGTATAGATACAAGTCAAACACACCTGTCAACAAGGCTAAGACTAATCTACACATAAGCCAAGCACACCTCTCCATCAATAACGCTCAAACTAATCTACACCTTTGTCAACAAGGCTAAAACTAATCTACACACAAGTCGAACACACCTCTACATCAATAATTCTCAAACTAATCTACACGCAGTTCAAACACATCTCTGTCAGCAAGGCTTAAACTAATATACACAAGTCAAGCACACCTCTCCATCAATATGGCTCAAACTGCTCTACACACAAGTCAAGTACACCCTCTATCAACAGGGCTCAAATTAAACTATGCACAAATCAAACACACCTCTGTCAACAAGGCTCAACCCAATCTATACACAAATCAAACACACCTCTGTCAACCAGGCTCAACCCAATCTATACTCAAATCAAACACACCTCTGTCAACAAGGCTCAACCCAATCTATGCACAAATCAAACACACCTCTGTCAACAAGGCTCAACCCAATCTATGCACAGATCAAACACACCTCTGTCAACAAGGCTCAACCCAATCTATGCACAAATCAAACACACCTCTGTCAACAAGGCTCAACCCAATATATACACAAATCAAACACACCTCTGTCAACAAGGCTCAACCCAATCTATGCACAAATAAAACACACCTCTGTCAACAAGGCTCAACCTAATCCACACCTCTGTCAACAAGGCTCAACCTAATCTACACCTGTCAACAAGGCTAAAGCTAATCTATACACAAATCAAACACACCTCTGTCAACAAGGCTCAAACTAATCTACACACAGTCAAGCACACCTCTCTATCAATAAGGCTCAAGCTAATTACACAATAATCAACACACTTCTGTCAATAAGGCTCAAGCTAATTACACAATAGTCAAACACACTTCTGTCAATAAGTCTCAAATTAATCTACACACAAATCAAGCACACCCCTCCATCAGTATGGCTCAAACTAAGCTATGCACAAGTCAAGCATACCTTAAATAAATAAGACTCAAACTTAATCAAGTTTGTCTTGTGTGATAATCCAAAAGGAAACTTAAAAGAGATAACATAAGACATTTTGGTTGCTTTATACAGGCAATTTAGTCAGGTTGTTACTTGATGATAATTTCTCCCGAACAATGTTTACCAAGCAACTAAAGGATACAGTACAAGTTAAAAATAGTCTGATTTAAGGAGCTTTATAGCTAGTAAGTGGATAATTTAATTTCAGCTCTTTTTCCTTAATGCTTGATAAAGTGGCCTTATAAAAAGTTTTGTAAAAGGGTTGACTACTGTAGTGTCTGGTGATAGATAATGTTAAGAATTAACTTTTTGATTGAATATAAAATTCTTGGCTTCTTGTCATTACTTAGTCGGAAATGCTTTGTTATCAGATGATAACAAAATATTATAATTCTAGAGACTTTTATTAGGCTGCACTTTTAGGCCATCGTATTCCTCGTTGGCCTATTATTTACAGTGCGTATTTTGTGTTCATAATTATTTGGTCTCCAGATCCCTATTAAAGTCTGATTAGTTGTATAACATCAGATTAAATACAAGATTATACTGTATATGATCAGATTAAAGATCATTCAGACATATTGATCTGTGTAGATCACAGTAGTTAATGCTGAGGCTCAAAATGGATTGTTGCTGCAATTTTGACAGGAATTATATTGGTACAAATTCATACTTTTTTGGTCATGTCAGAATTTAATGTTAATGCTGAGGGTCAAAATGGATCGTTGCTACAATTTTGATGGAAAATATATTGGTACAAATTCATACCTTAATATTTTTTTGGGTCATGTCAGAATTTAATGTTAATGCTGAAGGTCAAAATGGATCGTTCATGCAATTTTGATGGAAAATTTATCGGTACGAAATTTGTACATATTTTTTGGGTCATGTCAGAATTTAATGTTAATGCTGAGGGTCAAAATGGATTGTTGCTACAATTTTGACGGGAAATATAACGGTATAAATTGGTACATATTTTTGTTTTGGTCATGTCAGAATGTACTGTATTAAGTAGTAAGAATATGTAGATCACAGTAGTTTTTTTTTAATGCTGAGGGTCAAAATGGATTGTTGCTTCAATTTTGACGGAAAATATATCGGTGCAAATTCATACATTTTGTTTTGGTCATGTCAGAATTTATTGTTAATGCTGAGGGTCAAAATAGATTGTTGCTTCAATTTTGACGGGAAATATATTGATATAAATTCATACCTTTTTTGGTCTGACATGTCAGAATTTACTATATTATCCTGCAATGACAGCATTTACCGACCAATATAGCCTGCCTAATATTTTTTTTGATATTGGTCAGTTATAAATAGAACATTTTTTTATATTGGTCAGTTATAAATAGAACATACAAATGTAAAACGGGGCACATCGGGGGATATTGTTTTCAAATACATACACAAAATTATTTCAAATACTTTTATCATCGTCCAGTAAACGTTTATTTACGATTTAAAATTGCAGGATAAATACAATACATGTGCACTGTCGAAGCATATAGGTAAATATGTGTATTCGGCGCGAAACGGGGGAAAAGGCTCGGCCAAGCCTCGCCTTTTCCCGCGTTTCTAAGCCTCATACACATATTACCCATATGCTTCGACAGTGCACAAGTATTGTATATTTAAATACAGTCAAACATGTCTTATGTGACCTTCAAGGAAAAAGTGAAATATGGTCACATAAGGCAGGTGGGCGCTAAATACAGGTTTAATTGATATGAAATGCCCTGTGAAGGGAAATGAAAATTAAGGTGACATAATACAAGTTATTGCTTAATAGAGGTGGTCACTAAAGCAGCTTTTACTGTATTAAAAATATGTGTTGATAACAAAGTTCATAATCATTAAATCATGGAATATTTTCTGTAGATCAATCAAAAATTATGCAAATTAATTTTTTTCTCATTGATTCATATACAATTAATGACTTTTAATGAGGTGGATACAAGGATTTATTAAGCCAAGAATATTATATTTAACGAGGCTCCTTAGGGCCGAGGTAAATATATTATTCTTGGGTTAATAAATCCTGGTATCCATCGAATTGAAAATCATTATTTGTTTTATTATATGACACATTTTATATGTTTCTTTCACCCTTAAAATAAGCTTTGATCACGACATTTTCTTTTGTTTACCTTGTTGGAATGTTATATTCACCTTGTGTGACGTCACATGAGGTGATTATAATCTTTTATCAAAGATCGTTACTAGGGACGTCAGCCAATCAGAAAAAGACATTATCTGAAGTCATATAATAATGTATATTATTGCTCAATATTTCCCCCCATTGTTTAATTAGAAAAAACAATATTGATTTCGTGTATAAGAACAAGCACTTGTGTGTTGTAATTGATTCTTAGACAAATTGATATTTGTACGTGAATTCTTAAAATGAATGCCGAATATTAAATATTTGTATAATTTTCTACACAAAGATATATACAGGCAAACCTGCCCATGCGGTCACCTCTATTAAAAGGTCTTGTACTTTTCCTTGTCCTTTCATAGAAAATTTCATATGAATTGAACCTCTTTTAAGAGGTTACCTGTCTTAAAAGACCACTTTTTCTTTGTTCTAAAGGTGACCTCTTAATACAGGTTTGTCTGTATTTGTATAATTTTCTACATAAAGATATAATTATATGTTGAGAATTTTTGATGTGCTATAATTTTATTACCGGTATAAAGGTGAGATGAAAATAATCTCTAAAATTCGATATAATTGCTAAATAGGACCTTGTCAATTTAGTGTACATCCTTGCAGGATAGTCAAGCGCTATAATTTTTTAAATGGGTTTTCTATGTCGTAACTATAAGTGATTTCATCCATTGATGTATAAATTATGTTTCAATACTGTGTTTGGTCAATTGGATATGAAAAGCTTTCAGAATATCATGTGTTATTGTATAGGAAGATGGCCTTCATTATAGCTTGCATAGCAGGACTTTGACTCACCTGACTTTTATTAGATTTTGTAATAAAGATTAGTTTTGTACTACTATACAATGACTTCCATATTCTTATTGAACTTTCATATGATGGCATTAGAGGATTAATGTGAGGGAATTGTTACATACATTCAGATCAGATGATGACTTAAGAGGGTGTATAAGAAAGGATTCTTACATAAATTCAGATCAGATGATGATATCAAGTTCTAATTCTTAAGGGGATGGATAGGAGAGGGCCCTTAATAAACTAAAGATTGACAATGTAGTTGGTTCTAATTTTTCCAGGATGAACAAGAGAGAATTTCTTATTTGATTACAGATTGACAGTGATATTGATCTTATGTTTTAGAGAGTCAACAGGAGAGAGATTTTAGGAATCAAGAAATCCAAAACTGGGCACTGATCTTTACCGGGGGGCCATCGTGGTCGTGATAGTATGGTAGTTGGATTTACGACTACCAATGCAATAAGTTGTGAGTTTGAATCCCACTCAGGCGAGTACTTGATACAACATTATGTGATTAAGTTTTTCAGTGACTTGCCACAGGTTGATGGTTTTCTCTGGGCACTCCGGTTTCCTCCACCAATAAAACTGACTGCCACGATATAACAGAAATATTGTTGAAAGTGGAGTTAAACAAAATTACCCTGACCTTTACCTAATTGTGGGTGAAAAGAGATATTATTTATAATAGCTAATTGATTGCCTTGACCACCAATCCACAACACCTCTTTAGGGTCGGGTATGATAATATAATCATTCAAAACTGAATAACATTAAGACTTTTAAAAGATCTTTTACGCATGTTAACATATATCAAAGTCAAACAGAAATATTTTTCATCACAGTTTGTAGCATTCATCTTACAGCTTCTGATTACATTCTTGGTATTTTCAAACTTTTTATACTGCATTATTGCCTAAATGTCCTCTTGAATATATCTTGTCTTGAAGTGGTGATAGATTGACATAAGTTTCCAACTTGTTTCCGAATCCACATTTTGCAATGATTGTATCATTTATGGTTTTTCTATAACAAATATTGCTTAAACCAATATATTTTAACAACAAAGCAGTGCATTTCGTGTAGTAACAATTTACCTTATTTCAAACCAGAAACAGTTCAATGATCTTGTCTTGTCTGTGTTCATACTTAACAAAATGGATAAGTTAACAGATTTTATCATATTTATTTTAACATGTAATTGATAGATGAATATTGACCCTTTTAACAGAGATGCTTGCAACTCATCTAGGTGATTCCTGGACTTGTCATTTGTGTTTGTGACTTGCAACTCATCTAGGTGATTCCTGGACTTGTCATTTGTGTTTGGAACTTGCAACTCTAGGTGAGTCCTGGACTTGTTATTTGTGTTTGGGACTTGCAACTCTAGATGAGTCCTGGACTTGTTATTTGTGCTTGGGACTTGCAACTCTAGGTGATTCCTGGACTTGTTATTTGTGTTTGGGACTTGCAACTCATCTAGGTGAGTCCTGGACTTGTTATTTGTGTTTGGGACTTGAGACTCATCTAGGTGAGTCCTGGACTTGTTATTTGTGTTTGGGACTTGCAACTCATCTAGGTGAGTCCTGGACTTATTATTTGTGTTTGGGACTTGCAACTCATCTAGGTGAGTCCTGGACTTGTTATTTGTGTTTGGGACTTGAGACTCATCTAGGTGAGTCCTGGACTTGTTATTTGTGTTTGGGACTTGCAACTCATCTAGGTGAGTCCTGGACTTGTTATTTGTGTTTGGGACTTGCAACTCTAGGTGATTCCTGGACTTGTTATTTGTGTTTGGGACTTGCAACTCATCTAGGTGATTCCTGGACTTGTTATTTGTGTTTGGGACTTGAGACTCATCTAGGTGATTCCTGGACTTGTTATTTGTGTTTGGGACTTGCAACTCATCTAGGTGATTCCTGGACTTGTTATTTGTGTTTGGAACTTGCAACTCTAGGTGATTCCTGGACTTGTTATTTGTGTTTGGGACTTGCAACTCATCTAGGTGGGTCCTGGACTTGTTATTTGTGTTTGGAACTTGCAACTCTAGGTGATTCCTGGACTTGTTATTTGTGTTTGGGACTTGCAACTCATCTAGGTGGGTCCTGGACTTGTTATTTGTGTTTGGAACTTGCAACTCTAGGTGATTCCTGGACTTGTTATTTGTGTTTGGGACTTGCAACTCATCTAGGTGATTCCTGGACTTGTTATTTGTGTTTGGGACTTGCAACTCATCTAGGTGATTCCTGGACTTGTTATTTGTGTTTGGGACTTGCAACTCTAGGTGATTTATGGACTTGTTATTTGTGTTTGGGACTTGCAACTCATCTAGGTGATTCCTGGACTTGTTATTTGTGCTTAGGACTTGCAACTCTAGGTGATTCCTGGACTTGTTATTTGTGTTTAGGACTTGCAACTCATCTAGGTGATTCCTGGACTTGTTATTTGTGTTTGGGACTTGAGACTCATCTAGGTGATTCCTGGACTTGTTATTTGTGTTTGGGACTTGAAACTCATCTAGGTGAGTCCTGTATTCGTCATTTGTGTTTGGGACTCAAAATTTTTACAAAAAATGCACTAGTGGAACTCATGACTTTTTGGTTAGACTCATCAATATTTTCTCCTAGAAGGATCTCTACCTTTAGTATAGCCAATACATTAGCAATGACCTATTTGTTAGCCCAGTTATCTAGTTCACACACTACACTTCCTGAATTTAAAGGGAGTAACTGTTTTATAAACATGACATGTTAATTGTCACCATATTTAGAAATTGTGATAACAATTTTATTTTGGTACATTTTTATTTTATAAATATTAGACCATAGACATGACAAATAAATGTCAACATACAACCTACGTTTGTGTACATATACTCCTACTAATTATTTGGAATATTTTGATAGGTGCATTGAGTCTAAATGATTCTGTTGGTACCAAATATATTTATGACCTTTGTATTGACATTTGGACTCATGTTCCAATTTATTTTTTACATGTTCTGAGTTCCGTGTTGTGATGTCCGTAACGATTTCTGCATAAAAACTATGTTCGGTTCGTCTTTACCTCCAGTTGTTTGTAGGAGGACTCGTGTCTTGTTTACGTTATTTGTGTTTGTTTGCATATAGTGGTGTCCAACACAGATTGTGTTGTGTTTTTGTTTATGTTCTTTCTTTGTCTTCTGTACCATATGTTGCCAGTTTCTCTGGATTGTCCATTTTTGATTATCCCTTCGGTGTTCTCTAAGTTTTTTTTGTAACAGTGAAACCTGTTCAAACCAAACCTTGAATAATCTGGATTTCTGAAAATAAACCGAACCTTAATTAAACCAGAATTCTGTTTAAGCCAAACTTTTAATAAAGTTCCAATATACCGTAGGAAATATTTGTTAATTTAACCTTCATAGACTGAACGCCTGTCTATTATGAACACAAAAGCTGGTCCCAAAGAAGTTCAATTTAGACAGGTTTCACAGTACTAATTATTCAAAGGTCTGACTATTAAGATAGTATTAAACAGTGATTTTAAATCTTACAGTTATCTGTGGTATAAAGCTATATTTTCTTTATTTCAGGCCTTTGCAATATTTTGTGGTATGGGTATAGACAACACACAGATGTATGAAAAAGTGATGAGAGCTGTTGCTAAGCAACAAGTGGCCCTTGAATGTTTATCCTATCATGCTTCAGCACCAGCAGATGATGCAAAGAGGTTAAAGGTTGGTGATTATTCCTACAATTTATAGAAATCTTTCTTTGTACAAGAAAAGTAGAATTAAAATCAGATTTTAAAGGTGTAACATTCAGGTGACCAATTGGCTGATGTGACCCTTTAGAATTGTTAGGACTTCTGCCCCATTAAGCTTCTAGAAATAGACTTTTTGTACATTTCTGATTTGATTCTAAAATTATATGTTTTTACAAGAGTTACTTCCCTTATGGCAGGCAATATGGTACACGGTCTAGCAAGAGCAAGGAAAAGGACATCAAATTTGGGAATTTGAGTGTAATTTTCTGATAATTTGTAGATATTTGAACTTTGTAAAAAAAATCTGAGGATAATTTTATAGCAAATAATAAATTCACAAGTTGTTACAACATTAAATTTTGAACAGATAATGGGGGAAAATATCTTATTTTCATTGAAATATGCATTAAATGGGATATTTTCACCCACCCCAACTCCTGTAAAAAGTATCATTTTAGAATCCAAGTCAGAAATATGCAAATGATTTATTGTAAGGAACACTTTTTTGTTTCATTTTAAAGCAAACCTGGGATTTCTTGGGAAATCCTGTTCTAATACCATCTTGCCATTTCCTGAAACAGTCTTGAAAAAAAAATCCAAGGATATCCCAAGATTTTTTGCAAGGGAAGATACTAATATTCATTTAGTTCATCAAGTTTACATTTCTATATATTTAACGTCCTGACTGGTGATTGACTCCAACGGCGGAGGACATTTGAGCGAAATGACAACCCAAAAGAGCGAAAAAAAGTGGACATTTGAGCGAAAGAAAAACAACCCAAAAGAGCAAAATCTAAAAAACCAGATGGACATTTGAGCGAAAGAAAAATAATCCAAAAGAGCGAAATCTAATAAACCAGATGGACATTTGAGTGAAAAAAAAAGACTTTTGAACAAAATGTTATGTACTAGTACCTCTTCCGTTAGCCAGAATTATGTCTGTTGCCCCCTGCTCACCATGGGGAGGTGGAAGTAGGATTTTGAGCAGGATCTATATAATTTAATTTATTTAATATTACATGTTATTAAAAACATTATAAAAAACACTATAAAAAATTAAAACCGTCCATAAAACAGATCTGTTCATAATTCTAGTCACATCTAGTGAATTCAAATGTCTGTTCTCGCCTGATATTTGTATCCAAGTGTCCGAGTGTACTTTTCTCTGGTAATTGTACCACTTACATATTGATGTGTAGGTCAATTAAATTCTGTTCTTTTTCCTTGTCAACCGTTGAAAGAGGTACCAGTGTTGGACCAGCATCAGTTCGTACTCTAGCTTTGCATCCCTTTGCTGAACATCTCCAGGAAAGATCTCCCGATTTAGTTTCCACATCCAATCTGTATCGGAAACCTTCACATAAGATAGACTTGTGTCCTTTATTTGTCTCCATAACAGTTACTTCCATCTTGACATATAACAATCGTATGAGTTGAACATTTCTGTGTAGCTGAACAGAGTTCAGTCATGGTAAAGAAATGTTTTTGTCCCTAGCAAAAATGACTATTTACCGTAAAAACCCGAGAACACATTGTATGAACTTATATATTGTTTCTGATTTCTTAAATATTTCTATTTTTTTCTTATATTTATCTATGACTTTTTATATTTTAATATGATTTATTTTAATTTCATATCTGAAAATATCATAAGATATGATGAAATGAAATTCGCTCAATGTCCTACTAAAATCTCAGGTAAATGAAAAATAGTTTTCGCTCAAATGTCCACCTGAAAAAAAAATATTTTCGCTCAAATGTCCTATGCCCGACTCCAAACTACTGGTATTGAATTTCTTTTTTATTCAAACAAGTGTTGCCTGAAGGCAAGTGTGGACACAGAAATGTGCTGTCAAAAGGCAAATGTGGATGTCAATATTTCATATTGTCTTTTGCAAAGGTCACATATTATAGATAATTTTGTTTGATATTTTTTGGAGAGGATATATATAGGCATGTCCTGCTATCCAATGCAATTCATTTATTGAATAAAATATTCTTTAAATTAAATATTTTTGTGCAAATACATGTAGCTGACAGTTGAAATACTGTTTGTGAATAGGCATCATTGGAAAGTTTGCACTCCTTTGACATTGTACATTTTAAGCATTTTTATTTTAGTGTGCGATATTATCTGTGTTTGAATCTGCAACACTTCCGTTTGCATTTGGGACTCATCAGTAGGCAATGCAAGTGGAATGTGCAGGAGTTAATCATAAAAAATAACAACCATAAATACTTACTTTGGAATATAATCACAGATTTAACATATTTATAAGCCTAGACTCCCAAGGCCCTGTTGACAAAATAAAAAAATTGTAAATATTTAATGGAAAAAGTTGATAGACTATTTAAATAGAAATTATTGTTGGAAAATAAGACATTGTTTTTTATGCAATATAACATGAAAAAATATTTAAAAGAATAAAAGTTTTGAATTTAGAAGTCAGTTTGGCCTTGTGAGTTTCGTCCCCTTTAAATTAGAGTGGTAAAAGTAAAAGAGTAGGAAGAACTAATTGTATGTAACATAAAAATTGAATTTAAGTCATGAAAGTGGTTTTAAGAGGTGAAATTATGAATATTTGCATAGATCTTATTTTACTTGAAGGGTATTGTATGGGTATTTATCTGAATAAATGGTCAGGAGAGCTACAACTTGAAATAAAAGAAGGATGTGTCCATGGTCTACTTAATAAAGGCATATCATAAATTTTACAATTTTGTACTTCATAAAGGGCATAACTCAGAAATATCAAAAGTGAAATTGATCAAAATCGAACTTGACCTGCCCTTAGTTATTCTTAACAAAATATCCAAATTTGGTTTTGATTTGGTTGAGTGACAGTCAAGTTATTGAACAGAAACCATAAATTTTATAATTTGGTACTTCATAAAGGGACACAACTCTGGAACGTCAAAAATGAAATCGGTAAAACCGAACTTGACCTGCTTTTAGTGGTTCCTAACAACATATCCAAATTTCAAAACATTTGAGCAAAGCTAATTTAATTTATTTAACAGAAACCAAAACGGGATGAACGGATGGAAAGACGGACGGACAAGGGTAAAACTTAATGCCCCTGTCGCCTTATGGCAGGGGCATAAAAAGGGACGAATTGATTAAATAAATAAATAAAATAAGTGGAAGAAAAGAAAATGAAAAAAACCAAAAACAACACAAAACAAATATATCAATCTCCACTTCACAATAGAAGAATTATCTACTGTGTACACATAAATCAACATTCATCGATCTCCATCAGTTTTCCCGCGAAAAATGGATTAGTTTATTTGAAGTAGGGTCTAAGCCCTCAAATAAAAATAGTGTTCTATATTTGGTATAGCTTATTAGGATTAAACCATGCATAAGTTATAACAAAACATGTGAAAAATATGTGCAAGAAGTGAAAAAAGTGTGTATTTTACATTAATCGATGGATTTCAGCAACCTATAGCATCCTGTTTCACCCCACTGAAACACATATGGGAAATTCTGAAATTCCAGCGTTTGAGGTGCCCCAAAGGGTAAATTCTTGTCTTTAAACAGCATGATAGAAAGTCGTTAGTGAAACATAAATACAGGCCTCTTTCAATTAAATTTGAAAGATTTTTTGTCATTTCAACACCGTTCACAGTTGCCTAACAGGAGTCCACAGGTCGTCCACGTGTCACAGTTTAGAATAATCCTTCAGGACCTCACAGTGACCCGTGACCCACTTTAGTACATTCTACCAGTTAATTCTTAATAATGTTGTTTAATTATTGAAGAGCAGTAATCAAAACGTAAATGTCCAACTGATGCCAAACCCAACTAAGGCTATCTTATATCAAGCCATTCAAATAAAAAAAAATTTTCACAATGTGCGTAATTTAATTTGAAACCAGTAGTAAATAAAATATAACAATCAACCTGTGGTTTTATATTATACTGGAAAAAAAACTACAAAACAGTTATCTAAATACAAATCATGAAATGAAATTAAACACCGTTTTGTTAAATTGTAAACAAAATTAATGACATCTGCTCTTTTTTTTTTTCTTCCAGAAAATGTCCATACTGACATCTCAGGAATATGGTTTATTAGATTACTCATTTATTGACTTTAACCTTGATGACGATGATACGTTAAAAGCCAGCATCAGGATGTTCCAAGATCTCAATTTGGTGGACAAGTTCAGGATTAATTATGAGGCAGGTATTTTGGTCATGGCGTCATATTTATATACACAAGTTGTTGGGTTCTGTTCTGGAAAAATTATGAATTTGCTCAATAAAAATTAATCAAACTTATTTTAATCATGTGGACTGAAAGAAAACGGCATATTTAAACATGTAAATTACATGTATATGAATTTTGAGTTTTATATTATTATAAGGCAGCATTCAAATCCACTTTCCAAGGCCTTAAAGAAAAAACTAATTTAATTGCAAAAAAGGGAACAGCAATCTATCTTAATATGACAGTCAAACCTAATTTAAGAAGCCATTCAAGGGAATTTCATCAAAAGTGGTTGTCGGTAGAAGTGGTCTTTATTTTAAGGTCGAGATTTAAGTATGTGGAATGCAAGCCATAGGTACAATTTTAGCTATTCATAATATAAAATCAGCAGCATATTTAAACACCATTTCTTGTAAGAGTGGTCCAGTATCATTCATCTGGCCATGTATAATATCCTGAAACTAGGTCCAACACAGATACTAGAAAATACTAGGGCTTGTGTTGTATTGTTATTTAAATATGCCGACTATAAATAAAACTTATCTTATCTTATCTTATCTTTGCTACTAGAGATCTAGTTCCCATTAATCAGTTTGACCTACCACTTTTTTATGCCTGTTCCACACTAGAACCTAGATTTCCTTCAGTTTCTACCATCGTCTTGCTCTTTTTACTTAAGATGATATTTGAGGTTTAAAGTATTATAGTTCATTGTGTTGAAAAATGCTGTTTGACAGTTTCAATTCAACAATTCTGAAACTGACGGCTGATATATTTTTAGCATTTCACCCTTTAAAGGAACAGAGATATATAAAGGTTTATGGTTTGTGGTGTTTAATGCCACTTGCAACAGAAGTTCAGTTATATCATGGCGATCAGTTTTATTGGTGTAGGAAACCAGAGTACCCGGATAAAAACCACCGACCTGTCGCAAGTCATTGACAAACTTTATCTCTCAAGGTTGTATCGAGTACACCTTGCCATGAACGGGGTTCAAACTCACAACTTTAGTGGTGATAGACACTGATTGCACAGGTAGTTGTAAATCCAACTACCATATCATCACAATCATGATGGCCCCTCAGTGATATATTAAAGTTATAAGTTTATTTGGATTCATTATAAACTGCAATTTTTCTCATTCAATTCTAAGCAGTGCAAAAAAGCGTAATTTTATTGACAACAGTTAATATCTCATTTATGCTTCATTCAGTGTCATTATCCCGAAAATTAAATTGAGTCAAAAATACCGAAAAATAAACTTGCTCAATCATGTCATTTTACGTTGTTGATACTTGTAAAAAGATTTAGATTTTCATTCACATTCCCGTCCTGTAAAAAAAAGTCTGTAGACCGAATTAAATGTGATTATGGAAATCTGACTTGTTTACCATCAGAGTGTAGCCTTGAAATGAGATGGTTATTGAACCCAAATGTATACAAATCTTGTGTATTTGAAGGAATAAAATAATAATTTAAGTTTTTTTTTTTTTACTATATTTGAGATTAAAATTCTTATTCCCATGGTCCACTTTTTATTGAAATAACCCCCAATATTTGTAAATACTTAAAGATAATCATACATTATAACACTTTAATTGTCCATATAGCATTCCTTTATTATATTTAAAAAAAAATTCAAGGGTCCACAAGTATCTGTAAAACCATAGTCTTAGAATAAATTAAGATTACGATCGTAAATGAACATAAAACGTGTGACCTATATAATTTTTTCTCACACATAAAATCCTTATCTGCATTCTTAATTTCAAATGAAATCAAAAATCAACCCTTCACGAAGCATCAAGTATGTCAAAGGTTAAAGGTCATAATATGAAGAAGCCAAAAGGGTTTTGAGGGTTAATAAGTAAACATTTTCCTCTTGACAGGGAACAAATCTTTTTTCACAATTGATACTCTTTGTCTGATTCATTGTCTTGTCAGTGGATACAGTAGTCCCTCCCCTATAAGGTCCCTCTGACCAAAGGCTACTGGGGGCCATCATGGTCGTGATCGTATGGTAGTTGGATTTACAACTACCGGTACCTTTGCAATCAGTGCCTATCACCACTTACGTTGTGAGTTTGAACCCTGTTCATGGCGAGGTGTACTAGATACAACATTATGTGATAAAGTTTGTCAGTAACTTACAGCAAGGTCGGTGGTTTTCTCAAGGTACTCCGGTTTCATCCACCAATAAAACTGACTGCCACGATATAACTCAAATATTATTGAAAGTGGCATTAAGCACCATGCATAAACCAACCAAAGGTACTACTTTTATCAGGCAATATATCAGATACACTGAGAGAGCAAAATACTACTAAATTGTCCCCTTTAAGAGTGGCCACCACCTGTCATGTTGGCCACCACCTTATAAGGCCTGTCATGTTGGCCACCACCTTATAAGGCCTGTCATGTTGGATTTTTTTTGGCTTTAGTTGAAGTTCTATCTTGTTTCCTCCAAATGATGGTCATTTCTCATTGATAGTTATACCCCCTCCCTATACTGTTTTACCTCTGTCCGTCCGTCCAAGATATTTTTCGTCGCATTTTTCTCAGTAACTGTTAATGGCAGAAATCTGATATTTGGTCACAAGCTTCATATAGGTACCCCATATCGTGGGAAGCGTTTTTTGACCTGTCAGATTCCTACTTCCTGTTTGCCGAAGAGCGGGGGGTATCATAAGTGAGCATTAGCTCACAGTTCATCTTGTTTTGGTTTGATTTGTAGAGAGAATTCTCTACATCAGTTTTGGTTTGATTTGTATAGAGAATTTTCTCCACATTAGTTTAGTTGATTGTAAGATTTACTGTGCTGTCTGACTACATTTAGATTTATTTATGTGAACTTCACTGATAAAATTAAGATGTATTATAATATCATCCCCAAAAACAATTTAATCTAATATGTTCATTACGATTGCATAACTGAAAATTTTTTCTCTCAATATGTGGTTTCAGTATCATTATGCTTTTAATTGACAATTTAAAATGTGCATCTGGAAGAATAAGAACAGCCCTAGATATCAGCACTTTCATGATTATAATGTCAAAGTCCATCATTTACTACCTCAATAATTAGATCCCCGTAATTACTTGTACAATGCAAGCTGATAATAACTTTTGAATGTTTAATGAACCTATATATCTTTAATTCGTCTTAAGGTTCTATAAACTGCCAAATGTCTTGATTTAACAAAGGGGGGACGGACAAGTCTCCTACAATTGCCTTGCCTTGCTGTCATAAAACTTTTGAATATAATTTTTGGACTCATATTTAAAAACATCAGCTAATCAGAACTCTGTATCAAGTATATCAAGTATATCAAGTGTTTTGATTGGAGGATTTTAGAGTATGAGAACAAAATTCATTCTCAAAAGTTTTATTACCTTGAAGGTCTAATCAGCCAATCAGAACACTGTTTCAAATATATCGACTGTTTTGATTGGAAGATTTTAGAGTATGAGAACAAAAATTCATGCTCAAAAGTTTTATTACCTTGAAGGTCTAATCAGCCAATCAGAACACTGTTTCAAATATATCGACTCTTTTGATTGGAACATTTTAGAGTATGAGAACAAAATTCATGCTCAAAAGATTTATTACCTTGAGGGCCTAATCAGCCAATCAGAACACTTTCAAGTATATCGACTGTTTTGATTGGAAGATTTTAGAGTATGAGAACAAAATTCATTCTCAAAAGTTTTATTACCTTGAAGGTCTAATCAGCCAATCAGAACACTGTTTCAAATATATCGACTGTTTTGATTGGAAGATTTTAGAGTATGAGAACAAAATTCATGCTCAAAAGATTTATTACCTTGAGGGCCTAATCAGCCAATCATAACACTTTCAAGTATATCGACTGTTTTGATTGGAAGATTTTAGAGTATGAGAACAAAATTCATACTCAAAAGATTTATTACCTTGAGGGTCTAATCAGCCAATCAGAACACTGTTTCAAATATATTGACTGTTTTGATTGGAAGATTTTAGAATATGAGAACAAAATTCATGCTCAAAAGTTTTATTACCTTGAGGGCCTAATCAGCCAATCAGAACACTGTTTCAAGTATATTGACTGTTTTGATTGGAAGATTTTAGAGTATGAGAACAAAATTCATACTCAAAAGTGTTATGCCCTTGAGGGCCTGGAATCGTGTATTAATTTGTTACAGTAGTATAACAACAGATTTCTTTGTTATTGCCGTTGTTGATGTTTAGAAGCTATTGACATATCTACATGGCTGTCAAATTTTTCATCATTCATAACATACGAGGCATTTCATATTCGTAATTATTTGTTTCATCCTCGTTAATATGAAAATTTGGATTTTTCCACTTCAGAATCGCTGAAGACATTAAAATCGTGTTTGCTGATTACTTCTTATTAACCTCCGTGTTATCGACGTCCTTGGCATTTTTCAATAAATAATAGTCATTAATTTTACCCTGCCTGGATTATATAGTGACAACACTATTGCCTTTCTGTAAGGCAGAAATCAAATTCGTGAACAAATTGGAAAATAATGACTTCATCAAATTGTTGTTATGTTTTTAATTTACATTTCTTGGTGATAGATAGTATTGTAACATTCTGATATATAGAGTGTACAAAATATAGTCCCAGGGTTGGTGTTATTCAATCCTTGTCTGTGTGTGGTGGGGAGGGGGTGGTTGTTGCAATGCCATTTTGTAGATTGTATAGATGTATAGAAGGAGGAGCAAGACAAAGGCCCTACAGTCTGATCTATTGGCCTATAATAAATAGGTATAAATTTCGTCAGAATGGAATTGAGTAACTAAAAAATTATGCAGTGCATGCTTACTTGACATGTAAAATTTCTGGTGTTTTTAGAATCAAGTGCTCAAGATTTAATATCTTTAACATAATTCTCGAATTTTGATCAGCAAAATTGTGTATATTTTTGTATTCTGTTGCATTTATTACTTATGTTTATTTTTCAGACATTATGTCGATGGTTACTTAGTGTAAAGAAGAATTATAGAAATGTGACGTATCACAACTGGAGACATGCCTTCAATGTGGCACAGACTATGTTTTGTATGCTCAGGGTAAATATATGTTTAACTATCACAACTGGAGACATGCCTTCAATGTGGCACAGACTATGTTTTGTATGCACAGGGTAAATATATGTTTAACTATCACAACTGGAGACATGCCTTCAATGTGGCACAGACTATGTTTTGTATGCTCAGGGTAAATATATGTTTAACTATCACAACTGGAGACATGCCTTCAATGTGGCACAGACTATGTTTTGTATGCTCAGGGTAAATATATGTTTAACTATCACAACTGGAGACATGTCTTCAATGTGGCACAGACTATGTTTTGTATGCTCAGGGTAAATATATGTTTAACTATCACAACTGGAGACATGTCTTCAATGTGGCACAGACTATGTTTTGTATGCTCAGGGTAAATATATGTTTAACTATCACAACTGGAGACATGCCTTCAATGTGGCACAGACTATATTTTGTATGCTCAGGGTAAATATATTTTAAACAGTAAACACATAGTATTTTTCTCCACTTTATGATGTTCTGGCTTACAAATTGCAGTGTGGCATTATGAAATATAGAGTATATGGGTTAGAGTTATGGGTTAAAGTTATAGGTTAGAATTATGGGTTATGCTGTTTAACGCCACTTTCAACAATATTTCAGTTATATCGTGGCGGACAGTTTTTTTGGTGGAGGAAACCGGAGGACCTGGAGAAAACCACCGACCTGTCACTGACCAACTTTATCACATAATGTTGTACACCTCGCCCTGATCGAGATTCGAACTCACAACATCAGTGGTGACAAGCACTGATTGTATAGGTAGTTGTAAATCCAACTACCGTACATAGAATTTAATGCCAAAACATCTTACAAAACTTTATCACATAACTCACAACATCAGTGGTGATAGACACTAATTGCATAGGTAGTTGTAAATCCAACTATCATACGATCACGGCCACCGCAATCCCCTAAGCAGTAGATAAGTAATTAAAAATCAATGGTATTCTAAATAAATTTTATGTATACTGTATAATATTAAGTGGTACTAATTATATTGTTATTTTAGGTAGGCCAGATGGACAATGTTTTAACTGACTGTGAAAGACTAGCTTTGATGGTTGGCTGTTTATGTCATGATCTAGATCATCGAGGTGTCAATAATCAGTTCTTAAACAGGTTTGTAGCCATGGTTTGTTATTTTCATATGAAGCAATGACATAACACTTAGAACAGTAATCAAAATATTTTTTCATAAACTTTGTGATTTTATAGATGGAATTTACCTGTACTTTGATGCCATATTCAATTTTGCATCTCTTTTATCAAATAGATTACTTTCAATTGACCATTTGCACCGACTGTTATTCGAAAATATTATGTTTAGCAGGAGTTACTTCCCTTTAAGGCATGCAAAAAAAGTTGCCTTTCATGCTAAATTTGATTTTAAAAAACAACATATATTTTTTCCCATAATCTGTTCAAAATATTAATGTTGTAACAATATTCTATTTGCTATAAAATTATCCTCTAAGTTTTTACAAGGTTCAAATATCTACAAGTTATAAAAAAATGATACAAAAAATTTGTTATCCTTTCCATTGTTCTTGCTAGACTGAGTACCATTTTGCCCATCGTAAGGGAAGTTACTTGTATTAAAAAGGATATAAAAATGTATAACTTTAGAATCAAATCAATAATGTGCAAATTGTCTATTAAGTTCTGTAGTTGTTCAGATCTTATGATACAAACTATGATCTGTCTTTTAGTTTCACAAACCTTACTGTTCATAGGGTTATGGTTATGGTGTTTAATGCCACTTTCAACAATATTTTAGTTATATTGTGGCGGTCAGTTTTCTTTGATGGAGGAAACTACCGACCTGCCGCAAGTCACTGACAAACTTTATCATATAATGTTGTATCGAATACACCTCACCTGAGCGAGATTCGAACTCACAACGTTAGTGGTGATAGGCACTGATTGCATAGACAGTTGTAAATCCAACTACCATATGATCACGACCACGATGGCCCCCCTTTTTATCAAGCATAACATAGTAGGATTCAAACTCACAACTTTAATGGTGATAGGTACTGATTGCATAGGTAGTAATTCTGTTGTAAATCCAACCGCCATGCGATCATGACCACGATGACCTTACTGTTCAACAAAATGTCAAAGTTAAATGTTTTATTACAATCCATCATTGCTATTTCTCTACATTCTGGTGACAGATAGCTTTAGCATTATTGACAAGACATTGAAATGCGTATGTAATGCACAGTAAACTCATTGCAGCATGACATTTATCATTCAGTGCAATCTATATGTTGATTTCATATGTAAGTCATAGAAGTAAAAATCTAAATTAACATAGATATTTGTTTTACATGCTGTCATTATCAGAATTGTTTTTTGAACATTTAATTTACCATTTTGATCTAAGTTGGAATCTTACTTGTAATTAGATGTCCTTCATAACCCTTGAGGGGGTGAGGATTATGGTATTTAATGCCACTTTCAACAATATTTCAGTTATATCGTGGCGGTCAGTTTTTTTGGTGGAGGAAACCAGAATACCCGAAGAAAACCATCGACCTGTCGCAAGTCACTGATAAACTTTATCCCATAATGTTGTATCGAGCACACCTCACCTTGGCGGGATTCGAACTCACAACGTTAGTGGTGATAGGCACTGATTGCATAGGTAGTTGTAAAATCAAACTACCATATGATCACAATCATGATGGTCCCTACAACCCTTGATACAATTCAATAACTGACTTAATTTTCACTAAAGCAAATCATTTAAAATATTTAAATACAAGGTTAGGGAACATAAAGGCTGTCCAAATTTGATTTTATTATTTTAAATCTTTTTCTGTTATGGAGTTATGTCACTTAATTTGCAAAGAAAAATACCAATATTTTCTATGTTACTATTCAAAAACTCAAATAAATTGAAATTATGTTCAAAGTCAGGGATTTTAAAAGAGAGTCCAAATACGATTTGGGAATTTAACCACAATACCCAAGTCAAGTTCAATTATTCCTTTTATAGTTCCAGAGTTATGCCCCTTAGTTAAAAAAAATTGTTAATGTGTGATTTTCATGCTCTATCTTTAGTTACTTTTGGCCAAATGTTTTTGCACATGGTTTGTGACCACATTACACAGGTCAAGTTCAAATTTGACTATTATGCCTTATACAGTTCATGAGATATAAACTTGTTTACTCTAGCTGGAAACAGGGGCATCAGTATCCTATTGACGAATTCTTCCATTTTGCTCCCAGAAAAATGGACCTTTGATATATTCTTAGGTTGAGCTTATACTCCAGAAAATACAGTAACCAAAATATTGTAGAATTGAATGCCAAAACATCTTACAAAACTTTATTGCAGATCCATGTCACCATTAGCAGAATTATACTCAACATCAACATTAGAACACCATCATTTTGATCAATGTATTATGATACTCAGTACAAAGGTTTGTATTATAGTTTGTCACTATAATTTTACTTAATGCTCTTATAAATAGGTAAAATGTCTTAAAAACCTTTGATATAGAGTCCCTGATTTATTACATTGGTTGTGTCTTCCTGTTTCTACATGTTACATTGGCTTTTAATGAGTTTGTCATATTACATAGGTTATGTCCTCCTGTTTCTGAGTTTGACATATTACATTGAGTGTGTCTTACTGTTTCTAAGTTTGACATATTACATTGAGTGTGTCTTACTGTTTCTGAGTTTGACATATTACATTGAGTGTATCTTCCTGTTTCTGAGTTTGACATATTACATTGAGTGTGTCTTGCTGTTTCTGAGTTTGACATATTACATTGTGTGTCTTGCTGTTTCTGAGTTTGACATATTACATTGTGTGTCTTGCTGTTTCTGAGTTTGACATATTACATTGAGTGTGTCTTACTGTTTCTGACTTTGACATATTACATTGAGTGTGTCTTGCTGTTTCTGAGTTTGACATATTACATTGAGTGTGTCTTACTGTTTCTGACTTTGACATATTACATTGTGTGTATCTTGCTGTTTTTGAGTTTGACATATTACATTGAGTGTATCTTGCTGTTTCTGAGTTTGACATATTATATTGAGTGTATCTTACTGTTTCTGACTTTGACATATTACATTGTGTGTCTTGCTGTTTCTGAGTTTGACATATTACATTGAGTGTGTCTTGCTGTTTTTGAGTTTGACATATTACATTGAGTGTGTCTTGCTGTTTCTGAGTTTGACATATTACATTGTGTGTCTTGCTGTTTCTGAGTTTGACATATTACATTGTGTGTCTTGCTGTTTCTGAGTTTGACATATTACATTGAGTGTGTCTTACTGTTTCTGACTTTGACATATTACATTGAGTGTGTCTTGCTGTTTCTGAGTTTGACATATTACATTGAGTGTGTCTTACTGTTTCTGACTTTGACATATTACATTGTGTGTATCTTGCTGTTTTTGAGTTTGACATATTACATTGAGTGTATCTTGCTGTTTCTGAGTTTGACATATTATATTGAGTGTATCTTACTGTTTCTGACTTTGACATATTACATTGTGTGTCTTGCTGTTTCTGAGTTTGACATATTACATTGAGTGTGTCTTGCTGTTTTTGAGTTTGACATATTACATTGAGTGTGTCTTGCTGTTTCTGAGTTTGACATATTACATTGTGTGTCTTGCTGTTTCTGAGTTTGACATATTACATTGTGTGTCTTGCTGTTTCTGAGTTTGACATATTACATTGAGTGTGTCTTACTGTTTCTGACTTTGACATATTACATTGAGTGTGTCTTGCTGTTTCTGAGTTTGACATATTACATTGAGTGTGTCTTACTGTTTCTGACTTTGACATATTACATTGTGTGTATCTTGCTGTTTTTGAGTTTGACATATTACATTGAGTGTATCTTGCTGTTTCTGAGTTTGACATATTATATTGAGTGTATCTTACTGTTTCTGACTTTGACATATTACATTGTGTGTCTTGCTGTTTCTGAGTTTGACATATTACATTGAGTGTGTCTTGCTGTTTTTGAGTTTGACATATTACATTGAGTGTGTCTTGCTGTTTCTGAGTTTGACATATTACATTGAGTGTGTCTTACTGTTTCTGACTTTGACATATTACATTGTGTGTATCTTGCTGTTTTTGAGTTTGACATATTACATTGAGTGTATCTTGCTGTTTCTGAGTTTGACATATTATATTGAGTGTATCTTACTGTTTCTGACTTTGACATATTACATTGTGTGTCTTGCTGTTTCTGAGTTTGACATATTATATTGAGTGTATCTTACTGTTTCTGACTTTGACATATTACATTGTGTATCTTGCTGTTTCTGAGTTTGACATATTACATTGAGTGTATCTTACTGTTTCTGACTTTGACATATTACATTGAGTGTGTCTTGCTGTTTCTGACTTTGACATATTACATTGTGTGTATCTTGCTGTTTCTGAGTTTGACATATTACATTGAGTGTGTCTTGCTGTTTCTGAGTTTGACATATTACATTGAGTGTGTCTTGCTGTTTCTGAGTTTGACATATTACATTGTGTGTCTTGCTGTTTCTGAGTTTGACATATTACATTGAGTGTGTCTTCCTGTTTCTGACTTTGACATATTACATTGAGTGTATCTTACTGTTTCTGAGTTTGACATATTACATTGAGTGTGTCTTGCTGTTTCTGAGTTTGACATATTACATTGAGTGTATCTTCCTGTTTCTGAGTTTGACATATTACATTGAGTGTGTCTTGCTGTTTCTGAGTTTGACATATTACATTGTGTGTCTTGCTGTTTCTGAGTTTGACATATTACATTGTGTGTCTTGCTGTTTCTGAGTTTGACATATTACATTGAGTGTGTCTTACTGTTTCTGACTTTGACATATTACATTGAGTGTGTCTTGCTGTTTCTGAGTTTGACATATTACATTGAGTGTGTCTTACTGTTTCTGACTTTGACATATTACATTGTGTGTATCTTGCTGTTTTTGAGTTTGACATATTACATTGAGTGTATCTTGCTGTTTCTGAGTTTGACATATTATATTGAGTGTATCTTACTGTTTCTGACTTTGACATATTACATTGTGTGTCTTGCTGTTTCTGAGTTTGACATATTACATTGAGTGTGTCTTGCTGTTTTTGAGTTTGACATATTACATTGAGTGTGTCTTGCTGTTTCTGAGTTTGACATATTACATTGTGTGTCTTGCTGTTTCTGAGTTTGACATATTACATTGTGTGTCTTGCTGTTTCTGAGTTTGACATATTACATTGAGTGTGTCTTACTGTTTCTGACTTTGACATATTACATTGAGTGTGTCTTGCTGTTTCTGAGTTTGACATATTACATTGAGTGTGTCTTACTGTTTCTGACTTTGACATATTACATTGTGTGTATCTTGCTGTTTTTGAGTTTGACATATTACATTGAGTGTATCTTGCTGTTTCTGAGTTTGACATATTATATTGAGTGTATCTTACTGTTTCTGACTTTGACATATTACATTGTGTGTCTTGCTGTTTCTGAGTTTGACATATTACATTGAGTGTGTCTTGCTGTTTTTGAGTTTGACATATTACATTGAGTGTGTCTTGCTGTTTCTGAGTTTGACATATTACATTGAGTGTGTCTTACTGTTTCTGACTTTGACATATTACATTGTGTGTATCTTGCTGTTTTTGAGTTTGACATATTACATTGAGTGTATCTTGCTGTTTCTGAGTTTGACATATTATATTGAGTGTATCTTACTGTTTCTGACTTTGACATATTACATTGTGTGTCTTGCTGTTTCTGAGTTTGACATATTATATTGAGTGTATCTTACTGTTTCTGACTTTGACATATTACATTGTGTATCTTGCTGTTTCTGAGTTTGACATATTACATTGAGTGTATCTTACTGTTTCTGACTTTGACATATTACATTGAGTGTGTCTTGCTGTTTCTGACTTTGACATATTACATTGTGTGTATCTTGCTGTTTCTGAGTTTGACATATTACATTGAGTGTGTCTTGCTGTTTCTGAGTTTGACATATTACATTGAGTGTGTCTTGCTGTTTCTGAGTTTGACATATTACATTGTGTGTCTTGCTGTTTCTGAGTTTGACATATTACATTGAGTGTGTCTTGCTGTTTCTGAGTTTGACATATTACATTGTGTGTCTTGCTGTTTCTGAGTTTGACATATTACATTGAGTGTGTCTTACTGTTTCTGACTTTGACATATTACATTGAGTGTGTCTTACTGTTTCTGACATTGACATATTACATTGAGTGTGTCTTACTGTTTCTGACTTTGACATATTACATTGAGTGTGTCTTGCTGTTTCTGAGTTTGACATATTACATTGAGTGTGTCTTACTGTTTCTGACTTTGACATATTACATTGAGTGTATCTTGCTGTTTCTGAGTTTGACATATTACATTGAGTGTGTCTTGCTGTTTCTGAGTTTGACATATTACATTGAGTGTGTCTTGCTGTTTTTGAGTTTGACATATTACATTGAGTGTGTCTTGCTGTTTCTGAGTTTGACATATTACATTGAGTGTGTCTTACTGTTTCTGACTTTGACATATTACATTGTGTGTCTTGCTGTTTCTGAGTTTGACATATTACATTGAGTGTGTCTTGCTGTTTCTGACTTTGACATATTACATTGAGTGTGTCTTGCTGTTTCTGAGTTTGACATATTACATTGAGTGTGTCTTACTGTTTCTGACTTTGACATATTACATTGAGTGTGTCTTGCTGTTTCTGAGTTTGACATATTACATTGAGTGTGTCTTACTGTTTCTGACTTTGACATATTACATTGTGTGTATCTTGCTGTTTCTGAGTTTGACATATTACATTGAGTGTATCTTGCTGTTTCTGAGTTTGACATATTATATTGAGTGTGTCTTGCTGTTTCTGAGTTTGACATATTACATTGTGTGTCTTGCTGTTTCTGAGTTTGACATATTACATTGAGTGTGTCTTACTGTTTCTGACATTGACATATTACATTGAGTGTGTCTTACTGTTTCTGACTTTGACATATTACATTGAGTGTGTCTTGCTGTTTCTGAGTTTGACATATTACATTGAGTGTGTCTTACTGTTTCTGACTTTGACATATTACATTGAGTGTATCTTGCTGTTTCTGAGTTTGACATATTACATTGAGTGTGTCTTGCTGTTTCTGAGTTTGACATATTACATTGAGTGTGTCTTACTGTTTCTGAGTTTGACATATTACATTGAGTGTGTCTTACTGTTTCTGAGTTTGACATATTACATTGAGTGTGTCTTGCTGTTTTTGAGTTTGACATATTACATTGAGTGTGTCTTGCTGTTTCTGAGTTTGACATATTACATTGAGTGTGTCTTACTGTTTCTGACTTTGACATATTACATTGAGTGTGTCTTGCTGTTTCTGAGTTTGACATATTACATTGAGTGTGTCTTACTGTTTCTGACTTTGACATATTACATTGTGTGTATCTTGCTGTTTCTGAGTTTGACATATTACATTGAGTGTATCTTGCTGTTTCTGAGTTTGACATATTATATTGAGTGTGTCTTGCTGTTTCTGAGTTTGACATATTACATTGTGTGTCTTGCTGTTTCTGAGTTTGACATATTACATTGAGTGTGTCTTGCTGTTTCTGAGTTTGACATATTACATTGAGTGTGTCTTACTGTTTCTGACTTTGACATATTACATTGTGTGTATCTTGCTGTTTCTGAGTTTGACATATTACATTGAGTGTATCTTGCTGTTTCTGAGTTTGACATATTACATTGAGTGTGTCTTACTGTTTCTGAGTTTGACATATTACATTGAGTGTATCTTGCTGTTTCTGAGTTTGACATATTACATTGAGTGTGTCTTACTGTTTCTGACATTGACATATTACATTGAGTGTGTCTTACTGTTTCTGAGTTTGACATATTACATTGAGTGTGTCTTGCTGTTTCTGAGTTTGACATATTACATTGTGTGTCTTGCTGTTTCTGAGTTTGACATATTACATTGAGTGTGTCTTGCTGTTTCTGAGTTTGACATATTACATTGAGTGTATCTTACTGTTTCTGAGCTTGACATATTACATTGTGTGTGTCTTACTGTTTCTGAGTTTGACATATTACATTGAGTGTGTCTTGCTGTTTCTGACTTTGACATATTACATTGAGTGTGTCTTACTGTTTCTGAGTTTGACATATTACATTGTGTGTCTTGCTGTTTCTGAGTTTGACATATTACATTGTGTGTCTTGCTGTTTCTGAGTTTGACATATTACATTGAGTGTGTCTTGCTGTTTCTGAGTTTGACATATTACATTGTGTGTCTTGCTGTTTCTGACTTTGACATATTACATTGAGTGTGTCTTACTGTTTCTGAGTTTGACATATTACATTGAGTGTGTCTTGCTGTTTCTGACTTTGACATATTACATTGAGTGTGTCTTACTGTTTCTGAGTTTGACATATTACATTGAGTGTGTCTTGCTGTTTCTGACTTTGACATATTACATTGAGTGTGTCTTGCTGTTTCTGACTTTGACATATTACATTGTGTGTCTTGCTGTTTCTGAGTTTGACATATTACATTGAGTGTGTCTTGCTGTTTCTGAGTTTGACATATTACATTGAGTGTGTCTTACTGTTTCTGAGTTTGACATATTACATTGTGTGTCTTGCTGTTTCTGAGTTTGACATATTACATTGTGTGTCTTGCTGTTTCTGAGTTTGACATATTACATTGAGTGTGTCTTGCTGTTTCTGAGTTTGACATATTACATTGTGTGTCTTGCTGTTTCTGAGTTTGACATATTACATTGAGTGTATCTTACTGTTTCTGAGTTTGACATATTACATTGAGTGTGTCTTACTGTTTCTGACTTTGACATATTACATTGAGTGTGTCTTACTGTTTCTGAGTTTGACATATTACATTGAGTGTATCTTACTGTTTCTGAGTTTGACATATTACATTGAGTGTGTCTTACTGTTTCTGAGTTTGACATATTACATTGAGTGTGTCTTGCTGTTTCTGACTTTGACATATTACATTGAGTGTGTCTTGCTGTTTCTGACTTTGACATATTACATTGTGTGTCTTGCTGTTTCTGAGTTTGACATATTACATTGAGTGTGTCTTGATGTTTCTAAGTTTGACATATTACATTGAGTGTGTCTTGCTGTTTCTGAGTTTGACATATTACATTGTGTGTCTTGCTGTTTCTGAGTTTGACATATTACATTGAGTGTATCTTACTGTTTCTGAGTTTGACATATTACATTGAGTGTGTCTTACTGTTTCTGAGTTTGACATATTACATTGAGTGTATCTTGCTGTTTCTGAGTTTGACATATTACATTGAGTGTGTCTTGATGTTTCTAAGTTTGACATATTACATTGAGTGTATCTTGCTGTTTCTGAGTTTGACATATTACATTGTGTGTCTTGCTGTTTCTGAGTTTGACATATTACATTGAGTGTGTCTTGCTGTTTCTGAGTTTGACATATTACATTGAGTGTATCTTACTGTTTCTGAGTTTGACATATTACATTGAGTGTGTCTTGCTGTTTCTGAGTTTGACATATTACATTGAGTGTGTCTTGCTGTTTCTGGGTTTGACATATTACATTGAGTGTGTCTTGCTGTTTCTGAGTTTGACATATTACATTGAGTGTGTCTTACTGTTTCTGACTTTGACATATTACATTGAGTGTGTCTTGCTGTTTCTGAGTTTGACATATTACATTGAGTGTATCTTGCTGTTTCTGACTTTGACATATTACATTGAGTGTGTCTTACTGTTTCTGAGTTTGACATATTACATTGAGTGTGTCTTGCTGTTTCTGAGTTTGACATATTACATTGAGTGTGTCTTGCTGTTTCTGACTTTGACATATTACATTGAGTGTGTCTTGCTGTTTCTGAGTTTGACATATTACATTGAGTGTGTCTTGCTGTTTCTGAGTTTGACATATTATATTGAGTGTGTCTTGCTGTTTCTGAGTTTGACATATTACATTGTGTGTCTTACTGTTTCTGACTTTGACATATTACATTGAGTGTGTCTTGCTGTTTCTGAGTTTGACATATTACATTGAGTGTATCTTACTGTTTCTGAGCTTGACATATTACATTGAGTGTGTCTTGCTGTTTCTGACTTTGACATATTACATTGAGTGTGTCTTGCTGTTTCTGAGTTTGACATATTACATTGAGTGTGTCTTGCTGTTTCTGAGTTTGACATATTACATTGAGTGTGTCTTACTGTTTCTGAGTTTGACATATTACATTGAGTGTGTCTTGCTGTTTCTGAGTTTGACATATTACATTGAGTGTGTCTTGCTGTTTCTGAGTTTGACATATTACATTGAGTGTGTCTTGCTGTTTCTGAGTTTGACATATTACATTGTGTGTCTTGCTGTTTCTGAGTTTGACATATTACATTGAGTGTGTCTTGCTGTTTCTGAGTTTGACATATTACATTGAGTGTGTCTTGCTGTTTCTGAGTTTGACATATTACATTGAGTGTGTCTTGCTGTTTCTGAGTTTGACATATTACATTGAGTGTGTCTTGCTGTTTCTGAGTTTGACATATTACATTGAGTGTGTCTTACTGTTTCTGAGCTTGACATATTACATTGTGTGTCTTGCTGTTTTTGAGTTTGACATATTACATTGAGTGTGTCTTGCTGTTTCTGAGTTTGACATACCGGTATTAATTTGAATGTGTCTTGCTGTTTCTGAGTTTGACATATTACATTGAGTGTGTCTTGCTGTTTCTGAGTTTGACATATTACATTGGGTGTGTCTTCCTGTTTCTGAGTTTGACATATTACATTGAGTGTGTCTTACTGTTTCTGACTTTGACATATTACATTGAGTGTGTCTTGCTGTTTCTGAGTTTGACATATTACATTGAGTGTGTCTTACTGTTTCTGAGTTTGACATATTACATTGTGTGTCTTGCTGTTTTTGAGTTTGACATATTACATTGAGTGTGTCTTGCTGTTTCTGAGTTTGACATACCGGTATTAATTTGAATGTGTCTTGCTGTTTCTGAGTTTGACATATTACATTGAGTGTGTCTTACTGTTTCTGAGTTTGACATATTACATTGGGTGTGTCTTCCTGTTTCTTAGTTTGACATATTTCTTTTGATGTGTCCTCCTGTATCAGAGTTTGATATATTACATTGAGTGTGTCTTGCTGTTTCTGAGTTTGACATATTTCTTTTGATGTGTCCTCCTGTATCAGAGTTTGATATATTACATTGAGTGTGTCTTGCTGTTTCTGAGTTTGACATATTACATTGAGTGTGTCTTCCTGTTTCTTAGTTTGACATATTTCTTTTGATGTGTCCACCTGTATCAGAGATTGATATATTACATTCGTTTGTTTTTTGTTTCTTAGTGAGATATTACATTGACTGTCTTCTTTCTTCTGAGATTGACATGTTTCATTGCCTGTAAAAACAATCTTCTTGTTTCTGCATTGGCATAGTACATTATTTGTGTCTTACAGTTTTATAGTTTTACATATTACACTGGTTGTGTCTTCCTGTTTCTGAGATTTGCAATATTTGATAGTAATTAGTTGTTTGGTTTTTTTTATATTTTTATGTCGAAACTTTAAAAGATGTTATTTAGATAGAGAATTTGGGATCAAAAGAAATTGACTGATACTGATAATAACATTTGAAGGCAACAGTTCCTATCATAGGTATATTTACACTGTAATTAATGTACTCGTTTACATAAATTAATTGAAGGTATTAAAAAAACCAGATACATTCTATTTAGTCAAATCAATGCAAGTCCATTTAACTGACACCTGTTGACTAAATTTCAAAATTTATATAGAAAAATTGTTCATATCTGTTTTCTTTATACATGAGATCAATTTGAAATGAAATTGATGTGCATAGCAATTTTCTATGTCATCATCAATGGTAAAAAGAAGCTAAACAATGATAATTTACATCTAAACTGATACATTATAGTTTTTATGACACATACAGCTGGCTGGAACATTGTCAGCATATTGATTCCTTCCTGAAAGGATTTGAAATATGTCACTTTACACAGTAGATTATCATGAAATAACAAGACCTATGTTATTATTAATGAAACTGCATAATTATTAAAATATTGTTTGTCATTCTCTACCATTTAATCTTTATTATTATCTAACATTGCCAACTGAATCCTGTCATTTTTAAGTACAAAAACTGTATATAGGTCTTTTCTTCATGACAAATAATCACAAATTATACTCACAAGAAAAGAAAATTAGCCCAATTCTTTTTGAATTATTTTTGAAACTAATATTTGTGAGAAAAAATAATTACAAAAAAATTGTTTTCCCTAATAGATCTTAAGCCTATATTTTTGAATTTAATGTTGTATATCATGTGGGTCTAAGTGTCTGTTGTCGTTGGGTAGCTGGGTCTACATCTACCTCTGCCATCGGAAGCTATCACCACTATAGAGGTGATACAGCCTTATGTAATAAATAAAGGTCAATTACTTACAGAAAGTTTGTGCTCTTTTCCAGTGCTGCAGCTTCCTCCAACAATAAAATTGACCCCCAGGATATAACTGAAATATTGTTAAGTGACATTAAACACTCATTATCTTTATAATAATCTTTGATGTTGTTCAAGTATAATCATTCAATATACAAAACAAACAATAATATTTTTTGCTATGCAACATTTGTTCCTAATTTGTTCTTTTTAAATGAAACTGAATTATTAGTCCAGCCTACTTATAATGAAATCTGAGGACTGTTGTGGTCATTATCGTATGGTAGTTGGATTTACAACTACCTATACAATCAGTGCCTATCACCACTAATGTTGTGAGTTTGAACCCTGTTCATGGTAAGGTGTACTTGATACAACATTATGTGATAAGTTTGTCAGTGACTTGGGACAGGTCAGTGGTTTTCTCAGGGTACTCCAGTTTCCTCCACCAATGAAACTGACTGCCATGACATAGCTGAAATATTGTTGAAAGTGGTGTTAAACACCATACTCCACCCACCTAATTATTAATCCAGTCTACTTAAAATAAAATCAGTTATATTAAACACATTATTTATCCCTATTAACTCCCTTTAGTATATATCAAGTCTGGTTATAATGAAGTTTGGTTATTATGAAAAGATTTCATATTCCCTTAAATTTCATTATTAGTGTACGAGACTGTATATTGTTATATTTTCAATGAAGATTATTGACAAGAAAGTCTACAAAATGTTGGGTTTTTTTGTTTAAAAAAAAATTATATTACACATTTGAGGTGATTTTCAAATTTCTTCATCTCCTCATACAATCAGGTCTGGTTATATTGAAGTTTGGTTATAATGAAAAGATTTCATATTTCCCTAAATTTCATTATAAATCGACTAGACTGTACATTGTTATATTTTTCAATGAATATTATTGACAAGGAAGTCTACAAAATGTTTTTTTTTTTTTTTTTTTTTTTTTTATTATATTACCTATTTGTGGTGATTTTCAAATTTCTTCATCTCCTCATAAGCTTATTAAATTATATGACTGGAAATCTCCTCTGCTAACTATTGTATATTTTTACCAATAATTCATATATTATCCTAGTGATCAATTATTCTGTTTATCTTGTTTAAAAAGTAATTTCATTTTCAGAATTTATATATTGCAATATCAATTTTTTTTCTATTTGCAATTAAGTAGGAACTTTTGTTGATTTAATGTTTTTCCTGAAATAATTTCTGGAGCTAATTATTTTTATAGATTGAAATAAAAGAAGAGAGATATTAAAGTTACAAATAAATGGTGATTTAATGTGAATTATTTATAAAATTTTCACTTTTAGCAAAAACATACATGATTGCTATTGTTGGCTTACAAATTACTTATACCAATACTAAAAGGGACTGTCATGGTTGTGATCGTATGGTAGTTGGATTTACAACTACCTGTGAAATCAGTGCCTATCACCACTAAAGTTGTGAGTTCGAACCCCATTCATGGCAAGGTGTACTCGATGCAACATTATGTGATAAAGTTTGTCAGTGACTTGCAATAGGCCCGAGGTTTTCTCCGGGTACTTCGGTTTTCTCCACCAATAATACTGACCGCCACGATATAACTGAAATATTGTTGAAAGTGGCGTTAAGCACCATAAGCCAAACCAAACCCACCAATATTAAAATATTCTCATGCACATGTGTGGGTGTGTTTTTTTTTACTTCTAACCACAAGCCTAGCACCACAAACTTGTGTTCACATCCTGATACCCACCTCCTCAGGTGTTAATGTTTCTATGGCCTTTCAGCTAGTTATACCCCCCGCAACGAAGTTGTAGGGGGTATACTGGTTTCACCATGTCCGTCCGTCCGTCTGTAGACAAATCCTATGTCGTACGATAACTTGAGTTATGTTTCTTAGAATCTTTTAAAATTTTATCAGCTGTTTACTGGTGAAGAGAGGAGGATCCCTCTCTTTTTTGACGATTTTCACTTTTGCCGTTCCAGAGTTATTGGACCTGATATGACAGAAAATAGGATTTTTACCCTATGTCATATGATAACTTGAGTAGTGTTTCTCAGAATGTTTTGAAATTTTATCAGCAGCTTACCGGTGAAGAGAGGAGGATCCCTTTCATTTTTGACGATTTTCACTTTTGTCGTTCCAGAGTTATTGGACTTGATATGACGGAAAATAGGATTTTTACTGTATGTCGTATGATAACTTGAGTAGTGTTTCTCAGAATGTGTTGAAATTTTATCAGCAGCTTACCGGTGAAGAGAGGAGGATCCCTTTTATTTTTGACGATTTTCACTTTTGTCGTTCCAGAGTTATTGGACTTGATATGACGGAAAATAGGATTTTTACCGTATATCGTATGATAACTTGAGTAGTGTTTCTCAGAATGTTTTGAAATTTTATCAGCAGCTTACCGGTGAAGAGAGGAGGATCCCTTTTATTTTTGACGATTTTCACTTTTGTCGTTCCAGAGTTATTGGACTTGATATGACGGAAAATAGGATTTTTACGCTATATCGTATGATAACTTGAGTAGTGTTTCTCAGAATGTTTTGAAATTTTATCAGCAGCTTACCGGTGAAGAGAGGAGGGTCCCTTTCATTTTTGGTCGGAACAATCAGTAATGTTTTGGTTATGGAAATATGTTGGACAGATGTGGGGAGCGGGGGGTATATCTTAGTGAGCTGTGCTCACAGTAATACTAGTTATATCTGTCCTCACTTTCTTTCCCCAGTAAGTCTGATAGTTACATTGTACGATGCAGCTGAAAAATGGCTATAAGTGGTGTTAAACACCATAACTATAATAACCCTTTCCCATTAAGTCCGGTAATCACAATGTAGCTAAAATTGTCTGAAAGTGACTCTAAACACCAGTAACCTAACCTCTCCCAAATATTCTCAAATTTTGAAAATGATTTTAATACCTGAAGATTTGGAAGTCTTGTCCGTTGAAGATATGACTCCTGACATGACCCCAGGCAGGATGTCGTAAGATGACAGTGTATCACAAGAAAAAATAAAAAATATGTACAACAAATATACAATTGTAATTACCATATTTACTGCTGTATAATGTGCAAAACTTTACCTTCAGATTCAGTTTAATTAAAATTAGGTGTTTGTTGAATTTTGTTTTCGGTGATACATTAACATCTAACAACATGCTGTATTGGGTCATGTCAGGTAACATTTGAATCATCTTAGACATTAACATCTAACAACATACTGTATTGGGTCATGTCAGGTAACATTTGAATCATCTTATACATTAACATCTAACAACATACTGTATTGGGTCATGTCAGGTAACATTTGAATCATCTTATACATTAACATCTAACAACATACTGTATTGGGTCATGTCAGGTAACATTTGAATCATCTTATACATTAACATCTAACAACATACTGTATTGGGTCATGTCAGGTAACATTTGAATCATCTTGGACCGTCCATTCGCATACAGTGGTAAAGTTTGTCAGTGACTTACGACAGGTTGGTGGTTTTCTCCTGGTAGTCCAGTTTCCTCCACCAATAAAAGTGACCACCATGATATGACTGAAATATTGTTGAAAGTGGGGTTAAACACCATAAAGCAAATCGTATACAATATAATTAAATATATTGACAAATCAGACAACAGCTCTTAGTGAATGTGTGCTCGGTTGGATAGCACAGAGATTCTATTTTGGTGATCATTTATTAGTAAATTTGTTCTTTGATATTTTTCTTTGATCTCACTGAGGGGTTATTGTCGGTAATGTCTCCACATAACTGCTGTTAATCTATATGTATCAACGGAATGTCTCCACATAACTGCTGTTAATCTATATGTATCAACGGAATGTCTCCACATAACTGCTGTTAATCTATATGTATCAATGGAATGTCTCCACATAACTGCTGTTAATCTATATGTATCAACGGAATGTCTCCACATAACTGCTGTTAATCTATATGTATCAACGGAATGTCTCCACATAACTGCTGTTAATCTATATGTATCAATGGAATGTCTCCACATAACTGCTGTTAATCTATATGTATCAACGGAATGTCTCCACATAACTGCTGTTAATCTATATGTATCAACAGAATGTCTCCACATAACTGCTGTTAATCTATATGTATCAATGGAATGTCTCCACATAACTGCTGTTACCGGTAATCTATATGTATCAAAAAAATATTTTATGCTGATTGAAAATTTTAATTTACACAATGTAACACTGTACAGTGTCTTCCCATTTATCCAACTTTTGAAAATCAGGTATTCCCATTTATCCAACTTTTAATTTCTTACCTGTAGGATTGTTTATTTAAAATTAATTAGGTGTTTATTTGACCAAAATATCTGATAATTTGTTCCAGTACATGCATATGTACAAGGCTTGAATAAATGGAAAGGGGAAAAAGTTATAATTTGCTTGGAGATAAATGTAAAGTTTTGAAAACTTTTTATTTATGCAAAGTGAGTTTTAGGATAAATTTAAAGTGGAATGTTAAAAAAATATTTTTAATTTCAATTTTACATGTACATTGTAATAATTAGCTTATATTATATATCATTTATCAAAGAAAAGGGGGAAAGTTATAATTTGTATGTAAATAAATGTCAAGTTTTGAAAACTATCTATTTACTCAAAGTGAGTTTTAGGATAAATTTAAAGTGCAATGTTCATAATATTTTTAATTTCAATTTTACATGCACATTGTAATAATTAGCTTATATAATATATCATATAACCGTATTTATTGATGAAAAGATTGCTAATCATGCAACAAACATATACAATAATGTAATTAAACAGTGATCAATTACATTCTGAAAATGAACTAGCTTCCCCAAACTTATCTCTTTTTTAAGTAGTCTTTTTAAGGATTTACCCTATTTATTGTCATGGTCGGAAGAGAAAAAAATTATGCATGTTATTAATTCCTCCCCTAAGTTGCACACTTGACATACAGAGAAAACAATTCAATTGAGGATCTTTTAACTTAATGTAGTATACATTGTCCTGGTCCAAATTTTAGTCCACTTATTCACCTGTCACACAACCCAAGCTTTAATTTCTTAATTACTTAATTATTACCAGTGATGTACCTGTATTTTATGTCAAGACGAGGCTTGACTTGACTTGACTGCCTAGCCGTGTAGGAGATGAGACTTGACTTGACTGCCTAGCCGTGTAGGAGACGAGACTTGACTTGACTGCCTAGCCGTGTAGGAGATGAGACTTGACTTGACTGCCTAGCCGTGTAGGAGACGAGACTTGACTTGACTGCCTAGCCGTGTAGGAGACGAGACTTGACTTGACTGCCTAGCCGTGTAGGAGACGAGACTTGACTTGACTGCCTAACCGTGTAGGAGACGAGACTTGACTTGACTGCCTAGCCGTGTAGGAGACAAGACTTGACTTGACTGCCTAGTCGTGTAGGAGATGAGACTTGACTTGACTGCCTATCCGTGTAGGAGACAAGACTTGACTTGACTGCCTAGCTGTGTAGGAGACGAGACTTGACTTGACTGCCTAACCATGTAGGAGACAAGACTTGACTTGACTGCCTATCCGTGTAGGAGACGAGACCTTTGATCTCATTTATCCCACTTTTATTTTTTACCTGTACTATCTATTTTTCAAAAAGTTGGATAAATGGGAATGAACCCACTGTACTTGGTTGAAATATGACTCTAGAGAACTATGTTTTGACAGGGGTTTTGATAATACATAATTAGAAAATTTAAAGTGAGTGAAACAAATAAACCTATGTAGTAATATAAATGGACATATTAACTAATCTGACATATTAACTAATCTGATCACATGATATATTTTAAAACATCTGTTTAACACATTAATTTATATTCCAGGGAAATGATATTTTAAGTAGTTTGAAGCCTGAGGAATATGAACGTGTTATCCAGTTACTAGAGAGTGCCATCTTGGCTACAGATTTAGCTCTATATTTCAAGTATGTAATGTTTATCTAACACTTAATTAGATTTTAATACGTTGCAGTTCTTTGTTTTGGTGATTTGTGAAATGTTTGTACGTGCATGTTGATTGTTAAACCATCATCAGGAAACAAGTGTTTGCTATTAGATTTTACTGCCAATGTGTACAAGGGTAACAAGGATGTTAGATATATAGTCTGTTTATCTTAGTAGAAATTGCCAAAAAAAAAAAAGCATGTAGGCATGCACATGTCTTTCTATTTAGTTATTTTTGATTGAATAGCAGTAATTAAATGGAATTCTGACAATTAATTTGGAATTCTGGCAGTAAAGCATTATTTTAGATGTATGTAAATGTATTTCCATCTTGAATCAATTCAACACAACCTTTAAGTTTTATATATATTTATACAGAGAAAAAGTTTTCCTCTGATCAGCGAATTTCCTTCTTCTTTTTTTTTCCAACAAATATTTGGAAATAAAATGTGGCAAACATAGATTAAATAGGTAAGAAATGAGGGTATTGGGGCATTGTACAGGGATTTCCTCTTTTGTTCATCAGTGAACACTTTCAACTCTGACTATAGAGCTATCAAGGGAAATATGTTCAACTGTATTAGGTATATGAATATACAATTAAATATCTTATTTGAAAATATTACAATGTAATCTGTACCCTGGTTTTCTCTAGTTCATTTGATGTTGCAAAAATATAAAATGATCTCCACAATGACATTTGAATATTTGTCATTTAGGTGTTTTTAATGATAAATATATTAGATACAATGTACTAGTAAAAATGCAAGACAGGGAAATTTGAAACCCTTCGTTGGGTAAGATTTCAAATGTCCCCATCTCATTGCACAGTATTATTACTTTATTGGTGTGGTCACTAATGACACTCTACCACTTTACCTTACAAATGACCATTGTTAAATATGTTTCTTAATAAAGTGTTAGTTTTGATTTATGGTGTTTAGTGCCACTTTCAACAATATTTCAGTTATATCGTGGCGGTCAGTTTTATTGGTGGAGGAAACCGAAGTACCCGGAGAAAACCACTGAACTGTCCCAAGTCACTGTCAAACTGTATCACATAATGTTGTATCAAGTACACCTTGCCATGAATGGGGTTTGAACTCACAATGTTGGAAGTGATTAGATCTTTCAGTTCATTATAATACTTTACTGGTAAATATTCATGATTTTATAAGAAATAAAAATGGTTGTAAAAAATTTACAAGAAAGAGTAAGATGAGTCTAAATAATGAAGGTCTTACAGCAGAACACATTTATTGAAATTTTATCTTTTGTTTTCAGATTTCGGGGAGAATTTTTCCATCTGGTTGAAGATCAAGGAGCTGATTGGAGTAGGGAAGGTGACAGAAGTTTACTTAGGTTTGTTACTATGACAACAGATTTATTTAGGGCAATGCTATTTTTCTGTGTATTAATCAGATGTGTGGTAATGGACCTTCCAGTGAGGGGTAAACTTTATTTAGAACTGGACCAGAAAGTAGGGGGCAAGCTATATGAGTGGACTGGAAAGTGGGGGGGGGGGGGGGGGGGGGGCAAACTTCAGGAGAGGAAGTGGAAGGGGGAAAGCATTTAAAACTGACAAGCAAAAATATTTTAAAATTCAGCTTTTTCTCAATTTGTGCAAATAAAAAGTTGGGAGCCCCTGTTAATTGCTATGGAATAAATTTGTTGCAGCTTTTCTATTGGTCAATAATTAGACAAGTCATAAAATGTTAATGTATTAGAATATCCATTTTTTTTTATTATTTACTCAGTAATCACATATAAAATCCTATATGTTATGGGGGAAAATAGGCAGTCTATTTTAATGTTTTTATAACCAAAGGCCACCTGCTTATCAGACCATATTTCAAATGCACTTAGATAATAATATATACTACTTAATTGTCCCCCACTCAAGACAGGTCACCCTCTCATAAGGCCTGTTTGGTCTTTTTCAATGCAGGAGGGGTAGACCTTTAGGATGGGGGGGGGGGGGGGGGTAGGGGCTACCGTATTTTGTTTTTGACTTTAATATATTCAACTGTCAGTGCATAATTCCATCAATCAGTATGTGTTATTATCTTAAAATAAACCAAAACGTTTTTAAAGTATTTATTAAAATAAACAAACACATGTTTTAATGTATTTGTTTAAATAAACAAAAGCGTGTTATAATGTATTTGTGAAAATAAGCAAAAGTGTGTTTTAATGTATTTGTAAAAATAAGCAAAAGTATGTTTTAATGTATTTGTAAAAATAAGCAAAAGTGTGTTTTAATGTATTTGTTTAGATAAACAAAAGTGTGTTTTAATGTATTTGTAAAAATAAACAAAAGTGTGTTTTAATGTATTTGTAAAAATAAGCAAAAGTGTGTTTTAATGTATTTGTAAAAATAAGAAAAAGTGTGTTTTAATGTATTTGTTAAAATAAGCAAAAGTGTGTTTTAATGTATTTGTTTAGATAAACAAAAGTGTGTTTTAATGTATTTGTTAAAATAAGCAAAAGTGTGTTTTAATGTATTTGTTTAGATAAACAAAAGCGTGTTTTAATGTATTTGTTAAAATAAGCAAAAGTGTGTTTTAATGTATTTGTTTAGATAAACAAAAGCGTGTTTTAATGTATTTGTCAAAATAAACAAAAGTGTGTTTTAATGTATTTGTTTAGATAAACAAAAGCGTGTTTTAATGTATTTGTCAAAATAAGCAAAAGTGTGTTTTAATGTATTTGTTTAGATAAACAAAAGCGTGTTTTAATGTATTTGTCAAAATAAGCAAGTGTGTTTTAATGTATTTGTTTAGATAAGCAAAAGTGTGTTTTAATGTATTTGTTAAAATAAACAAAAGCGTGTTTTAATGTATTTTTTTTATTTTTTTCATAGGTCCATGATGATGACAGCCTCTGACGTGTCTGCCATCACAAAACCGTGGGAAGTTCAGAAAAAGGTAAATGTAAATGTTGTACTATCAAACCATGCATACCAAATCATCTGTTAATCTCATCAGTAATAAAAAGAAAAGATAATTAATTAGATGAAGTTCATTAATCATTGTCTACACAAAATTTTGTATGTGTAGTATATGAATAACTTATTTTAGTTTACCTGCATAGCCATGCAATATTAATGTTAAGTTTTGCAGTCGCTTTGTCTTCTAGTTCATTGAAGGTTTATTTCACATTTTGATTTTCCTCTCTAAAACCTCTAAAACCTCTGATTCACATAATAACGTAGATATCAAATTTAGTGTGCAGGGCACGTTTCTGGGATAACCTTCATCAGGTACACTCAAAATCAAATAATTGGAAAGCCAAATAATTTAAAGTTTTGAGAGCAATAAAACAAAAGGGCCTAAACAGGATAACCAAAATCGGCTGAGGTCACCTATGTCTGAGGGAGGAGAACCTTAGTTTTATTAGCAATTACATTTTTAGGAACTGTAAATTTCAGTAATAAATATATCTAATAAATCAAATCTTCTGACTGAAATGAATATTTGAATGCTATTAACCCTTTCAAAGTCATACCAACTAGAAACCCCCATTCTCCACCTAAAATGTCTAACCTATCTTAAAATAGAAATTTATCCAAATGGTAAAAAGATAAAACTTGAGATCGTACTTGGTAACTATTAAAAAACATATATTATCAAAGACATGACTGGCTGACAGGTTTATGAAATATATATACAAATTTAAGTTGACCAGTAATTTGTCCATCTTAAGCTTAATTTAGATATACATGGTAAGTCATGGGGAATATGTCCAAATATCCCAAACAGAAATCACTAGTCTTAAAATACCAAAGAAATTTAAGACATGCCTGAAAAACACAAATTGACTCCCACTCTCATTTCCTTTATCAAACTAATACAGGATTTCTAGCAGCAACTACAATAAAAATAAATTATGCCTTTTTGACAAATTTTAGAAAATCCAAAAGAATTTAAATAAATGACCAACAGACTGATTGATGATTGACACGATGTGAGATTTATCTGCAATCTGTAATATCGCTTCCTGGTTAAAATGAAACATCACCTGTAGCTTCTGAAGATAAAATGATTTTTAATGGGCACATTCTATGAACAAAACATCATGGTACTCCTCAGTCACGAAGTTGCTTAAGATTTTTAATATTCAAGATACTATGCACTTAAACAAGAGTAAATTTGGTCAATCACTACGACAGTCTCTTGTAAAAAAATATTTACTTGATTGGCAGCACTCAAATGATATGTTAAAGGACGGCAAACTCGTCAGATATTTATTCCTGAAAACTAATTTCGGATTAGAGAAATATCTCACACTAATAAATAATTTCAATTACAGAAAATCAATATGTACATTTCGTGTATCAGCACATAGACTTTATATTGAAACAGGTCGGTATAAAAACATACCTAGAAATGAAAGGTTGTGCAAATATTTCTCAGCTAATGAGATAGAGGACGAGGCACACTTTTTAATCAAATGTGACCAACTCAATAACAAGAGAGAGGAGTTGTTCAAACTTATTTCATCAAAAGTGAAAAATTTCACCAAATTATCTAATAATCAGAAATTATATTATATCCTAACTTGCAAAGATCAAGAAATCCTACAATCTGTTGGTATGTTCCTGTCTGAAAACATGCCTTAAATTACTGTTAACCAATTTAATATATATATATTTTTTTTCCATGTCTTAATATTTTGATATACATTTTATATATTTGTGTATGTTCATACATATTACTTTACTATTGTATTGTTATGTCTATCTATCAATCAAACAACTCTTTCCCCTTTATATGTGTATTTGTAGTTTAGCTTGTTGCCCCTCGAGGGCCCTTGATTGGTTAATAAAATATTTTATTTGATTTGATTTGTGCTTTCACTTCCTGATTAAATATAAAAGGAGCACCTGCTGTTAATGAAGATAAAACAAGAAAAAGATAGACAATTGATACTAAACTGATACAGGTTGAAGCTGTGTATAATTATCAGGATGTATATATTGTATTTCTTCTTATTTGTTTGAAATGTTGCTCTTTTTCATTAAATAAATCTTTGCTAAAGTATATATATTCTCTTAACTCTTAAATTATGTCTTATATTTTCAACATACCAGTATGTGCTTGTGTTCAATTACTCTCTATAAACAATTGTCTTACCTTCACTTGACTTCTGTATTTTTTAAATGTTTTTTTTAATTTTTGTATTCTCTAAAACCTCTTAAGACAATTAAAGCTAATTAACAATTAAGGTTTGCTTAGATAGACCTTGGGTGGTGTGCTATCAAAATTATATTGAATAGACATTTCTGGGAAATTTGAAATTTAACAATATTTTATTGTCCTTTTAATGGTATTTATTTTAACAAAAATCATTTCTAATCTTTCCTGCAAACAACAGGCAAATTCTTAAACTAAACTTCTCTTTGCTAGATCGATCAGGAAACAGCAAATATTTTTTTTTTATTGATTGCGTAATATTGAATTGCATGAAGAGAAGCATTCTGGCCAAAAAAATATGATGAATACCACAATGATATACATTGTACAGGATTATGGTTATGGTGTTTAGTGCCACTTTCAACAATATTTCAGTTATATTGTGGCAGTCAGTTTTATTGGTGGAGGAAACCGGAGTACTCTGAGAAAACCACCAACCTGCCAAAAGTCACTGACAAACTTTATCACATAATGTTGTTTCAATAACATCTTGCCATGAGTGGGATTCGAACTCACAACTTTAATGGTGATAGGCACTGATTGAATAGATAGTTGTAAATCCAACTACCATACAATCATGATGGCCCCTACATTGTAAAGAGTTGTGATCTATTATAAATACATGTATACTATTGCCAAGCCTTTTTAATAACATTTGTTTTTAAAGTTTGGAACTGTAAATATTAGAACAAAATTATTCTAATTTCATTCAGCGGATGTTAAGTAACCAACAAACCAAGCCACATAATGAACCACATCAGTAGTGTAACAGTGAGCTAGGCAGAACGTTTGCCTAGTGGGGTGGATTGTGAATTTGAGTCATGATCAGGTGCAAACAAAGACTGAAATGTCTATTTACTGCTTCTTTGCAAAGCACACAGCATTAAGGAGCAAGACTGTGATAATGTGTGAGAGTAGAGCGATATGTCTACCTGTGGAACGTTGTTTCAGTGTACTAGCACTATAAATATCCAACTATACATGTTGGTTTGGTACAAAGCAGACATCATCATCATCATCATCTCATTGAAATTTAACTTTGATATAGCTGAAAAAATCTCACTTGGCATTAAACAAAAATCACTCACATGATCAACAAATGCATAAGAAATGGCCTAACATTGGTATATAGAATTAGTAAGAAAGGATATTGATATGGCCTAACATTGAAATGGCCTAACATTGGTATATAGAATTAGTAAGAAAGGATATTGATATAAATTAACATGAGAGACTATCCAACATTACACTATTACACAACTTAAAGGAACGATGCTTTTATTGCTGTTCTACAGTATGAATGTTATTTATTGGTATATTATTTCATAGACATGGGGTCGATCATCACAAAGATCATTATACAATGGCTAAAGTCTTTTTACTAATACCAGTTACTTTACAAAGTCCATTGTGGTATGTAAGTTATTACATTTTTTTTTTTTTTTTTTTTAATATAGGTTGCAGAATTGATAGCTAATGAGTTCTTCGAACAAGGAGATTTAGAAAAGACACAGTTAAAGATAGTACCAATGGTAAGAGCTATGTTGTTTAGTACCAATGGTAAGAACTATGTTGTTTAGTACCAATGGTAAGAGCTATGTTGTTTAGTACCAATGGTAAGAGCTGTGTTGTTTAGTACCAATGGTAAGAGCTATGTTGTTTAGTACCAATGGTAAGAGCTATGTTGTTTAGTACCAATGGTAAGAGCTATGTTGTTTAGTACCAATGGTAAGAGCTATGTTGTTTAGTACCAATGGTAAGAACTATGTTGTTTAGTACCAATGGTAAGAGCTATGTTGTTTAGTACCAATGGTAAGAGCTATGTTGTTTAGTACCAATGGTAAGAACTATGTTGTTTAGTACCAATGGTAAGTGCTATGTTGTTTAGTACCAATGGTAAGAGCTATGTTGTTTAGTACCAATGGTAAGAACTATGTTGTTTAGTACCAATGGTAAGAACTATGTTGTTTAGTACCAATGGTAAGAACTATGTTGTTTAGTACCAATGGTAAGAGCTATGTTGTTTAGTACCAATGGTAAGAGCTATGTTGTTTAGTACCAATGGTAAGAGCTATGTTGTTTAGTACCAATGGTAAGAACTATGTTGTTTAGTACCAATGGTAAGAACTATGTTGTTTAGTACCAATGGTAAGAACTATGTTGTTTAGTACCAATGGTACGAGCTATGTTGTTTAGTACCAATGGTAAGAGCTATGTTGTTTAATACCAATGGTAAGAGCTATGTTGTTTAGTACCAATGGTAAGAACTATGTTGTTTAGTACCAATGGTAAGAACTATGTTGTTTAGTACCAATGGTAAGAACTATGTTGTTTAGTACCAATGGTAAGAGCTATGTTGTTTAGTACCAATGGTAAGAACTATGTTGTTTAGTACCAATGGTAAGAGCTATGCTGTTTAGTACCAATGGTAAGAACTATGTTGTTTAGTACCAATGGTAAGAGCTATGTTGTTTAGTACCAATGGTAAGAGCTGTTGTTTAGTACCAATGGTAAGAGCTATGTTGTTTAGTACCAATGGTAAGAACTATGTTGTTTAGTACCAATGGTAAGAACTATGTTGTTTAGTACCAATGGTAAGAACTATGTTGTTTAGTACCAATGGTAAGAGCTATGTTGTTTAGTACCAATGGTAAGAACTATGTTGTTTAGTACCAATGGTAAGAACTATGTTGTTTAGTACCAATGGTAAGAGCTATGTTGTTTAGTACCAATGGTAAGTGCTATGTTGTTTAGTACCAATGGTAAGTGCTATGTTGTTTAGTACCAATGGTAAGAGCTATGTTGTTTAGTACCAATGGTAAGAACTATGTTGTTTAGTACCAATGGTAAGAACTATGTTGTTTAGTACCAATGGTAAGTGCTATGTTGTTTAGTACCAATGGTAAGAGCTATGTTGTTTAGTACCAATGGTAAGAGCTATGTTGTTTAGTACCAATGGTAAGAACTATGTTGTTTAGTACCAATGGTAAGAACTATGTTGTTTAGTACCAATGGTAAGAGCTATGTTGTTTAGTACCAATGGTAAGAGCTATGTTGTTTAATACCAATGGTAAGAGCTATGTTGTTTAGTACCAATGGTAAGAACTATGTTGTTTAGTACCAATGGTAAGAACTATGTTGTTTAGTACCAATGGTAAGAACTATGTTGTTTAGTACCAATGGTAAGAGCTATGTTGTTTAGTACCAATGGTAAGAGCTATGCTGTTTAGTACCAATGGTAAGAACTATGTTGTTTAGTACCAATGGTAAGAGCTATGTTGTTTAGTACCAATGGTAAGAGCTGTTGTTTAGTACCAATGGTAAGAACTATGTTGTTTAGTACCAATGGTAAGAGCTATGTTGTTTAGTACCAATGGTAAGAGCTATGTTGTTTAGTACCAATGGTAAGAGCTGTTGTTTAGTACCAATGGTAAGAACTATGTTGTTTAGTACCAATGGTAAGAGCTATGTTGTTTAGTACCAATGGTAAGAACTATGTTGTTTAGTACCAATGGTAAGAACTATGTTGTTTAGTACCAATGGTAAGAACTATGTTGTTTAGTACCAATGGTAAGAACTATGTTGTTTAGTACCAATGGTAAGAACTATGTTGTTTAGTATCAATGGTAAGAGCTATGTTGTTTAGTACCAATGGTAAGAACTATGTTGTTTAGTACCAATGGTAAGAGCTATGTTGTTTAGTACCAATGGTAAGAGCTATGTTGTTTAGTACCAATGGTAAGAACTATGTTGTTTAGTACCAATGGTAAGAGCTATGTTGTTTAGTACCAATGGTAAGAACTATGTTGTTTAGTACCAATGGTAAGAACTATGTTGTTTAGTACCATTGGTAAGAGCTATGTTGTTTAGTACCAATGGTAAGAACTATGTTGTTTAGTACCAATGGTAAGAGCTATGTTGTTTAATGGATCAAACATTGTTCTCATCATACAATTTTGTACCATTAAATTTACAAATAGTAAAGTGGGGCCTCCTGATTAAATGTATGGTATCTACGATTTTAGTTTTTTTTTTCAAACTGAATACTTTAACAGGGAATATATTAAACAAATTAAATCAGCACCAAATAGACTTTTTGAAAATATATAGTGAACTTTTTCTCGACTTATTTCATGAAACCAAAATAATCGTTTCCATCATCACAACAATATGTCATGCTTATTCATGTCACTTTATTACCCACTGCCCAGACGTTTGGTTGTTATTGGTTTAGAAAAAGGTGAAAATTGTGACGTATGCAATTAAGTACTCATAGTTTGCATGAAAAATTTAATGGATTCAGCTAGAAAAGGGAATGGAAAACTAGTTTTGTCAAGATAAAATAAAACAAAATGGCTTGGAGTTAAGACATTTTTAGTGCTCATAGGTTTATAGGAGTTATAAACAAATAATCTCATTCTGTATCCCCTGTCTATTTTTAGGGCTCATAGGTTAGTATAAACAAATAATCTCATTCTGTATCCCCTGTCTATTTTTAGGGCTCATAGGTTAGGAGTTATAAACAAATAATCTCATTCTGTATCCCCTGTCTATTTTTAGGGCTCATAGGTTAGGAGTTATAAACAAATAATCTCATTCTGTATCCCCTGTCTATTTTTAGGGCTCATAGGTTAGGAGTTATAAACAAATAATCTCATTCTGTATCCCCTGTCTATTTTTAGGGCTCATAGGTTAGGAGTTATAAACAAATAATCTCATTCTGTATCCCCTGTCTATTTTTAGGGCTCATAGGTTAGGAGTTATAAACAAATAATCTCATTCTGTATCCCCTGTCTATTTTTAGGGCTCATAGGTTAGGAGTTATAAACAAATAATCTCATTCTGTATCTCCTGTCTATTTTTAGGGCTCATAGGTTAGTATAAACAAATAATCTTATTCTGTATCTCCTGTCTATTTTTGGTATTTGTTTTTTTAGCTCACCTGGCCATAGGCCATGTGAGCTTTTGTCATGGGTAAGCGTCCGTCGTCCGTTAGCTTTTCACATTTAAATCCTCTTCTCTGAAACCGCTGAACAGAAATCAGCCAAACTTGCCAGAAATGTTCACTGGATGGTCCTCTACCAGATTTGTGTTTTTGGTGCTGATTTGAAATCCAACATGGCTGCCAGGGTCCATAATGTGTTCTCATTGGCTGAAATTTTAAAAATCTTCTTGTCAGAAACCACTAAGTCAATTGAATTGTGACTTTGCAGGAATGATCATTGGGTGGTCCTGTACTAAAATTGTGAATCGTTTGCCGATCGGAAATTCAAGATGGCCGCCATGACTCGACTTGTTTAACATTGGACCCTATGGGAATTTCACATTTCCATCTTTTTTTCTGAAACCACAAAACAGATTTGAACCAAACTTGGCAGAAATGTTCATTGGATGGTCATATACAAGATTTTTGTTTTTGGCGCTGATCGGAAATCCAACATGGCTGCCAGGGCCCATAATGTGTTCTGATTGGTCGAAATTTTAAAAATCTTCTTGTTAGAAACCACTAAGCCAATTGAATTGTGACTTTGCAAGAATGATCATTGGGTGGTCCTGTACTAAACTTGTGAATCGTTTGCCGATCGGAAATTCAAGATGGCCGCCATGACTCGACTTAGTTTAACATTGGACCCTATGGGAATTTCACATTTTCATCTTTTTTTCTGAAACCACAAAACAGATTTGAATCAAACTTGGCAGAAATGTTCATTGGATGGTCATATACAAGATTTTTGTTTTTGGCGCTGATCGGAAATCCAACATGGCTGCCAGGGCCCATAATGTGTTCTGATTGGTCGAAATTTAAAAAATCTTCTTGTTAGAAACCACTAAGCCAATTGAATTGTGACTTTGCAGGAATGATCATTGGGTGGTCCTGTACTAAACCTGTGAATCGTTTGCCAATCGGAAATTCAAGACGGCCGCCATGACTCGACTTAGTTTAGCATTGGACCCTATGGGAATTTCACATTTTCATCTTTTTTTCTGAAACCACAAAACAGATTTGAACCAAACTTGGCAGAAATGTTCATTGGATGGTCATATACAAGATTTGTGTTTTTGGTGCTGATCGGAAATCCAACATGGCTGCCAGGGCCTATAATGTGTTCTGATTGGTCAAATTTTTTTAAATCTTCTTGTTAGAAACCACTAAGCCAATTGAATTGTGACTTTGCAGGAATGATCATTGGGTGGTCCTGTACTAAACTTGTGAATCGTTTGCTGATCGGAAATTCAAGATGGTCACCATGACTCGACTTAATTTTAACATAGGACCCTATGGAAAAAATGTTTAAAAGTCTTCTCCTCTGAAACCAGTAAGTCAATTTAAAGCAAACATGGGATGAATGGTCCTTAGGTGGTCAACTTTCAAAATTATGTCCTGTGACCCCGACCTCCATCCAAGATGGCAACCATCAGCGAACATAGTTTTAACATAGGACCCTATGGGAAATATATTTAAAAATCTTCTTCTCTGAAACCAGTAAGCCAATTTAAAGCAAACATGGCATGGATGGTCCTTAAGTGGTCAATTTTCAAAATTGTGTCCAGTGACCCTGACCTCCATCCAAGATGGCCACCTTCAGCAGACATACTGTAGTTTTAACATAGGACCCTATGGGAAAAAATGTTTTAAAATCTTCTACTCTGAAACTAGTAAGCCAATATAGCAAACATGTCATCGATGGTCCTTAGGTGGTCAACTTCCAAAATTGTGTTCAGTGATCCCGATCTCGGTTCAAAATGGCCACCGTCAGCAGACATAGTTTTAACATAGGACCCTATGGGAAAATTGTTTAAAAGTCTTCTCTTCTGAAACCAGTCAGCCAATTTAAAGCAAACTTGGCATGGATGGTCCTTGGGTAGTATACTTTCAAAATTGTGTCCGGTGACCACGACCTCCATCCAAGATGGCTGCCATGAGCAGACATAGTTTTAACATAGAACCCTATGGCAGTATGGGATTTGAATAGTAACTTAGATGTATTCAGCATGCAGACATTCTTAAGAGGACTTATTTATGTCAGGTGAGCGATACAGGCTCACCTGAGCCTCTAGTCATTATATAAGAGGTTCATGCTGCTTACTAGTACAATTCTACTAAGTATTCGTCTACTTTTGAACCAAAAAGGGTGTATGTTTTCATGAATCTTTGTAAGACATAATAGTGTCCTATGTTAAAGTGTCCCCCCGGACAATATTTTATAGAGATTGCGATATGAAATAGTGTCCGGTGCTATGAAATTGTATCCTAGTATAAGGTTAGGGTTAGGGTAAGACATAATAGTGTCCTATGTCCTATGTTAAAGTGTCCACCCAGACAATATTTTATAGAGATTGCGATATGAAATAGTGTCTGCTGGACACTATAACATATGTGAAAGTGTCCGGCAGACACTTTGAACTAGAGGACACAATTAAATGCTACATCTTTATCTGTTTTTCATGGAGACATCATTCTAATTTTCAACAGTGGATGGATTGTATATTTCATGAATTTAGTATTTATTTGCCTACATTTTTGGCAGTGTGATGTAAGTTTAAAGTAGGTTGTATATATGTGATGTAAGATGAAGGGAAGCTGTCTAATTATTTTCATAACCTTTAGAAATTAAGCTATTTATACACATGCATGTACTAACAAGATTTGAGCTAGCACAAATTTTTTCTAATTTGTATTTTGGCTGTGCTTCAAATCAACAGAATGCCATAGTCATTTAAAGATATAAATACAGCTGAACCTTATTGTGTAGAACTAGAAGCAACAGAATGCCATAGTCATTTAAAGATGTAAATACAGCTGAACCTTATTGTGTAGAACTAGAAGGGACCAAACATTTTACTTTGACAGATATTCAGTTCATAGAGGTTAAATTAACAAAGATTTCCTATAATGGGACTTTATTTAAGTTCGGCTTATACAGCATTCCGTTTTATTCAGAGTTTGGTTTAGACAGGTTATCAGGGATAAATACCGCTATGTAATTTATAAACGGTCCAAATGTTTATTTTGAGTTCTCTGAGGAAATAACTTGTGAGTTTTAGATAATGATGTTTGACTCTATCTACATATTGATCTCCGAATAAGATTATGAAAAGAAAGTTTAAACAGTGATGGTCATCAATTCCACCAATATCAACAAAAGGAACAATCACCTTTCATCCTGAACTCAATGAACACAAAAAAAAAGACCATGACATATGACATTTGAAATCCAGGTCCTGGCTTGGGACAGGCACAAAAAATGTGGTGGGGTTAAACCGGTTAATGTGGTCCCAACCCTTCCCTCTTGAGAACTCTATCTCCAACAGCAATACATATACAGTTAAACCTGCCCATGTGGCCACCTCTATTAAGAGGTCACCTTTTTCTTATCCTGACATGGACAATTTCATATAAATTGAACCTCTATTAAGAGGTCATCTGTCTTATAAGGCCACTTTTTCTTTGTCCCAAATGTGACCTCTTAACACAGGTTTAACTGTATAAACAAATGATAAAAAACCTGCAAGATTCACTTCCACTCAAAAAAGACCACATACTGTTACAAAAATGAATGACAATGTAAACATGGACAGTACAATAGCAGGGTGAGTTAATGACAACATAAACATGGACAGTACAATAGCAGGGTGAGTGAATGACAACATAAACATGGACAGTACAATAGCAGGGTGAGTGAATGACAACATAAACATGGACAGTACAATAGCAGGGTGAGTTAATGACAACATAAACATGGACAGTACAATAGCAGGGTGAGTGAATGACAACATAAACATGGACAGTACAATAGCAGGGTGAGTGAATGACAACATAAACATGGACAGTACAATAGCAGGGTGAGTGAATGACAACATAAACATGGACAGTACAATAGTAGGGTGAGTGAATGACAACATAAACATGGACAGTACAATAGCAGGGTGAGTGAATGACAACATAAACATGGACAGTACAATAGCAGGGTGAGTGAATGACAACATAAACATGGACAGTACAATAGCAGGGTGAGTTAATGACAACATAAACATGGACAGTACAATAGTAGGATCAATGAATGACAACATAAACATGGACAGTACAATAGTAGGGTGAGTGAATGACAACATAAACATGGACAGTACAATAGCAGGATCAATGAATGACAACATAAACATGGACAGTACAATAGTAGGGTGAGTGAATGACAACATAAACATGGACAGTGCAATAGTAGGGTGAGTGAATGACAACATAAACATGGACAGTACAATAGCAGGGTGAGTGAATGACAACATAAACATGGACAGTACAATAGCAGGATCAATGAATGACAACATAAACATGGACAGTACAATAGTAGGGTGAGTGAATGACAACATAAACATGGACAGTACAATAGCAGGATCAATGAATGACAACATAAACATGGACAGTACAATAGCAGGATCAATGAATGACAACATAAACATGGACAGTACAATAGTAGGGTGAGTGAATGACAACATAAACATGGACAGTGCAATAGTAGGGTGAGTGAATGACAACATAAACATGGACAGTACAATAGCAGGGTGAGTGAATGACAACATAAACATGGACAGTACAATAGCAGGATCAATGAATGACAACATAAACATGGACAGTACAATAGTAGGGTGAGTGAATGACAACATAAACATGGACAGTACAATAGCAGGATCAATGAATGACAACATAAACATGGACAGTACAATAGTAGGGTGAGTGAATGACAACATAAACATGGACAGTGCAATAGTAGGGTGAGTGAATGACAACATAAACATGGACAGTACAATAGCAGGGTGAGTGAATGACAACATAAACATGGACAGTACAATAGCAGGATCAATGAATGACAACATAAACATGGACAGTACAATAGTAGGGTGAGTGAATGACAACATAAACATGGACAGTACAATAGCAGGATCAATGAATGACAACATAAACATGGACAGTACAATAGTAGGGTGAGTGAATGACAACATAAACATGGACAGTGCAATAGTAGGGTGAGTGAATGACAACATAAACATGGACAGTACAATAGCAGGGTGAGTGAATGACAACATAAACATGGACAGTACAATAGCAGGATCAATGAATGACAACATAAACATGGACAGTACAATAGTAGGGTGAGTGAATGACAACATAAACATGGACAGTACAATAGCAGGATCAATGAATGACAACATAAACATGGACAGTACAATAGTAGGGTGAGTGAATGACAACATAAACATGGACAGTGCAATAGTAGGGTGAGTGAATGACAACATAAACATGGACAGTACAATAGCAGGGTGAGTGAATGACAACATAAACATGGACAGTACAATAGCAGGATCAATGAATGACAACATAAACATGGACAGTACAATAGTAGGGTGAGTGAATGACAACATAAACATGGACAGTACAATAGCAGGATCAATGAATGACAACATAAACATGGACAGTACAATAGTAGGGTGAGTGAATGACAACATAAACATGGACAGTACAATAGCAGGGTGAGTGAATGACAACATAAACATGGACAGTACAATAGTAGGATCAATGAATGACAACATAAACATGGACAGTACAATAGCAGGATCAATGAATGACAACATAAACATGGACAGTACAATAGCAGGATCAATGAATGACAACATAAACATGGACAGTACAATAGCAGGATCAATGAATGACAACATAAACATGGACAGTACAATAGCAGGATCAATGAATGACAACATAAACATGGACAGTACAATAGCAGGATCAATGAATGACAACATAAACATGGACAGTACAATAGCAGGATCAATGAATGATCGTAATTAACTGACTACTAGCAAGGTAGATAGAATTTGTTGGTTAAAGACCATTATTACTCTTTATGCAAAGATGTATGTTGTATTACATGTATACACAATAAGTTAAGTGTCAATTAATCAATGGAAGGTTTATGAGTAATGGATGAATAATATTTGGCTGTAACTATAGATATAGATTGATAATTAATGATCATTTTTACATATTGGTACCATAGGATATGATGAACAGAGAAAAGAAAGAAGAATTACCCAGGATGCAAGTGGGATTCATTGATGCTATATGTATGCCAGTTTATCAGGTAATGATGATAGAGAATTGAGTTCATCTGTAAAGTTTAATCTCTACTTCTATGATGGCAGCTGATAGTACTTATCTCCTGTATATGTCATTTTGATGATTTTTCAGAATATTTGAGAAATGGTTACATTGTTTTGCATGATTATTGCTCTGTAACTTTATCTTAATTGAAAAAATATTTCATTGAGAAAAATGAAAAGGAATAGGCATAAGTCACAATATGTATGAGCCCATAATGTGGCTGGGACATATTGTGTTACCCATGTCTGTAATTCCGAAATAAAACAGTTGTTAACACTTTTTAGCTCACCTTGCCAAAGGCAATGTGAGCTTTTGCCATCACTTGGCATCCGTCGTCCGCTAACTTTTCACATTTTAATCTTCTCCTCTGAAACCCCTCAGCCAAATGAAGTGAAACTTGGTAGGCAGCATCTATGGAAGGTCCTCTCTAAAGATTGCTAATTTTGTCCCGATCCATTAATAAACATGGCCACCATAGGCAATTCTTATTTCTGATTGCCCGATTTTTAAAAATCTTCTGCTCTGAAACTGCTTGGCCAAATGAACTGAAACTTGATAGGAAGCATCTATGGCCTGTCCTCTATAAAGAATGCTCATTTCGTCCCGATCCGATAACAAACATGGCCACCACAGGCAATTCTTGTTTCTGATTGGTTGATTTCTAAAAAATCTTCTCCTCTGAAACCGCTTGGCCAAATGAATCGAAACTTGGTAGGAAGCATCCTTGGAAGATACTCTATAAAATTTGTTCATTTAGTTCCGATCCGTTAACAAACATGGCCACCACAGACAATTCTTGTTTCAGATTGGTTGATTTCTAAAAAATCTTCTCCTCTGAAGCCGCTTTGCCAAATGAACCAAAACTTGGTAGGAACCATCCTTGGAAATTTCTTTATAAAGATTGCTCATTTAGTTCCGATTCGCTAACAAACATGGCCACCATAGGCAATTCTTCTTTCTGATTGGCCGATTTAAAAAAATCTTCTTCTCTGAAACCACTTGGCCAAATGAACCGAAACTTGGTAGGAAGCATCTATGGCAGGTCCTCTATAAAGATTGCTCATTTCGTCCCGATCCGTTATTAAACATGGCCACCACAGACAATTCTTGTTTCTGATTGGTTGATTTCTGAAAAATCTTCTCCTCTGTAACCGTTTGGCCAAATGAATCAAAATTTGGTAGGAAGCATCCGTGAAGGGTCCTCTCTAAAGATTGCTCATTTAGTTCCAATCCATTAACAAACATGGCCACCACAGGCAATTCTTGTTTCTGATAGGTTGATTTCTAAAAAATTGTCTCCTCTGAAACCGCTTGGCCAAATGAATTGAAACTTGGTAGGAAGCATCCTAGTTCCGATCCGTTGACAAACATGGTCGTCAAAGGAAATTCTTGTTTCTGATTGGTTGATTTCTAAAAAATCTTCTTCTCTGAAACCGCTTTGCCAAATGAATCGAAACTTGGTAGGAAGCATCCTTGGAAGGTCATCTATAAAGATTGCTCATTTAGTTCCGATCTGTCAATAAACATGGCCACCACAGGCCATTCTTGTTACTGATTGGTCGATTTCTAAATATCTTCTTCTTTGTAACTGCTTAGCCAAATGACCAAAACTTGGTGGGAAGCACCTATGGGAGGTTCTGTATTAAGTTTCCTCAAAGCAGAATGAAAGGTGAGCGACACAGGCTCAGCCCACTGAGCCTCTAGTTTTCGCTATGCTTTGAGATATTGACTTGATATTTGGTATGTGGGTGTATAGTGATAAGTTACAGATCAAGTTTGCGTTTCGTTCCAGTCCAATGATTTTTGGTCGAGTTATGTCCCTTGGTCCTTGAAATTTGGCCAAATATTTATTTGTAACCACTTTTTTTCGCTATGCTTAGAGATATTGACTTGATTTTTGGTATATGAGTGTATAATAATGAGTTACAGATCAAGTTTACATTTCGTTCCGGTCCAATTATTTTTGGTCGAGTTATGGCCCTTGGACTGAAATTTGGCCAAATATTTAGTTGTCACCAATTTTTTTCGCTTTGCTTGAAGATATTGACTGGATTTTTGGTATGAGAGTGTATAATCATAAGTTATAGATTACATTTTTTCATGTAATCGGATGTAATCTGTAATCAGACTTTTTTTTGATTACATGTAATCGTAATGTAATCGATTACATTCATTTTGAACCTGTAATCATGATTACTTTCCGATTACATTTGGATTACTTTTCATCAATTTGCCTAAACTGAAGCATGTATCTCCTTAGATATTTAATGTATGATTTATGCAAATGAATTTTCTTCATGAAATTTATTAAACAAATAATGTAGAATAGTTTACTAGAAAAAATATAAAGTTTATTGACATCTAAATAAAAACATATGTTATGAAATTCAATTGTTAAAAATTCCACAAAAATATGTATTAAATAAGGTGGCAATCACAACATGATCAAAAGATATTATTCTGTGTTAAATTGCAATCAAAACTATCACAGCTACAAACAAAATATTAAGCATTAATTATGGCTTCAAAGAGTTGATATCAAAACAAATAATATTTCAATTTCTTTAGGGTTTCAATATTTCAGTGAAAACAGTTTGTGCCATTGTGGTAAATTATAAAATGTATTGTTTTGTTATATTTTTTATTTTAACAACAATATATTTTTATTCAAAATGCTTGTTACATTCTTACTTCAAAAACCCAAGCTACTTATGAAGTATTTCATATTAATATTTTCTTATATAATTAAAATACTTTCAAATAATATAATATAACTGATAAGGATCAGACTTTAATTGAATATACCTATAAATACGCACCTACATCTACACCCATACATCTATGCATATACACACATACATATGCATGCATACATATACATATATACAATGCATACATATTTACATTTCAATATTTTCCCTTATTTTTGCTAACAGTTTACTATTTTGGAGTTTTTGCACCTGGCTTATTCTCGTAATATATTCTCTCACAAATAAAGAATATATGTTTACTTGTTTAGTCTTTTGTTCAGATACATAATATGCTGTATATGGAAAATCCTAAAATTGTTAAAAAATAGTTTAAATCAAAATAATCTTTATCAAATATCTTATACCCAAAAACAATATGTTTTAATGTGACAAAATTTTCTATATTAGATTTTTTCAATATTTGTTGTATTTTCACCCAAAATTCTTTCAGATAGGGACAAGACATAAAATAATGTAGATACATGTAGTCTTCATCTTGACCACAGAAATTACATTGGCTATTAATAGCAATTCTCCATTTCATAATAGTTTCTTTGAAGGAATTATATATTGCAATAATTTCCATCTGAATATTTTTAGCTTATTTTCTTCTAAATAATGAAAAATGAAAGAGTAAAGCTGACTCATGTTTTGTTATTGATCTAAATTGGGAAAAGGAAAAAAATAAAAATATAATAACTATCTTATTCTATATATTTATGATATGAGGTAGCCTGACCAGTAATCTGAGCAAAAACAAAATCCACTTCAATTCATGTAAAAGATTGATATTGCATCATGACTTGGAACATATAAGAGGTTTTTGGGTTTAGTCCACTTTCAATAATATTTCAGTTATATCGGAGGAACGTATAAGAAAAAAAGGAAATTATATCAATATATAAAGTGAGTGATTATTGGTTTAAAACACCAAAATGAGCAATTTTTTAGCTATATCAAGGCAATGAAACAAAAAGAAATCAAAGCACCAATTATATATATTACTGTACACATACCAACAAGCATACAAAGAAACAGAAATTTGAAACAAAAAGAAGTAACATAGCAAACTTGAATATACATTGGTTGTCATGACATCAAATGTAATCAGTAATGTAATCGATTACATTTACAAAGTAATTGTAATGTAATCGATTACATTTGAAAACTGATGTAATCGTAATGTAATGTAATCATGAAAATTGCAAAGTAATTGTAATGTAATCGATTACATTTGAAAACTGATGTAATCGTAATGTAATGTAATCATGAAAATTGCAAAGTAATTGTAATGTAATCGATTACATTTGAAAGTAATTGACCCCAAGTCTGGTTCTGACACATCTAGTTTTTTATGATTTTTTGTTGTTGTGTTTTATCATTTGATTTTAGAAACTTTCATATCTATCTACAATTATTGTGGACCCCCCTCCCCCTCAGGGATCTGCTTTAGATTTAATACAAGTTCATGTGTGCTTGGTGGTTTCTGTGTATACTCATGTTGTTTGTATCGCTAAATATCTGAGTAAGAAGTTTTTATATAAATGTACTCACCACAAACTTTAGTTGTTCTTATCACCTTTGAAGGATCGATTCATTTGTACTTAATGTAGATTTTCTTTATCATCACATTTGTTGGCGATAATTGCTGGTTTGGCTTGGTTTGGTTTTATGGTGTTTAACGTCACTTTCAACAATATTTCAGTTATATCGTGGCGGTCAGTTTTATTGGTGGAGAAAACAGGAGGACCCGGAGAAAGCCACCGCAAGTCACTGACAAACTTTAGCACATAATGTTTTACACCTCGTCCTGAGCGGGTTTCGAACTCGCAACATCAGTGGTGATAGGCATAGGTAGTTGTAAATCCAACTACCATATGATCATGAGCACGACAGCCCCTGTGATAATTGCACTTAGAGAAAAGAATGATCAAATTTTATTATTCTCTGATGGTAGCATTACCTCCCTTAAAGATAATTATTAGGTGTGATGAAGATTTCTTTGATTTACATCTTCTCATTACCATTTGGTATTTTCAAGCATTTATTAACATGCATGATGATGATAAACATATGTAATGCATTACTATGTTATAATTGATAAAGGGGGGGCAGTCGTGATCATATAGTAGTTGGATTTACAACTTCCTATGCAATCAATCAGTGACTATCACCACTAAGGTTGGGAGTTCGAAATGGAATCTCGCACATGGCGAGGTGTACTCCATACAACATTATGTGATAAAGTTTGTCAATGACTTGCAGCAGGTCGGTGGTTTTCTCCGGGTACTCCGGTTTACTCCACCAATAAAACTGACCGCCAGAATATAACTGAAATATTGTTGAAAGTGGCATTAAACACGATAACCCATTACCCTGATTGATAAAATGAACACAACTTCTAAATCAATCTTTCAAGATTTGTTTTTTAGCAAGATATTTCATGCATGAATGACTCTGGTCCCATTCATTTTCAATTACTAAATAAGTAGTACTATACAGTTTATTGGCTGATTGGTCGTTAAGCTTTCTGCCATAGATTAAAAGTGTTGACAGTATTTACATTAGCTAGAATTTCTAATTAGTCATCACATGTCAAGGAAATCAGTAGTGGATGCATATATACTGCATATAATGTTTGTTTTGTGTTCATAAACAAATTGGCTAATTGTTTTGTTGATTAAAGTTTGTATTGTAAATTAGTCCCATGACATGAGATATATATCTGTTGAGGAAAATGATTATATAAAATTATATCGCATTGAAGATCTCCTGAACTACATTCCCTTTTTTAATGAGTTTAGTTAATTCTGAAAAATACATAATTATATAATGTACTTTAACCAATTTCATATTTTTTTTCAGGCAATTGCAAAGGTATCAATAAAGTTAGCACCACTTTTAGATGGTTGTGCTAAAAACAGAGAAAACTGGCTTCAAGAGGAGAAGAGTAAGCATGTTCAAGATCAGTGTGGAAGAGAAAATGAAAGTAAAGACATGTGTGAAAGTGAAAGTAAAGACAGAAAAATGAGTAATGGCAATGAAGACAAAATGGAAGTTAGCTGATGATGGTTTTTGTTTTATTAATTTAGTCCCATTCTTAGAATTCCATGCTTGTAGAATTACTACAGTCAAAAGGTGTTAGGTCAAAGTAGAAGATACCAACCATTATGCTTTAAATTGCAATGTTTTTGTGGAATAAAAGCCTATCTAGGACTAAAGTCTAATTGATATATATTTGAACAAGATGTAGTGGCCTATTTTTTTTACTGCAAATGTATATGTCATATATACTTTAGGTCTAATGTCCAATTTTTTAGTCAAATAGGTCTCATTTCCTATTTTTTAGACTACACATTTATATAAAATAGGTTTTATTGTGATATTTTTGTAAGGCCATAACAGAAAAAACATGTATAGCAAGAAAAAGCAAATATAAAAACTATAATTTAATGTGGGAAGAATAAACTACCATTTAATGTCAGTAAATTTAGATGTACTGGAGGATGTAGGTCATTGTGACATGATTACCCCAAAAAACACCTTGGAGTATGAATTACTTGTGTCTTATCCATTCTGCAAGGAAAATATGTTTACACTGAACCTTGGAGTAAGACACTATAAAATTAGAGTAACATGATTTTAGCAACATCTTGTTGTACTATATATATATAGTGTAGAATTACAATTAATGCAAATATGTTCTGATCTAGTTTCTGACCATATGTTTCTAGTTTCTAGTCAGATTATTTTTAAAGTTTTTGAATATGACCGATCCTTGTTTATGATTGAAAGCACTATTTACGTTGGCTAAATTCGCTCATTATGCCAATTTTAGCAAGACAAAATTCTTGTGGCAATGTGTTTTTTTTTAATATGGTTGTGACATATATCATTTAGAGCAGAATTTTGAGCTCTTGTTAAATGTGATAGAAAGATATCATCATGACCTGATTATCATAAAAATTTACCAAATTTGTTAGTTGCACTTATATATGTAGTGCCATTTAATTTATAATTTTTAATTCTCAAAAGTTTAGGTTGTGACAAATAATTTCAAGTGAAAATACAAATTAAGTCCTCTTTCCTGCTTTATGTTTTTTTCTTTTTATTCTCTGCCGAGTCGTACAAAAATAGGTCACCATGACCTGATGGATTTTTTTATGAGATACATTTTGTTTGTATAGTAGAAAATAGATAATATATTCATTTTTCCTTTGATCAACTCACTGAGGGATATTTTCAGTATCAACAGACTGACTCGGATACTGAAAATTATCTGTCTGTGTGTCTTCAAACATTATGATGTTATAGAGAAAAACAATAACATAGGTTTTGAAAGTCTTGGCATACATCACCACTAGTATCATAGTGCTCCTATCAGACTTGCAGCTATTCTAAATATAATGTCTATCTCGACATTCATAACTGCTGTTGCTCTATATGTATCTCAGCTGCTCCATCTCATGGCTGACATTTGAAGATGTTGATGAACAGAAATCCAGTTAATTTACTTATCCACTATATAAGTATTCAATTTAGAAGACAGTACATAGACTGACCAAAATGGGGGTCGTAATGCATATACTACAGATTTTAGTTACAAGTGTTAGAAGTATAGCAATCATCTTCAGAATGCTGATCTTGTAAAAGAAGACATTTTAAAATATACATTGCACAAAGTTGTTTGTTCGTACCATGATATAGCTTTAAACAAATTCTTACTTGGCATCATACAAGCAATATCCACATACTCAACCCTTCTGATATAATGTAGTTATATTGACTTGTCAGTCTACAGTCTTAAGTTGAGGTATACGCTGCCAATCCAAGGGTTCACGTTAATATGATGTCTTAAATATTAATTCATAAATATTTTTTTTATCTTGGGCTAGGCACTTTTTTTCTGTGGAGTTTTTAATATTAGTAACCATTTGACCTAGTTTTCATGTTCTATTTACCAGCAATATACAATATTTTGACCTAGTTTTTATGTCCTGTTTATCAGAAATATACAATTTGTGTTGATTGTACATTATGTCAGTTTTAATATATGTATACATGTATACCTATTTTCTTGTCCAACTAACAAGCACAGGAGTAAAAATCCATAATTAAATCTATAATTGGTACCGGTGTCATATGGTAATTTGACCCCTTGAAAAATCGACCATGGATTCAAAATACCATAGAGTATTTTGACCCTGGGTGACATTTGACTTGTATTCCTTTTCTATGAAAATGAGTTATGGAGATACAAAAATGTATTTTACTTTATTTAGGAGGGCGGATCTCATGCAGAATCTTTAACTGCTCACAAATTTCTGTGTGAAAATTTGTCAAATCTACCTCTTGATATCTGTATGTAAAATTTATTTCAGAGAGATTATAATGTGTCAGGGGAAATCAGTAAAACTTCACATTCATCGTATTATTTTATCATTCTTACATTTTATTATTAATTGTCAGAAACAATCACTGGTATTTCATCATTATACATTTATAAGAAATTTCAAGCATAGTACATGTACAGGATAGGGCAATAATATATAAAATCTAAGCAAGAATATATAGTCGATAAAAAAAAGGAGAAATTATTTTTTTTTATGAAAAACAGGTAATATTATTTGATTAAAAAATAAATGTGTATAGTAGGTATTACAACTGGGTTGGCACTCTTGTAAACCAAGAAATTAAATGATAACGGGCTCCTTCCTTATCTTATTATATTACTATATGTGTCACAATGTACCTTTCACATTTGTGGCGGGACATAAAATAACTCGTTGACCGTAGTCTTGCAGTTGAGTTCAATACAGCCTCCTCTCTGATAGATCATGGGAGGCCGTCAGTTGTGGTCGTGATAGTATGGTAGTTGGATTTTCAACTACCTATGCAATCGGGGCCTATCACCACTAATGTTGCGAGTTCATATCTGCCATCATATAACTGAAATATTGTTGAAAGTGGCATAAAACATCATAGCCCTAACCCTAATCCTGATAGGTCATGCGATATTGTGGGTGTTTCCTCGTATTGCTAATTTCTGATGCAACTAATTAACTGCCATTTAAAAGTATAGATTTGTAATATATATTTGAACTTTGACCTTACATATCAGTACTGCAATTACCCAATGCATAATTAAATGTATAAGATTACTGTGATATTATGTATGTACATGTAGTGTGTTGTGTTTATGTGTGTTGGTGTTTGTACTGGATGTAAAAAAAGGGGGAGGGTTCTTTCTTGCATTTGTTGTATGAAGAGGAATTTACATTTTTGTTTTTGTATAAGGGGATTTTTTCATTTTGTGTTTATACATGTACTGAGATGTAGGGGGGATTTTTACTTCATCGTAAGCATTTGCACAAGTTCATGGATGTAAGAAATGTTTGTGTTTGTGCATGCATGCACTTAAGTCAGTATTTGTACAAAGTCTAGGATGTAGAGAGAATTTTATTGTTAGTATTTGTACAGGTCCGAGATGTAGGGAGAATTTTACCATCTTGTAATTGTTTGTACGAATACAGGGACGCAGAGGAACGTTTTACTTCTTGAAAGTATGTATACAGGTTACGAGACAATATTTTAGTTTTGTATAAGCTAGGTGTGGGTGATTTTTTTAAACTATGTTGCAAGTGTTTGTATAATATGAATACTGGGATGAGGTAGAGAGCATTTTATCTTTTTGTTTCTAAACTCTGTTTATTTCCAAGACAGAATTTCTTTCAAACTAAATCTGTTTGATATAGACCTTTATTGAACCTTTTGAAAATATTGCCTTCTTATATAATCTTGACGATCAACCATTTTTATGCTGAAATTTAAAATAACTTCATTACTGAAAATCTTGTTTTAATTTCCTAGTATCGTACTATATATATATTTTTATCTTCAAATTTACCAATTGTGTATCCCAAATAGGTGAAAAATGGAGCTGAACTTGTTTTTTAGGAAATACAAAATGTGTTAGATTTATTCTTCCATAAAGGGGAACATTATTTTTGTTCTATAGTTTTTTTCCATTGTGTTAGATTATTTATTTGATAAATTACAAAACCATGCAAGAAAATGTTAGTATATTGTGTAAAAACAGTTTGTGTGTGTGTGTATTAATGTTTGTGTTAGGCAGCTTAACAGTGGATAATACACAGACACCAGGCCTAAACGGTAAAACAAATTTTTTACTCATACTCTAAAATCATCCAATCATAACACTATAAATTAAATACAGTGTTCTGATTGGCTGTTTATAGGAGTTCAAAACTGGTACTGGAAAGTTTTATGACAGGAGAGCCAGATTATTGCATATAATTTTTTTGTCAGATGTGAAGTCGGCATTTTTGTGCAAAGAATTATAGTGTTTGTGTTTGATCCAATACAAAACCTATTTGTTTATAGTACATTTTAAATTATTAAAATTTTTAGACAGATTTTAAACATGCTTATTATCCAACACAAATATATATTATATGCTGAAAAAAGTCCCTTACGTTGATGATATTTTGTGCCAAGGTAATTATGTTGGTGAAACTTGTTATTTTTTTTTAATATAGTTTATTATAGATATTTTATGTATATTTGAATATTATTTATGTTCAGTTGAAAAACATATTCACATTTACATTTTAAAAATTTATATTTAGATTCTTGAAGGAAATGTATATCTATGTGTCAAAACTATTAACAGTCGGGAATATCCACATCTATTTATGACACAGTAAAAACTGTCTAAACTGAACCCCTTTAGACTGAAGAATTTGTTTTAGATAGGTGTTTGGTTTACACAGGTTCAAATTACATAGACCTTTAGTAGATGGCACGTAAAGTCTGTCTGGTTTAGTGACAAAAAGTATGTTCTTAACAAGAAGAGGCAAAAAGGTAATGATAAGCTAGGAATTATTTTTATTAAAAGATAAGGCATGGGAATAAATTTTATGAATGTAGTTTACCTACATTCCAGCAAGTTTATAGGACATGCATTACAGGGGTCTTTTTTCTGACTCTTAGGAACTACTTATGTACCATAAAGATTAATTTGATGAGTCAGTGAGTGAGTAATTATTAATGTTTAATGCCAATTGAGCGATTGTTAAGCTATATCATGGAGAGAACAAGTTTTGATGAGATGATAATGATATCCGCTTTATACTAGGCCAACATGCCAAGCTGGATATTTATAGTACTAGCTCACTGAAATAACAGTCCATCGGTAGACTTGTCTCTACACTCGGATACATTATTCTGATTCCATGGTAACCAGTCTTTGTTCCTACTCCTTAGTGCTGGCTGCTTAGCGGAGAAGCAAGGAATAAATACCAATTTTATAGTCTTTGGTTTGACTCGACCGGGGCTTGAACTCACAATCTAGTCTGCACACAAAGCGTGCACGCTAACCATTACGCCATCAATGCAGTTTTTATTTGAATAAGATATTGTAGAATGGATTGATTGTAGAATTCATGTTGTAACTTTTATAAGAATATAGAGTCCAAATACATTCTTGTAGGTTATGATTTAGATTTTGGACTGTGTTAGTCTGTATTTTATAGAAAAAGACTATAACTTGATTATATTTGTTGAGTTTATTATAGTCAAGTGATTTTTAGGGTTATATATTATCTTATTGACTGTTGCAGATGTTGAAGTATAATTTACATTTTACAATAAATTAATTGGTGCATTGTAATTTTTATTTTAACAAGTTTCGTTGTACCGTATCTTAAATTGAAAAATTCAGTACATTCATGAAAGGAATAATTATCGTTGATTACCCCATCTTGTGCAAATTTTTGTTTCCCTTATTTTTGCAATTTGCAATCGAACCTCATTTTGAAGAATTTTACCTCCAATTAGTTGAGAATTTGAGTTACTCGCAGTTAACAAAGCTGATAACAAAATTTTATACATCAAATTAACCATGGAAACAAGTTAATTATGTTCAAGATGAGGATTGACAAATATGAATGGGAAACCAGTTTAATTGATGCATCTTTCTCATTTTTACCTGCTATATATGATCTTATAGGATTACGGTAAAACATCTCGTCTATTAGAGTTTATAGACTCCATTGAATCAGCAATTGTTTTGAATTAGAATCTACGATCACTGCTGTTTTTTATTGTTTTTTGTCGGAACCATTTTTATGAAACCTAAAGCTGTGTCATTTTGTTTTGAATTGAAAGTTTCTGTGATACCATTGAAATATTTTATGAAATTCTTAAATAAAATAGACAAAAACTATACTACTCTTATTTTTAATTGAATTTTTTAAAATGTCTGTGTGATTTATATTCCATCTTCATCTAGTTTTGAAGTCATATTCATTGGATTGTCACAGGTATAAAATTGTAGATATAATTGTATACAATACAAATTCAGTTTTGTGGTGGAAAAATACAAATTTTTATCATCCGTCAAAATTCTCATCATACAGGTTCAGGGTTATGGTGTTTAACGCCACTTTCAACAATATTTCAGTTATATTGTGGCAGTCAGTTTTATTGGTGAAGGAAACCAGAGAAAACCAGGACTGAAGCAAGTTACTGACAAACTATCACATAATGTTGTACCGGTATTGAGTACACTTCACCATGAATAGGATTCGAACTCACAACTTTAGTGGTGATAGGCACTGATTGCACAGGTAGTTATAAATCCAACTACCATACAATCACAGCCACGACGGCCTCTTACAGGTTCAGCATCATGCGTTGATTCTTTGATGAATTATAAGTTTTAATGATACTTTTAACAATATTTCAATTATATTATGGCGATCATTTAAAAAAAATGGTAGAGTTTCTAAAGAACCTGAAGAAAAGCACTGACCTGCTGCAAGTCACTGACAAACTTTATTAATGTTCTAACGAGTGGGAATCAAACTCATATCTTCCATGGTGATAGGCACTGATTACATTGGTAGATGTAATTCTAACTATCATAGATAACAACCATGATGATCCCTCTTTATAGTGACATAAGTGGGTTATTTCCCTTTCATTAATTGTTTTATATTAAGTGTACCAGCAAGTACAGGTTTCATTGAATAATAACAGTATGGCTTGTCATCGTATAGAAATAAGTGAGCGATTGTTGTTTAAAACCAAGGGAGCTATTTTTCAGCTATACAAAAACAAAAAATTGTATCACGACGAGAACAAGCTACATTTAAATCCGATGGTAATGAAGTGCTTTGTACTAAATCAACATGCTTAGTTCGATGTTTGTAGTACTAGCTCACTGAAATAACAGTCTGCAGGTAGACATGTCGTTCCACTCAGACACATTATACTGACTAAGAGCCAATGTTTTGTTCTTACCTCATTAATGCTGTTTGTTCAGCAGAGAAGCAGCAAATACAAATTTTATAGTCTGGTTTGATTCGATGGACACCACTATGCACAATTAATTTCATTCTTTCTTATCAAAATATGGGCTTAATTTTACATTGAATTTACTATCAAAGAGAAGGGTTGTTTTTATCACTTCTTTTTTTAAGGACGACACTCTGAACAAAAGGCTAACAAGATGAACTGTAAGCTAATGCTCACTATACCCCCGCTCTTGGGCAAACAGGAAGTAGGAATCTGACGGGTCAAAAAACGCTTCCCACGATATGAGGTACCTATATGAAGCTTGTGACCAAACATTAGATTTCTGCCATCAATAGTTGCTGAGAAAAATGCGACGAAAAATGTGCATATACAAAATGTATGTTCAATGTGTATAAAAATCAAGTCGGCCAACAGGAAGTAGGAATCTGATGGGTCCAAAAACGCTTCCCACGATATGGGGTACCTATATGAAGCTTGTGACCGAATATCAGATTTCTGCCATCAATAGTTGCACAGAAAAATGTGACAAAAAATGTGCATATATGTTCAATGTGTATAAAAACCAACTAAGTCGGCACACAGGAAGTAGGAATCTGACGGCTCCAAAAACGCTACCCACAATATGGTATACCAATATGACGCTTGTGACCAAATATCAGATTTCTGCCATCAACAGTTACTGTGAAAAATGTCTTGGATAGACGGACACACAGACAGAGGTAAAACAGTATACCCTCCTCCCCCTTCAGGGAGTGGGGGTATAATTATTTGATCATCGTCCTGAATATGTATGAAATATTTGCCCTGGACGTTGAACAACTAACAATCCAGCAATCAATATTATTTGTGTTAACACAATATAGAGCTACAAATGTAGATTTTTATATAATTAAAGAATCACAACTCTTACTTTATTGGTAAACCTTATATATTAAAAATACTGAAACCAGTCTCTGAAAAGTGTTTAAATCTGTTTCTATTGAAAAATACATGTGCCCTTTGTCATCTATGAAGATCATGTATGCTACATTTAGCCCTTTGATTGGATACTGCGAAAATCCCATAAATGATTTGAAGTATGAGCGAGTAACTGTTGTTTAACCAAAATGAGCCATTATTCAGCTATATCATGAAGAAAACAGGCTATATTTAATGAGATGACGATTCATTGTCTGCTTTGTACTAGATCAACACACTGTTGAATCTTTTTAGTGCTAGTTCATTGAAACACCAGTCTGTGGGTAGACCTGTCACTCCACTCGGAAACATTAACCTGAATCTGAGCCAACCAGTCTTTGCTCATGTTCCTTAATACTGCGAGTGGAGCAATACATACCAATTTGATAGTCTTTGGTTTGATTCGACCCACGATCTACTACACTTGAGGCAAACCATTACACCAAAGATGCGTTTCCATGCTAGCTCGAGGCAAACCATTACACCAAAGATGCGTTTCCATGCTAGCTCACTGAAATAATAGACTGCGGATAGACATATTATCCCGATTCAAAGATAACCAGTCTTTGCTCTTTCTCCTTAATGCTGCGTGCTTAGCAGAGAAGTAACATATACCAATTTTAGTCTTTGGTTTGACCCAATGTGCACTCGAACCCACGATCTGCCACACTCAAAACGAGCACCCTAACCATTACGCCTTCGATAGTCTCTAATTAAAGGAACAATCCCATAATGCTACAATTTCTTGAGGGAAGACTTCATTTAATTTGGGCAAGTGAATAATTATTGTTCAATACCAAATGAGCTATTTTTTCAGTTTTATTATTGTGATAAATAGTTATATTTGTTTGACGAGATGGTGTCAACTTTGTACTAGACCAACACGCTTAAATAGGAGTTTTATAGTGATAGCTCACTGAAAAAAACCAGTCTGATGTTAGAATTGTGATTCCACTTCGACACATTATCCAGATTCCGAGACCTCTGTTTTTGCACTTATTGCTTAATCCTGTGTGCTAAGCAGAGAAGCAGCAAATACCAATTTCATAGTCTCTGGTTTAAACTGACCAGGGTTCTAACCCACAATCTACTGCACTTGAGGTGAACACACTAACCATTATACAATGTGACTCATTTAGGTTACATAACTTTTCCATGTAAAATATGTTTAAACTAAATAGTGCATTTAATCATGTTGCTTCTCAGATTTTTGAAATATCAGCCAATATGTTTCAGAACACATTAATGATCCTGGCCATCAACAACACATGTAAAGGACCATACAATGAACATTTCTACAGTTTGGTTCAATTCATCCTGTAGAATTACAGAAGATTAAAATGCAAATTTTATGATAGCTGTCAAGAGATGGCAATATATCTCACATGACCCCTAGGGTCAGACCAGATTAAAATCAATCCTGATTATGTGATGATGAATGGTTTTAAATGTATAGGCATACAAAACAAAACAGATTATAAATCCTAGGAATCTTTTTTTTTTATTTCGAAAACATGTGCAGGGAGACAATACAAATGAAACTTTACAAGTAAACTGGGATTCATGTTGACTATGAACATCATCTGTACATACAATCACAAGGCAGCTTTTTTTGCTGCCAAAACACAACTATCAAGAGCAGTAAGATGATTTTATTACCTATACAATAAATACTACATGGGTTTGATGCAGAGAATTTTCAATTTAAAATTTAAATGCAAACAAAAAAATAAATGCACAAGTTCAATACTGACCAAAATCAATTTTTAATCTTTCATAATTAATGTAAAACTATGAAAATTAGTAGTGGAATACCATTGTTTTCATAATACATTAAATATTGGTATTTTTTAAGATGTATTTTCTATTATAATTCTATCGAGAAAACATTGATTAAATAAAATTCCACGTAGATTTATAACTTAGAAAATATGGCAGTTAAATTTATATTCATACCATTTATTAATTACCCTATATCAATTTTGTACCTTGGGTACCAAAAACGTATATATATATATCATCAACCTATATAATTTTTTAACTATTCTAAGTTATTGTCCACAAAATTGAGCATTAAATCAGAACCTACTGCTCTTGATAATGAATATAATATTAATTAAATAATGAGATTTTCAACATGAAAGACTAATGGCATCTTTTTTTTTTTTAAATGTAAAAAATATTGTTCCATTATGTTATCAAAGTCTTTGGCAAACACTGGTATCAGAATAGTTGATAGCACTATATTATTGTAAATTTGAGTCATATAAATAAACCAGGGACTGAAATATCACACGCAGCTACCCTGCTGAAGAAAAATTTATATAGAAGAAAACGAATAAACCAATCAAAGGATTACAATAAAGAAGAATTCCAATGTTGGGAAAAATAAACGGAAGAAGGGGAAAAAAAAGATGTGAGCCAGCTGTAGTTAGATAATTAACCTGGTAACCCCATACCTGCACATATTGGGACTAGACAACCAGGAATGTAGCCATTTATACAATAATAAATTACAATAGGTTTAAAATACTGTGAACAGTCAATGAATATTTACAGTGATAGATGAGCAATATCAATCTTATTATTCTTCACAAGTAACAAATCTATATTTGATTTGAAAAATAACCCATTCACACCTTAGTGAACATTCAAGACAAGCAACTTTCTGGTAAAAAAAAACAACTAAATAGGGTGTGGCAACATACAATTGAAAATCACCAAACAACTGCTGCTCTGAAATCAGATACGATTCAAACTATGATTTAAATATACATGTAAATAACAATCTCTCATTATTGCTAAGGATCACAGAAAAAAGTCTTTTTGATTACTACACAATAATCATCAGCTGTTCACAGAATTTCTGGACCCAATTTCTAGTCCTTCACAGAATTTCTGGACAAATTTACAGTACCATTTTTTATGTTGTACAAAAGGAATGAACAACCCATGATTAATATAATATAAAACTTTGCATAGTTCTTGCTCTGCTATTGAAAAACTGAAAAAAATTTGCAATAGAATTTTTTTTGGGTATAAAATGAACAAATAAATAAAAAAAAAAGAGAACAACAGAGAATAGGATTTACGATAATATGATCTTGTGTGTCTGCATTGAACATATTAATACATTACACTTTCAGCAAGTCATATTTTCATAACACTAAGAAAATATGCAATTCTGTTGATACAAAATAAATTATGGCAACCAATGTTTAACCAATTGAGACCCGTTCTGCGCTATGTACAAAAGTCAATAATTGGATAACATTGATGAGACCATTTACAGGAATGATATAAATATATATATAAAGTCAAGGTCATGGGAACCCCAGCCCAACATTATCATTACAATAATGCATCTTCACGATTCTATAAATAAACACAACCAGTCACAATTGTATGACTAATCACACAGTTATGTGTAATTTTTGTATGTTTTTTTTTTTTTCAAGTTAGAATTGCATACCTTCTGTAAGCACCAATAGACATGTTATAAATGTTCATCGTCTAGGGCCTGACATTCCCCCTCTACCCCCCATGCTGCCTCTGTCTGACCTTGGACCAGGCCCTCCACCACCTCGTATTCCACCACGTCCACTACTGCCGAAGCCTGTTCCTCTACCTCCACCCATTCCTCCTCGTGGTGGACCACCTCTTCCTCCTCCTGCTGCTCTAGGTTTCTTTTCTTCAACATTCAGTCTGTGTTCACCATTATATTTAATTGGCTATAAATGAATTTTGCATATCGTTAACAACAAGGTCAAAAGGTCAACATGTATTATTCAGTAGAACAAGTAAAACCAAAAACAAATGATTTTCATAAATTTCCATGAAAAAAAACCCCCACTAAATTTTAAACTTCTGCAATAATATAAAGAAAAATTTCTACGACAACCTCTTTATTCATGATGACCTCTGATATGACCCCATTCTGCAGAGGCTCGGAAGCTGAATATGAAGACCACTTTGTTCATGGCAACCTTCGATATGACCTCATTCGGCAGATGTTCGGAAGCTGAATTTGCAACATGTGTGTTGATGATCATTCATGTTTTTTAAAATTGTCTTGTGTGTTCTACAATTTCTTCCCTCACATGGCATCATTTTAACTTCAAGTTAGTACAAACATTATAAACAATAAATTATGTTGTAGACAGACCTAGTAAATTCACATACCATGAACTGGTCATTGTCCTGGACATTTGTTGAGAAGAAAGTTCTTAAAAGATTTACTTAAGGCCTAAATTAAAAAATTGCTTGTTTGCCATTCTCCAACTCATGAGAAATTTTTGTATGGGTAGGTAGGTAGGTATATTATTTTATTTTTCTGAACCAGACATACATTTTTTGTATGTTTAAAATATTAAGCATATAGTATGAATATACATATACTGAGCATGAATGAAGCTAAATAGATATCCGTGCATGTTTCTGTTTTAGATTTAGATACATGAACCTTGCACTTTTTGGGCTATATTGCATGTGTTATCGACACGAACTATGGAAAGACTACGAGAATTCCGAATATACCGGAAACTGGAACTTTACTAAAACATGGAACGGACCGGAACGAAAATTTCGGAAATAAAAAAAAATTATTTTAAAAACTGTGATGTAAATCTATTGTCTAAACTCTCCATTATTTTTAAGGAATGGAGAGTTATAAACAATGTGGGCAGGGGCAGAGTTATTGTTCTCTTTGTACTTTAGATACTATACACAGACTTTTTTTGTTACAAGATTAATAATTAATAAAATTAATAAAGTATAATGGGTGGATTTTGAGTTGGAGAATGTCCTTGTATCTCTCCATTCCTTAAAAACAATGGGCCTCGGCTCCATTATTTTTAAGGAATGGAGAGTTACTCGGACATTCTCCTATACGTCATTCATTTGATTCTTTTTGAGTGGAGGCAAGTCTGTGCAAGTTTTTTTTTATCATTTGTTTATTATATTTGTATTGCTTTTAGTGATCCAGTTATCAAGAGGGGAGAGTTGGGATCCCATTAACCGGTATAACCCTGTCTCAACCCAGGACCTGGATTTTCAACTTCATATGTTGTCTTTTTTTGAGTTCGGTGAGTTAAGAAGACAGCTGATAGTTTATTTAGTTGATATTGGTGGAACTGTTGACCATCAATGTTTAAATTTTCTTTTAATTATCCCAATGATGCTACACAACAAATACTACTACTAGATTTTGATAATCTGAATCTTCCCTTCCAAAAGATTATTCCTGCAATGTTTGGTCCCATTTTGTTGAAGTTTTGAGGAGATAATTAAAATGTAAAAAAAAGTTAATGATGATGGGCGACCGACACCAAATGACACAAAAAGCTCACATTGCCAATCGCCAGGTGTGCTAATAATAAAAGTATACATACCTTCTGACTAAGAATTGTCTGAACTGGTTCTGGACTATCAAATACCACAAAACCAAAATTCTATAAAAAGCATAAAATTCTTTAATATCTTAATATATAATTGAAGAATGATTCCCAATCCCTCCCTACTATTAGATATGTAATTATTTCTTAAAGTTTTGCAATATATTTAATACAAAAAGATTAATCAATGCAGATTTAATTTCTACATTTAACTTATACAACCAAACCCTCTTGAATTTTATCTCCCCATTTCTAATGATTTGCAATGAATATTAACATAACTTCAGATAATTTTTAAAACAGATTTAACAAATATTGAGATGATATACATAGAACTAATAAATGATAATAACTACATGGAGATGAATATGATGAAGTGATATTCAGGGATCATGCGGGAATTGAAAAATGTGAGGGAAGTTCGTAGTTGAAGGCTTATCTTAAAATAATTTAATGGACCATCAAAATGCATTAAATTAAGGGAGTTCTTAAATAAGCTATGAGGCAGCCTATTTTTTTTACTATGGCTGGTTGTTCGAGTAAAAATGTAATTGTGTAGTTAGTCATGTGACAATCAATCTTTTCGTTCATGGTGAGAAATGAAATAAACAAAAATAATACTATGGCTTTGCAAGAACGAAAACATCCATATTCTCTTTAATGATTGGTCATTTGAATTTTGGATCAGTGCAAAAAGCAAAAAATTGGGTAAATGTCCACCACAAGAACATTCTCAAGTTTGTTTCCATTTGGCTTGCAGTTTCAGAGAAGATGTTAATGTATGATGCTCATTGACGATGACAGGTGTCGATGACCAACAATAACCATGAACCATGAAAGCTTAAAATCGTACATATTTTATTTTATGGAAAAGTTGTGCTCAGGAAAATGCATTTGTTGAAATACTTTCATTTTTTTTTTTTTTTTTTTGAAGTTCAAAAACTCCAGAAAAAATATAACTACCATGCAGAGCAACTTTCTATGATTGATTGAATTTAGCTATATTCAGTAAAGGAACAAATTGACAAACAATGTCACCAGGCAAGGAAAAATGTGGTGCTGGTTGCCTAGCAACCATCCACCAATAACTACTCTGATCAAGCCGTTTATCATTTGGAGCAGCTGCTCGTTTTCTTTTACATTCAGAGCATAGCATTCTCTAAACATGATGCCCTCATTTATGTCTGGTGCAGCTAGAAGTTTGGAAGTTTTGTCTTACAGTTGATAAACTAGAGCCTACTGCTATAAAATTACATGAAGATTAGATCATGGTAATCAATTAATATTTGCCAACATCCAGGATTTAAAAGAAAAAAAATATTCTATAATGATGTAAACAAATGTATGTACCTACAATGTTATGTATGAATGAATTAGAAGATGAAAGGAGGGATAAAAAGGGGGAGGGAAGGAGGTAAATGAAGAATAATAATGTTGATGTACCTTCAGGTTACTTACAGGTAATTTCCCACCACCACCTTTGGCATTGTTAATTCTTAATTCTACTACAGGACCATATTCTGAAACAAACAAGTACATGTTAGTTCTTAATTCTACTACAGGACCATATTCTGAAACAAACAAGTACATGTTAGTTCTTAATTCTACTACAGGACCATATTCTGAAACAAACAAGTACATGTTAGTTCTTAATTCTACTACAGGACCATATTCTGAAACAAACAAGTACATGTTAGTTCTTAATTCTACTACAGGACTATATTCTGAAACAAACAAGTACATGTTAATTCTTAACTCTACTACAGGACCATATTCTGAAACAAACAAGTACATGTTAATTCTGATCTCTACTACAGGACCATATTCTGAAACAAACAAGTACATGTTAATTCTGAACTCTACTACAGGACCATATTCTTAAACAAACCATTACACGTTAATTCTGATCTCTACTACAGGACCATATTCTGAAACAAACCATTACACGTTAATTCTGAACTCTACTATAGGACCATATTCTGAAACAAACCAGTACACGTTAATTCTGAACTCTACTACAGGACCATATTCTGAAACAAACAACTACATGTCAAATGTAGAACAAACTCTCATTCACAAAAAAAAACAACATCAAATTATTTCAGATGAAGCAGTATTTTTCCAAAATTGTTGCTTAACTTTTATCAGCTGCTAGTTTTGGAGTCTGAAGCAGTGAAGCTATCCATTTTGCTGAAAGCATCGCTTCCTTATCGATTTTTGACCTTACTCACTCAATTTTTCTCAACCAATTTACACAATTTTCAAAACCCACCGGGCCGAGCCAAGTAGCGGAAATTTGCTAAAAACGTGAAAAAATCATTACTGGTTACTAAAAGGAAATTATTTCTTTCCTGCGCCTTTCAAACCCTTGCAGTTTGGTTTTTTTCAGGAACAAATTCAAAATCTTCATGAAGATTTAACAGACTCTACTGGTATGTTCATTACACACATAATTAATATTCCCTCTTCTCTGCTGATGTATTATCTTTCTTAAACCAATTTAAGAAGATTCCATATATCTATGGTCCGTTTATATTTCTTTGACAAAGGAAATTAATATTAACTGTGCTTACTTTCAAAAAAATCTTTCAATTCTTTTTCTGTTATATTATGCGGTAGGTTTCCAACAAATAATTGTTGACTGTCTGGGAAACGAGATCTCTGTTGACGCCCACTTTGGCTGTCACTGTCACCATCATCACGAGAAACACTGACTCGATCTCGTGGACGATTTTCTCTTGGTTGCCTGAAAAGATTCAATATTTAATTTGCAAGTTATTAATATTCTATTATTGTCTTCTCCTTAGGGAACAGTTTTCCTATACTTCACCAAACAACAATATATTTAGTACATAACATCTCATTTTGGACATAAAAGAAAAACACACTGAGCCGAGATAAATTCGGCAGTGTTTACATTGCCAAACTTCGCCGTGTTGACAGAAAATGATTTTAAGGGAGGTCATTCTTGCCAAAAATATATAAAAATAATGTGGGAAAATATATTCCAAAAGGTATAGTGTATGCGGGAAATCGTTTAAAACTGGGATAGTTTCCATTGCTAGGTATAGTCGCCTGTTTCCATGACTAAGCATAAACTGTTCAAAAATAGTAAACAGTAATCATCCAATCAAAATACAGCATTTTCATATGTTATGTACTCAAATAAAATCATAACTACAAATTTGTAACAAATTCATTGGAATATTTTGTCTCATCCTTCTTTCCAACATTAATAAATGAGGCAATTTTTTTTAAATTATTTATAATAATTATCCACATGGAAAAAATGCAGAATTACATGGTGGGTCTAAACAAAATGTGCCTTTCGACCCCCCCATACATTTAATTCTGGAACAGCCCTAAACAAAATTGTACAAATTGTGTCAAATTATGTTTTTATTAATTAGATGTGGTCAATTAAGCAGGTTATATTGAAAATTGTCTTAAACCTCAACAATATCTGAGAGTTAATAATATAAAAAATAACACATGAAACAAACTACTGAGATTATTAATGTTACGAAATTATCACAATTTTGCAAGATAACTGGAGCATTCATTCCTCTCAAAGATCTGGATAATAAATCTGTTCATAGATACCAACTACCTACATCAAAGTCATCTCTCGAGGAGATTTATGGTCGTTGTCATGAATTGGTTACTGAAATTCCACATCTCAACTATTAGTACATGTCACAACCATTATAACCATGTCTCCTCCACTATGTACTCATTTACAAGAGAAGGAGTGTCTTATCCTTTCAGTAAACCTCATCTCCATCCAATTGTGTCTTTTTTATGTTATTCTATTTTATATTTGACTGGTGTTGTTTTGTTGATCTAATTTGTGATTTTTTCCCCCTGTATTTTTCAATCTGTGAATGATTATTGTTTTATGCCAAGTAAAAAGAATTTCAGCTAGATCTAATAATGATGTCTGTTTTGTACTAGACCAAAACACACTGAGCTGGATTTTCAATAGTGCTATCTCACTGAAACAAAAACCCTTATGTAGACATGTGACTCCAACCTAACACATTATCCCGACTCACAAGAGTCAAGTAGATTTTGCTCTTACTCCTTAATGTGCCATGCTTAGCTAGAAGCAGCAAATAATAATTATAGTCTTTGGTTTGACCTGACTAGGAATCAAACCCAATATCTACCATACATGAGGCAAACATACCAACCATTTATATTTGCTAAAAACTTGTACTGATTGCAACATTTTATCAATTTCATCAAAATAGATTTGGTCATCAATTTCCTGAAAGATAACTTGTATATTTTACCAGAACGACTGACTAATGAAAACTCATTTAAAATTTCTTCTTCTTTTTTTTCTACTGGCAACATGTATCCCAGTAACTTGTTTATTTCAACTTACTATACATACATATAAGTGTTCTGATTTTGTACCTTGCCTGTCTTTGTGGCTGTGGTCCAGAGCCTGGTGCTGGAGCCCCAATCTCTGGTTTCATGTCCTGTCTGGGTGGTATAGACTGTGGGACTTTTCCAAAAGGTGGAGAAGTAGCACTAACTTGAACAGAACTTGTGCCGGCATTTTTACTGGCAATACCAGCCCAGGAAAAGGTCTTTTGTTCTATTGAAAAAGAAAACAATAAATAAATGACTAAATGAAACAACCAAACCACATACATTATTTGATCTAGCGTAGATTTATGGCAATAAATTAAATTTCATTCCTGAAGAGATTTCAATATGAAATCTCAAGTGTTAAACTAGTATGCCAAGAAAGACCAATACAATGTAAACCTGGTCATCAGGAGGTGAACAGGACAAAAGCCCCTTGAGATTCACATATTCTAGAATTAATTAAGGGTGTTAATTGGATTGACATTATGACATAATAAATATGACACAAGTACATTTTGTACCACAACTTTGCATTGCTCTATAATTAAAATTTCAAACAGATTTGTAGTAAGTCTGGCATAAAAGTTGGTATACAGAAATTGAATGGAAATTTTAAAGGACAACACTGACATGTATACAAGAAAATCATACAGATGACTTCTGTATATACAATCACCATGACACAACATGAACTATCTACAGAGAAACATGTAAACTACATCTATACAACAAAACACACTATGACAATGTCGACACATGAATTATGTACACTTGAAGACAGCGCCAAAACAACAAGGGCAACACAAAGTGTGGCGTATCCCCTCACTTAAAAATTTGACCCGGTGACCTTGACCTTTGACCTTGAAAATCAATTGAAGGATGTTGATTTTAGAGTGTTCACAAGGATGTTACGGAAGGACGGTAGTGTTACTATAACAGAGTTCGCGAATATCATCGGTCCTGTCGGTCACGACCATCAAAATTTCATAAGGTCTGGTATTTCAGCGTCTTGAGCCGGTCCGATTGTCCTACTGTTCGTCTCGCAAAAAAGTTTGTTGTGGTGCGTTGGGAAATAGTTGGTAATTGATTAGATCATAATTGAACTGGTTCCCGATCTTTCGCTGCCATGTTTTTTTAGCACTGTAACTTCCTAATTGATACCAGTTCAATTAATGGCAGCGTGGCCGATTCGTTTCTCGACTGGTGCAAGGCCAGGGAAACGGCCGCACGCTCCCGATTTAAACGGAGAGGACACAAAAAGAAAGAATGCTGCAGAAGAATAAAATATTATACAAATGAAAGATGTCTTTAACTGTTTATTTTCAGGTTTGCTGGTTGCTGTTGATGTTCCAGTTTCACCCTAATAATGAATATGGCCTAATCATCTTTTGTTAACAGTTTCACAAATTGTAGGACCACCAACTTTTTTGTGGGACTGGCAGAAATTTGTATTCTGTCAGTCCTATGTCTGACAGAAAATTTGAGGTATTCACGAACTCTGTATATCCATTCGCAACTTTGTTGGCGAGGAGATAACAAGTTTAATAGTAAACTGTTGCAAGAGCTCCTGAAACATTAGAATTCTATAATAGACCCCTACACTGTTTGGACCAAAAAAATATATAAACTAGAGGCTCAGTGGCACTCAGTGGGCTGAGCCTGTGTTGCTCACCTTTCATTCTGCTTTGAGGAAACTTAATACAGAACCTCCCATAGGTGCTTCCCACCAAGTGTTGGTCATTTGGCTAAGCAGTTACAGAGAAGAAGATATTTAGAAATCGACCAATCAGAAACAAGAATGGCCTGTGGTGGCCATGTTTATTAACGGATCGGAACTAAATGAGCAATCTTGATAGATGACCTTCCAAGGATGCTTCCTACCAAGTTTTGAATTATTTGGCAAAGCAGTTTTCAGAGAATAAGATTATCTAGAAATCAACCAATCAGAAACAAGAATTGCCTGTGGTGGCCATGTTTGTTAACGGATTGGAACTAAATGAGCAGTCTTTATAGAGGACCTTCCAAGGATGCTTCCTACCAAATTTCGATTCATTTGGCCAAGCGGTTACAGAGGAGAAGATTTTTTAGAAATCAACCAATCGGAAACAAGAATTGCCTGTGGCGGCCATGTTTGTAAATGGATCGGGACGAAATGTCAGAGCAATCTTTATAGAGGACCTGCCATAGATGCTTCCTACCAAGTTTCGGTTCATTTGGCCAAATGGTTTCAGAGGAGAAGATTTTTTAAATCGGCCAATCAGAAACAAGAATTGCCTATGGCAGCCATGTTTGTTAATGGATCGGGATAAAATTAGCAATCTTTATAGAGGACCTTCCATAGATGCTTCCTACCAAGTTTAACTTCATTTGGCTGAGAGGGGTTTCAGAGGAGAAGATTAAAATGTGAAAACGGACGACAGACGGCAGACGCCAAGTGATGGCAAAAGCTCACATTGCCTTTGGCAAGGTGAGCTAAAAAAAAAGAGCCCAAAACAAAAACAAAATATTTAAGGACCATCTAGACATCCAGGTTTAATACACTTTAAAACCTCGGGTACATCTGATGTTTAGAGACAAATTAATGAGAAGAAAGAATAAATAAACATGGAAGGGATGAAAAACAGCAAGTCTCAAAATGTTGTCTTGTAGACTTGATTATATACACAAGATGATGCTGACAAAACAACAGTACCATCACAACATGAATTATACATGAATACACAATTATGATCACATGACAACTACAATGACAGAATATGAACTATGTATAATGATTATACCCATGAATTGGATGCCCAGCTGACCTGGCTGATCAGGTTCTACTTCCTCAGTCTGTGGTTCCAACGGTTCTTCTTCTTTCATTTCAAACATTTCTTCTGTCTGTGAATCAACAGGTTCTTCCTTGACGTCTTCTTCTACAGGCTGTGGTGAAGGGGTGTCAACTCTGTCATCCATGTGGGTACCATTGCTTAGAAATTTAAATAAATTGTCAATAACCCATTAAATGGAAGTTTTTTTTTATAAAGTAAACTAACAAAACAAAAGATGCAATAAAAAACAATAATGGGCTACACATGGTACAACCATAAGAAATCAACAAGGATTCCTACTGCATCAAGTTTAACACGAAAACAATAACTGATAGAGCACTAGAAAACTACTGAAAGATCTCAGCACAATCAATTAAATGAAAAATGGGGAACTTAGGTTATTGAATGGAAACTTGAGAAATCTCTATTATCTGGCAAATCAAGGGGGATAACTCCAGAACAGAAAAAGTGTTGAAGGTAATTTGTTATTGAAGGGAAACCAAATGAGGGACATGGGTAAAACTTGATGCCTTGACGAGTAGCTGACAGCAGAGATCCTAGTAGGATAAAATTTTGATGAGCCCCGCTAGTGTTATTTTTGTCAAAAACAAGTGATGAGTCCAGGACTCACCTAGACAAGTTGTAAGTATCTCTGGCCGAGGGGGCATAAAAAAAAATCAGAAAAAAAACACCTACACAAGAACCTAATGCTAAAAATGTGGGTCTGGAAAAAGAGATCATTTCTTTATTTTTCTTACCTCATTTGAGGATGTGCATCAAAGAACTGTTGTACAGCTTGTTCCTGAACTGGTTCTGGACCAACATCAACAGGATCTAGATCAGAATCTATTGTAATAAAATATTGAAAGCACATTAAAAAAAATAATAACACTGCATGCTTGAATCCATTAATTCGCTTTATATTTTCATCTAAAATACCAGTTTTCAACTTCCTTCAAGACCTTAAAATTGAATTTCTAATTAACCTTGATGTAACATAGGCAGTATCGTATATTTTTAAATACCCTATACAAAAAAGGGAGACCAACTACGAACTCAGACTTATGACTATGTTATTCATTATTAACTGAAAATGTTTTCTAATTCTGGGAATCTTGTAAGATTATCAAGATCAATGATCAGAAAGTCAAAGTTGACCAAACTTTGATAATTAAGAAATAAATCCTGGAAGCCAGAATGTGTTTTTGAGCTTTAACATGAGTTGGCGAATATTAGTATTTTATCTGATAAAATTTACTAATATCCACCAACCCATGTTAAAACTCAAAACACATTCTGGCTTCCATTATTTATTTTGATTCTGATATGTCTAAGAGTACAAATACGGTAGTATACTTTGATTGGAAGATGGTAATTTATATTTACGCTTGCGAACAATGTCGCACACAATTTATGCTGCCAAATTCGAGCAGATGATAATTCATCAACATGACTTTATGCACCGGTATATGTGCTAATGAGATTATATCCAATCCTGTGTTAGTGGTAGACAAAAAATGTCAATAGCCAAAGTGGTTAATCACCATTTTTTTTCCTAGCCACATTTGCATGTGATTAGTCACACTTCTCAAAACGACACAAATGAACAAACACTCATTTTGAAATTATGTAACACTTTTTGGCTGCAATGCATACTCTACATTTCAAAAGTTTCTCATCAGATTCACATGATTTTGAAGTAGAACAGTCACTAGCCGGGCCATTGTCCAACTGAAGCCATTCAAATTGTTTGAACCATTCATTTTTTATTTTGAGAGTGTCATTTCTGTCATAAGGTTCTTTAACTTTGGTATCAGCTTTACTTTTCTTAACTATGGGATTTGTAAAAAATGACGAAGTGTCCCTTGCCGTTTTCTAGGATTAGAATCTGTCTGATTCATTCGAGACCATAACAAGGTCAGATTCGTCCTTGTAGGCCATGTGGTAAACATTGAAAGTAAAACGAAAATCACTATCGGAAATAGATTTTTGTATCCGGAACTGAAATGTTTTTAATGTAAATAATTTTCCGGAAATGACTAAAAAGACCCGATTTATGTTCGGTTTTGAATATTACATTTATTTACATCTTGTCAGCTGAACGTTTTTTCAAATACACGTTACTGGTTAACCCGAATAATCCAGTCGTTATATTACGCTCCCGCTGGTCGCTACATTAACACCTGGATGCATTCATTGATCAAATCCGTCAAACCGGAAATAGTAAATCGCTATGACTTATTGGTATTACGACATCACCATTAGGCATCAATGGCACGTAAAACAGGAGGAGCTAAGCAAGTGTTTGTAAATAATGTCCAATGGACCGTGTAGTATAGATTCTACTGCCACTTGTTTTTCTTTGTATTTAAAGGTGTATTTGTCTTCTAAATTTGCACAGGCACAATCATTTTCCATGTTTATTTTGTCAATATTACACATGGAAGTAAAGGAAGTCACTAATGCGCATACACACTAATATCTGACATTTGATTGGTCGTCTGAACCAGACAACACCTGATGGAGTTTTTCCATTGGGTGCGTTCAAGCCCTCATCTAGCAATAGTGCCGATAGAGGGCGCATTATTATTCGAGTTAGTTACTGGTTTGAAATTTAACAAAGATTTTTTCGAGTACAGTAAATATTCATTCGCCAAAGTGGCGATCGCAACTGAATTTTTATTAGCCACATCTGAAATTTAATTGCCCATGGCGAGTGTGGCGACCTTTAGCGCTAACACAGCAATCGATAAATCGCTCGTTTGTTTCCAAAGTGAAAGAAGGACGTCATGTTAGAATCTAAAATAACCTAATGAAAATATTTACTAACTAAAATTAATCTTTTTGCAGGTAAGTCAAAGATTCTAGTAGTGTTTTGATGATCACCACATTTTTTCTTGTTTCTATGTAAAACTGTAAACGTATATGTGATAACAACGTTAAAGCTGAAATAACTCGTCTAAAGCAATACACATGGATGGGTTCAGGTGAACAAAAATCACACAATACAACTACAGACAAGTTCTGTTGGGGACACTACACATATCAACAATGTCCTTTGAGCAAGCACAGAGAATTTCAAAATAAATATAAGTAGAATGTCACGAAATTTACTTGTAAAATTGTGAATCGATAATCGAATCGAGGATCATCTAATGACCGATTGGTCAATCTTTCCAATGATCGCTACACCACTAATGTCTTCACTCCGTTTTTACTCACCAATATCATCAACAATGCCTTCTTCAATGTTTTCAAGGTCGCTATCATTGTCATGAAACACTTCATCCTGATAACGGAATATGTCATTGTGTACATAATATTTCTTCGGAGACTGTGGTGCCAATACAAATGTCTGCATGAATCGTCTCATAGGTTGGCCACTGTTTGACAATTCACCAGTCACCTGAATTATTAATAAGGTCATAGGTTATGGATGTTCAATTCCATTTTAAATAATACATGTATTTCAGTTATGCAGTCAGTTTTATTGGTGGAGAAATCCAGAGTATGCAGAAAAAAAACCACTGACAAACTAAACACTGAAGATCCCTTATTTCTGTTTACTTTAGTATAAAGTTTGAATGTGTCGGGCCAAAACAAATATGCGTGAATCAAGTTTCGTGTCCTCAAAATATAGGGTAGGTAGGTCTGGAATTGTACAGTAAAAATTTGAAAATACTATCAAAACTATGTGAAATGTTCATATACCAAACTATCAAAGCAAATAAGAAAACAATCTACTAGAAGATCACTCATCAGATGTGTATACAAGGTATATGCTAAATCTTGATGTAAAATTGACACTCAGAAAGGAGGCATTAGCCATGTTATATAAAAATAACCTATCATTTGGCTTATCCCAGAGGGCAACATCAAAATTATAAGCTTGCAATATTGCTCAGGAGTTAAGTGATCACGTTCAATTTAGGCAAAGTCTTGCACTATTTTCCCCATCATCAAAATTCTGAAACAAGAAGGTATTGCCTTAGATACAAACCTGAACTACTACTGCATTTCCAACAGTAGCTTGACTGTCAACTTGTCTTATCTTGGCATGACAATCTCTGAAGTTTAGTGACATAATTTTTTTGTGGATCTCCTGCAAAAATAAAATCAACATGAATTATCAGATCAATTTATAATTCTAGTTTCATTGTAAATTGTGTTACATTTACTGGCAACAAATGTTTATCGGCAAAATTAATCATTAAGGCACTATGGCAACTTAATTAATCGCAAAATGGTGCAACGAAATGACACGATCGTTCAAGGGATAATCTATCATTTTTCGTCAATCGGTTTATTTTTAATTTGTCTATGGAGACCATTGAATTTTCCACCACTGTTGACACTGGAAATGTGTCTAAGAAGAATCCAGTTGTCTCAATAAAAAGCTGGCAGACTTCTTGGTCAATTAATTCATCATACTAAGAAATTTAAGTCCACAAGCTAAAAAACAATTAACTGTATAGATTATACAGAAGAACTTGAAATAGCATCATTCACTTTCAGCAAAATGTCAACTAAACATGTTAAAAGACTTGTCAAAAATGATGCAGAATCTGAAGCAATGCAAAAAGTTCTCTTTGATTATAGAATGTTAATCATCTTTTGAAAAGTAGTTTTACACAGTGTCAGTGATGGTAAATAATTCCACCAATATCAACAAAACGAGCAACCATCTCTCACCTCAAAGCCAAGGAATAAAAAAAATACCATGATATGGTGTTGATGTCCTCAACTAAGGTGCATCAATTTCAATCAACCAAAAAAACTTAAGATTCAATGAAACGGCGACATATTGTTTCAAAGTTTTTTATGATAGGAGGTACTTCTTAAATTTTAGAAGGCACCTAAAAAATTAGGCCGGGGGGTCTGGGGCCCACCTGAGGACCGTAAAAGCCCCCCCCCCCCCCGGAATCTTCTGAAATCTAGCATTTTGTGGACCAAAAAATGTACTTTTCTTTTTCACAATACCTTGGCTTGTGTGGTTTTTTACTTTATTACCAGTAATTAAACTCATCAAAGACCATTGGCACGGATCAAGACATACATGTACAAGTGTCATTATTAATGAAACATATAAATTTAATTTGCAATCATCATTAATAAAATTTATAATTTTAATAAATAGATCAATACAAATATAATTAAACAAAAACAATATACAAAAAATGTATATTGTTACTTTCACGACTTAAGTGCAAAAAAAAATGTTCGAACAAAAAAAAACGATTCGCGGGAAGACATTTATTGACATTTGAATCACAAAATTTAAATTATTTTGGAAAAAAAGTGGGGCCGGCGTTTTGACATTACAATGTAATTCGTATTTGAGCCATGTCCGGTCCTTTTTCAAGATTTCTAGTAATTTTCGATCCCTTATCTCCTCGTACCCTCTTTTAAAAATGTTTTTCAGCACACTTTCATTTCTGTGAACAACTGCGGTAGGGCCCCGTCAAAATATGTAAATAAATTAGCCATAGATTTATATTTTTTGATACCGGAAGTTAAACAATATGGACGGAGTTAACCAACAAGACAGCACGCCCCAAAATGATTCGACCCTGGGTTTTAAATGGATAAAAAAAAATCGCACAAAATATTGTGTAGTCATATATTCATAATACATAATGATCATACTTATATTACTGAAGATTACACTAGTTTGTGTTTGAACATAATTTGTAATCGGTCATTTTTTATTTTGAAATGATGTCAGCTTTGTTCCAGTCCGAGTTTTACACAAGGATGAAAAGATATTGGGGCGAAAACATATCTATTTACCGCATGCGCAAACTGCTATTTACGATTCTAAGGTAAAGTTATTTTTAAAACAGGGAATATCCCGTCAACTTGGTCGTGGCTGAACGTAGTTGTTCAATTTGAATGCGAGAATTCAGCAATTGACGTGATCATTAATTTTTTTATGAAAAATATTCCACAAGCCAATCGTACTTGTGGTTTTGACCACCGCTAATTTTGGGGGGTTCAGTAATTTCTGCCGGTACTATACACGATCTCAGACGGGTAAAAGTACCGGGTATCGGCCCACTTTGAAATCCCTGGTAATCACCATGCATTATGCATTTCAGCCGACTTTTGAAAGGGCCTAATACCTTTCTACCTTGTGATAAATTTGTTGTATTGCTTTGAAAAACTATTACATATGAGAGATGGTTTCTCCGGTCCTATATTGTTAATTAGTAAGTGACTAATTTTCAATGATACCCATGAAACACTTACTGCTTGTCCCATTACTGGTGGTTGCTCTTCTCCTGGCTTTTCAACACCACCATGTACAAAACTAGAATTGTGACTGTAGAATCTAAAAAAAAAACAAATAGTGACAATTTACAAAATCTTCATCTCCGTTACATTTTATATTTTCAAAATAAATTATTAACCCTTAAAACATTGCACATGAAATATTAAAAATGGCTGCTGCCGCATCAAAACATTGTCAAAAGTTTATTTTTTGCCCATATGGAACCCATATTGAATATTATATTATTTAATGTATTCAAAGTGCTTTATTTCTTAATTTTTTTCTTTCATATTGAACAATTCTTATGAACAAATTTCTTTAATCCCCAAAAGTGTTAAAGACTTGCTTTCTTCAAATTTGAATTGCAAAGCAAACCGCAATAAGAAATGTCTGAACTTACAAGATATTTTTTTTAATTACCTGTGAAGATGCAGTGGGGCCTCGTTAAGCAAGGTGTAGTATTGCCTCACAAATTCGCGGCCAACGCACTGTGGACTTGGGGTTTCCATAACCATGACTTTGAATTATCAAGTAATCTGAAAAAATATACAAGTATTAGTGGTGCACCGATCATCGGAAGCCTCGATTTATCGGTCGCTTGGGAAGCCTCGACCCAATGATCGATAGCAAGAATCTGAGAAGGATTCCTTGTCTTAGTGTGTAAAATAATTATATAACAATAAAAATGTTGTTGTTTCCTTACACCTTACATTTCTCTTTTCGATGCTCCATTGACTGTTAGTTAACGACAGCAGGTGCTTGCTGTTTATAAACATGAGTTCTATATTTACATTGAACAATGGGCAATTCTATTTCGGTCTGTTGAGCAGGGTTGGACAGGTCATATTTTTGCACACGGTCATGAGTAGCAGCATCTAGATCTTCGATTAATATTTATCTTAATTTTTTTTTTATCAAATTAAAATTATTTACTTTGCATGAATCTTCTTATTATCAAATAAACTTTATGACCGAAATATGGCCGAGAAGTTGCGTTTCCGTTGAATATACTCAATGCAGGAGAATAGACTAGCCGTACCAAATATATACAGTGTGCGAAATTAGCGGAAGTCCTATAGACAATGTCTATGTAAAATCAAGCTGGTCTATGTCAAATTTTCAAAATTTTGTATATAATGTAGTGAGGTCTATGTAAAACAGAGATTGGTTTATGATACCGCAATATTTAGTTTCACACACTGTGTATACACATTATTTTTAACAAGAAATGTGTGCATCACAAAATACGCCCATCTATATAAATTATCAAACGGTATAATGGTAATGACCCCAAAATAAATAGGGTTCTTCCCCTTCCACAGGGGAATCATGTGGCCAAGTTTGGTAAAGATCCAATATACAAAACTAAAGTTATCGTGCAGAAACGATCCTGTTGTCAAAAATTATATTTATAGTAAGTGACCTTGACCTTTGACTTAATGATCCCAAAATAAATAGGGTTCTTCCCCTTCCACAGGGGAATCATGTGGCCAAGTTTGTTTAAGATCCAATATACAGAACTAAAGTTATCGTGTGGAAACGACGCTGTTGTCAAAAATTATATTTATAGTAAGTGACCTTGACCTTTGATCTAATGACCCTAAAATAAATAAGATTCTTCCCCTTTCACAGGGCAATCATGTGGTCAAGTTTGGTAAAGATCCAATATACAGAACTAAAGTAATTATGCGGAAACGACCCCGTTGTCAAAAATTATATTTATAGTAACGATGATCTTGAGCTCTGACCTAATGACCCCAAAATAAATAGGGTTCTTCCCCTTCCACATGGGAATCATGTGGCCATGTTTGGTAAAGATCCAATATACAGAACTAAAGTTATCGTGCAGAAACGACCGTATTGTCAAAAATTATATTTATAGTAAGTGACCTTGACCTTTGACCTCAAAATATATATGGTTCTTCCCCTTCCACAGAGGAATCATGTGGCCAAGTTTGTTAAAGATCCAATATACAGAACTAAAGTTATCGTGCAGAAACGACCCTATTGTCAAAAATTCTATTTATAGTAACGGTGACCTTGACCATTGACCTAATGACCCCAAAATAAATAGGGTTCTTCCCCTTCCACAGGGGAATCATGTGGCCAAGTTTGGTAAAGATCCGATATACAGAACTAAAGTTATTGTGCGGAAACCTGTGTGGACGCCCGCCCGCCATACCCAATCACATAATACGGCCCGTCTCGAGACGGGGGTATAAAAATTAATATCGTAACCGGAAACAAAGTCTAATATTAACCACGATTGATATTTTAAATTAATTTTAATAACCTTTCATGTTTAATAAATTCATAATGGCGGAATGGACAAATTTTCCAGGGAAAGGAAAGTCCAGTGTGGAAATATTTCAGATTTTGGAAAATTAGAAAATAAGATGCTCTAAGTGAAATCATGAAAGACAAAGCTGTGTGCAAACTTTGCAAAGCAGAGCATAAATACAACCAACCTCAACCAACATCTGTCAAAAGTTCACCCTGATGAACTCAAGCAAAACTCCCCAGCCACATTACAACCGACACTTACAAACATTCAATAGGAATGAAGACACCTCTCTATGTCCCTTCCTCTTCCTTCAAAACGCTCGGAAGTATTAACAAGGCCCATCGCAGAATATATAATCCATGACATGTCAATCCTCAACATAGAAGGGGCTGGTTTTCGTCAAAGAAACATTTTAGACTGTAATTCCCAAACTGTACGATGTAACCAAGTCAAATCTCCGATCAGAAATTAATAAAGTTGAAAACTTTGCAATCATTCATGACATGTGGACATCAGCAAATACAGTCATATGGTACCACCACATGCCATTACATAACAGATAATAGGGAGATGAAACCAAAAAAAATGGACGGACACTATTCTTCCGAAAATATTTTCTAGGAAATTGAATCCATTAGTAAGGCTTGGAATCTTCCTCAACCAGTGGTCGTGTCAGATAACGCCACCAACGAAGCCAAGGCATTTCATATTTTGAATTGGGAGCGTGTATCGAACATAACCTGAATCTGGTTGTACAAGTCGCCTTTGTCCATTTCCAAAATATCAACAATTGTCGCCAAGGGGAGGAAGGTTATAGCTTATTTCCATCGAAGCCAGTTAGTTACTGGAATTCTGAAAGAAAAACAGGAACTTTTGCTTCCTCCAGAAGATCAGGGCCATTAGGCCAACAAAAAAATATATGTGTGTTTACTGTCACATGTCAAAAAAGTCTAGGGTCGGTCGGTCGGCATTAATTTTTTTTTACTATCGGGCAAACCGGAAATAGTCGTTCCCGGTTCCTGAATCCGATATTTCATTTTCAAAATTTCCAGTAAGCCGTCATTTGTTTTGAAGCTGTTTTATGAGAGCTATGCAGTTTTTCTACCTTCTTTGCTCTCAATTTTGACAAAAAGCTAGCGGTTGAATAAATAAAACATTGCTGCTGATTAAACAACAAAAATGGTTATCCGAATTCTGTGTAAAAATTGATAGGGTCGCTAGCAAAAATTAGGGTCGGTCGGGTGACCGTAAACACATATTATTTTTTTTGGCCTTAACTGATCAAATACGTTGGACATGTTAGAAAAGTTCATGGAACAGGCCATCGCATTTCACACAGCTTTCATGGAACCGAGCGTAAAGAAAGCAATTGATATCAAAATGCTTTTATCCTTCGAAGAACAAGAACTGATTGAGAAAGTTGATTAACTTTTGGAGCCTTTTAAGAGTGCTACTGTTCTTTTATCGAGCGAGACAGAGCCAACACTCCCAGTCATTTTAAATGCCTCTGTTAAAGAAAATAGGACTCTTAATTGAGACAGAAACTGACAACCGTGATTATGAAAATGAAAAATGCTACGAGCCACTCGCGTCGATCCTTCATCTGCAATTCAAAGACATGAACCTTTTAGAGGAGGACGACAGTAACGTAACTGTCGAGATTCTGAAAGCCAAGGCTCTGGCCACTGCCAATAACAATTCGCTCCGCACAACTATCAAAGAGGAGCCGCAGGATAATTACGACCTTCAGACTAGTACTCAAACTGACATTGAAACTAAACAAGTTGTTTGCGTCAAACGCCAGGAAAATAGCATGCAACCAAATAAGACCATGTTTAAATCTTTTAAAAGTAAATTTCTTGTTTCCCGTTGGCAACCAGGAATACTTTATTAAAATATCCTTCCTGTAGCACTCTACTTAAAGGTATCAATTTCAACTATAAAAACATACATCAACTATATATATTTAACTATTATAATTCTAATATTACAACGACCAGAACACTTCATAGTCATAAATTATGCTTAAAAAATTATGCAGGAATACAGCCCATAAAACCGGCACTCTCTCTTACCGTGTATAAAAGCCTTTTTGACATTCTACACGTACCAGAAACAGAAACAAGTGGTGAAATTGAATGTTGTTGAACACCCAAGTACAGAAATGGTAGTTAACGGCAATGTGTATAGCAAGATATACAGAATGTAATCATCGGAGGTCGATGGTATACTGTATACCAAAAGAAGAAGACTCCCCCAATAAATGTGCAGATGTGCCAATATTAAGGGGGGGTGTTGATGTCTAAGAGTAGTGAGAGTTTTATGAAAGAACGAATGGAGAAAGTCGGTTGTACACAATTATATGATCTCCTGAAATATGGAATCATAGGTTATATGTACAATTAATCCAATCATAATCGTGAAAAATACATCACATTATCATACGTCCAGTTATTACGAGCCAGATACGGTCAAAACTCAAAACTATATTACACGGAAGCCATGCTGTTATTCACGATAAACAAATTTGCCGGTTGTTTAGCGAGGAATTTGATGTTTTGAAAGAAACTTACCTCAAAAATGATGAATTTTTGGTGATATGAGGATGAGAAATTTACAAATACATCAGAACAAATAATATATGGGCCTTAAATTGTTAAAATATTGAATTTTTCGTCAGTAGCACATGCGATGTGCGCAGAATTGTTCTAATTACCGTCAAAATTTGCGCACATAACGGGGACTCCATCCGAGGGCAAATGTACACCCCTATTCGAAATAAAATGATTGAGGTCGATTAATTTATTGTCTTCTAGAATTGTACTTTTCATTTCAACATGTCATTTTTTTTAAAACCTCTCTTAAACTAATCTTAAAGAAATGTTTGTCGGTATAGTGCTTACCCTTAACCTTCAATGACCATACATTTCCTTTGACTTATGCTGAATAGGATCGGATATAGGTGTCAACTAGTGTTCGGTTCTTCAAAACCAAGTTGGTTATTTTGGTCACATGAAAGACCTTTCTAGAATATTGTGAAGGGTCGTCGAATAGAATCATCTTTTTTAAGGCGAAATATACTGCATCTCTTATCCGAGAACGTAACCTTGTTTCGAAAAACAAAATTGCAAACGGAGACTTTCGTTACATATAATAATTGCCAACAAGCGTTCAATGACGATTTAAATAAAATAAATTCAATGAGAGTGACTCAAAGGAGTAAAGGCTCCTCATGAATCCATAAATACCCAAAGACACGCCGGGTATTCGACTGCATGGAACCGGAGTTGGCACTAAGAACGCGGGCGTCGATCAAAAATCAACAAACAGGGTAGATATGTGTAAACGTTCTTTTCTTAGACATAATAATATTTTGAAATGAAATAATTTCGTACAATAACTGTGCATACAATAAAGTATTCACAGTCAAATTTACATTGTGATAAAGTTAATAGTAAATCGGCAAGACGATTGATTTATCGACCTTTCTCAAATTTGTTTTGATTTTCGAAATTAGATTACTTATATTTTACTGCAGTGAATGCCATTTTAAAAACAAGTTGGACCTTTCTCTTCCCAAAAGCCTCCTACAACTTCTGTTAAAAATTCACTTTAACTGAAACATGCACGCAAATTTCTCATAGCCAACGCATTATAGACATAGGGTACGTTAATTTGGCAACTAAGAACCGCGGGCACATGGCACTAGGAACGAGGAAATGACGATTTAAATGGGCACTAAGAACAGGGATCTCTATATAGATCCGTTCTGGTGTAAGAAGAGTTTGAAGATACCAAAGGTGTAATCAGAATCCGTAAATCGATGGACAGACAACACAATTACCAAAAGCAAAAGAACAAACAACGATCTTAAAAACATACAAATACCATACAAAGATCGAGTAACATGAACCCCACTATGAACCGGAGGTGAATTAACTCAGGTGCTTCGAATGGGAAAGTAGTTCCTGCTCCACTAGTGACACCCGTTGTGTTAATCTAGTTACAAACCCGGTGGAAACTCATGAATGAGGAAAAGGCCGGGAAGTGTTTACGACAAGTGGCACATATCAATGGTCATTTGTGACACAGATATTCCATAGCGGCCAAAAAAATCATGGTGGCGACCGTAAAGCTTTGAAAGTGATGACTTAAACATAACCAATAGGAATCCTTGGTTCAGTAGGTTCCTTGTTAGCAGCAACCCTCTATCAAGGAAATCCTGATAGGAACCACAAGCTATGGAATATCGCATCAACTGAGAGATATATACTCCATATGCAGGTGCTGCAGGGATGTTCAAAGTTGCTACATATAGATGGAAAGTTTAATGAGAAAATCATCTCTTTCGTCGTTAAGTTTCGTTCGTAACCGTCAACACAGTCAATTGCGAGGTGTAGGTCAAGGTATGAGGCAAACCTATCTGTATTTGTGGTCTCCTTTATTTCAAGCTCAGTGGGATAGATGGGATCAACGAAATCACCAAACCTATAATTATTTAGTGAAAGGACATCATCTATATAGCAGTATGTGACATTAAAGGATTGGGCTAGCTTCTTTTCGTTTTTCTTGAAACCCTATTCAAAAATATAATCGATAAGTCAATCAACATCGAACAGTCAAGGCCCTCAATCTCTCAGCGTCAACAAAAATGAAACCTATCCACTCAAGCATATTTATAAACACAAGAAAAACAAATATTTGGTATATTTGTGTACACTTGTTATAATGAATTCCGCCGATTGTCACCCAAAACCAGACCCACATGTCAACTTAGACTATCCCTGTTTTGTCTGTGGTACAGAAGTTCTAGATGATCATGCAGGAATCCACTGTGACGATTATCACTGTGTACCACACAAGCTGCATCAATACGATGAACAACACATACAACATACTATCAAAATCAAACATATCATGGATATGTGCAAAATGTTGCTCGCAAAATACAACACACAGTAATATACACGACAACCCCATCAACAGTCCTGTTACTCAGCACTGTCTGATGATCAAATTGATCCACCTGGTTCACCACAGTGTGCATCAACTCCAGTTAAATCTCTTCGGCACAAAAGTGAGAAAAATGTATCAAAATCAGCAAATAAACTTACAACAATTGTAGTCAACACTCAAAGTATCAATAGCAAAAATGAAATGATATGGAAAGTCATTGATACCCGAAAACCAGAAATAGTTGTGATGAGTGAAACATGAACTTTATAGGAAGAAGAAGAAGTCTGCCTCACACGAATAAAGGAACAAGTCGGCGAGAAAAGGAACACAGTTTGTATCCATGGGTATGCCGACTGTTTGTTGAAAAAAAACGTCAAACAAATATAACAAATATGGTGTCAATCAAAAACACGAGTATGTTGATGATATCAGTTTCAGAGAGCTTTTTGGTAGAATCAGAGTGGGGTTTTTTTCAAAATAAGATCTGTCCCTTCCTAACACAAGGTATTTGTATCTACGTTGGCCATTCATTTTTATGAAACACAGTTGGACCAACTCCTTTAATCTGTCTTTCAGCTTAGAGTGGGAAATACTAGTGTAGAGGGTAAAGAAGTAAAGAAGTCAAATGTTTTAATACTATTGCAGGAGGAGAGGGACCTAGATTGTATGTACTCTAACGGAGGTCTTCAGAATCCACATCTGATTCACATCACATTTTGTAAACTTCCCTATTTCTACATAATTTACAGACAATGAGCTGTCGTGCACGACACCAAGTTAACTCTTCACCCATTGATCTCATTTAACATATTGAGAACTGTAAATGGAGGTCAAGATTAGCTACTTTTGTAACGAATCTTCACTTGTTGCACATATATATTCATAGATCAAATATAATCATGCAGTTTTCCACTTGTAAATGCTTAGATATGGTCCTTTAAACCAATGTTATAAAGTGTTAATGCAGAAAATGTAGGTTCAGGTGAACTACGGATCTTTACTAACCAAGATGTTTGATCATCACTATATCACTTGTATAAGCAGCTTGTATGTGGACTTAAACGCAAAATTCAAAGATTACTACAAAGAAACTTCAGAATAAGAGCTAATAAAGCCAAGTTTTTCTAAAATATAAGCGAGTTTGTTCAATGAAATGTCTGAAGACTTATACTACGGTCCTAGATTCTTCCATCAAATATAACCTTTGATATACTTCCAGTTTACGGTTTTCTTATTGATCAACCGTTTACTAGCACTGTTAAATATAGCCTTTGACATACTTCCAGTCTACGGTTTTCTTATTGATAAATCGTTTACTAGCACTGTTAAATATAGCCTTTGACATACTTCCAGTCTACGGTTTTCTTATTGATCAATCGTTTACTAGCACTGTTAAATATAGCCTTTGACATACTTCCAGTCTACGGTTTTCTTATTGATCAACCGTTTACTAGCACTGTTAAATATAGCCTTTGACATACTTCCAGTCTACGGTTTTCTTATTGATCAATCGTTTACTAGCACTGTTAAATATAACCTTTGACATACTTCCAGTCTACGGTTTTCTTATTGACCAACCGTTTACTAGCACTGTTAAATATAGCCTTTGACATACTTCCAGTCTACGGTTTTCTTATTGATCAACCGTTTACTAGCACTGTTAAATATAGCCTTTGACATACTTCTAGTCTACGGTTTTCTTATTGACCAACCGTTTACTAGCACTGTTAAATATAGCCTTTGGCATACTTCCAGTCTACGGTTTTCTTATTGATCAACCGTTTACTAGCACTGTTAAATATAGCCTTTGACATACTTCCAGTCTACGGTTTTCTTATTGACCAACCGTTTACTAGCACTGTTAAATATAGCCTTTGACATACTTCTAGTCTACGGTTTTCTTATTGGTCAACCGTTTACTAGCACTGTTAAATATAGCCTTTGACATACTTCTAGTCTACGGTTTTCTTATTGGTCAACCGTTTACTAGCACTGTTAAATATAGCCTTTGACATACTTCCAGTCTACGATTTTCTTATTGACCAACCGTTTACTAGCACTGTTAAATATAGCCTTTGACATACTTCCAGTCTACGGTTTTCTTATTGACCAACCGTTTACTAGCACTGTTAAATATAGCCTTTGACATACTTCTAGTCTACGGTTTTCTTATTGATCAACCGTTTACTAGCACTGTTAAATATAGCCTTTGACATACTTCCAGTCTACGGTTTTCTTATTGACCAACCGTTTACTAGCACTGTTAAATATAGCCTTTGACATACTTCTAGTCTACGGTTTTCTTATTGATCAACCGTTTACTAGCACTGTTAAATATAGCCTTTGACATACTTCTAGTCTACGGTTTTCTTATTGGTCAACAGTTTACTAGCACTGTTAAATATAGCCTTTGACATACTTCCAGTCTACGATTTTCTTATTGACCAACCGTTTACTAGCACTGTTAAATATAGCCTTTGACATACTTCCAGTCTACGGTTTTCTTATTGACCAACCGTTTACTAGCACTGTTAAATATAGCCTTTGACATACTTCTAGTCTACGGTTTTCTTATTGGTCAACCGTTTACTAGCACTGTTAAATATAGCCTTTGACATACTTCTAGTCTACGGTTTTCTTATTGGTCAACAGTTTACTAGCACTGTTAAATATAGCCTTTGACATACTTCTAGTCTACGGTTTTCTTATTGATCAACCGTTTGCTAGCACTGTTAAATATAGCCTTTGACATACTTCCAGTCTACGGTTTTCTTATTGATCAACCGTTTACTAGCACTGTTAAATATAGCCTTTGACATACTTCCAGTCTACGGTTTTCTTATTGACCAACCGTTTACTAGCACTGTTAAATATAACCTTTGACATACTTCCAGTCTACGGTTTTCTTATTGACCAACCGTTTACTAGCACTGTTAAATATAACCTTTGACATACTTCTAGTCTACGGTTTTCTTATTGACCAACCGTTTACTAGCACTGTTAAATATAGCCTTTGACATACTTCTAGTCTACGGTTTTCTTATTGGTCAACAGTTTACTAGCACTGTTAAATATAGCCTTTGACATACTTCCAGTCTACGATTTTCTTATTGACCAACCGTTTACTAGCACTGTTAAATATAGCCTTTGACATACTTCCAGTCTACGGTTTTCTTATTGACCAACCGTTTACTAGCACTGTTAAATATAGCCTTTGACATACTTCTAGTCTACGGTTTTCTTATTGATCAACCGTTTACTAGCACTGTTAAATATAGCCTTTGACATACTTCTAGTCTACGGTTTTCTTATTGGTCAACAGTTTACTAGCACTGTTAAATATAACCTTTGACATACTTCTAGTCTACGGTTTTCTTATTGGTCAACAGTTTACTAGCACTGTTAAATATAGCCTTTGACATACTTCTAGTCTACGGTTTTCTTATTGGTCAACAGTTTACTAGCACTATTCATTTAACATTTCATTGGTTATGTTTTGCCGCCTATTCCGATTGGAATTTTTTTGTCGTTTCCTCATACATGTATTATGATTTTTAAATTATGTTTACAATACTTTTTGGTCAAACATCAATTCCTGATTTGTTATGATTTGATTTGTATGAACAATAGATTTGATAAAGTAATTCAGATTTATATATTGAAATACCGGTAGTTTGTTTTAAAACATGTTGAAATTAAGTCAAATTCGACAAAGAAAAGAAAAGATACCAAAGGGGTAATCAGAAACAATAAATCGAAGAAGGACATTGGTCAAAAGAAAAAGGACAAAAGGACAAACAACGACCTACAAAATACTACACAGAAAACTAAAGATCAAGTAACATGGACACCACTAAAAACCGGAGTGAGGCAGTTCCTGTTCCACTAGATGTAAATTACAGGGAACAGCACAAACAATTTCGGTTTTGGGTAGACAAACGTGGAGAAAATGGTATAAAGATAATACTAGATCCAATCATATCTGGGTTCAAATAAATTCTTATATATTAATCTTCAATTACATATTTTATTTATACATTTCATATTGCAATTTTTTTATAATACAACAAAGCGGAATGAACTCGTTTGTTAAAAAGCTCTGATTGATGAATTATTATTTGTATTTATTACTTATTAAAGGTATCTTATAACATATTTAAAGACATCTTGTAATCTGTTAAATAACTCTATAGAAGTAGAGAATGTAAATTTTAAAAATCAAAGATAAATTAAAGGAATATTATGAAAAACGAGTTTGAAGATACCAAAGGGGTAATCAGAATCCCTATATCGAAGAAGAACAGACGACACAATGGCCAAAAGAAAAAGTACAAAAGGACAAACAACGATCTACAAAACAAACATATAAAACTAAAGATTGAGTAACACGAACCCCACTAGAAACCGGAGATGAACTCAAGTGCTCCGGAATGGAAAGCAGTTCCTGCTCCACTAAAGGACCGGGAAGTGGAACACATCCGTGGTCATTTGTGACACAGATATTCCATAACGGTCAACCAATTCATGGTGACGACCGGCGTAAAACTTAACCAAGAGGAACCCTTTGTTCAGTAGCTTATTTTTTAGCAGCAGCCCTCTATCATGGAAATCCTGATAGGAACCACAAGCTCTGGAATATCGTATCAACTGAAATATATATACTTCATATGAAATTACACTTCGTAGAAGAAAACAGCAAATTATACCTGTATAATAGTAAAATAAAAAAAAATATGATATTGATCCTTATATTTTATAAAGTAAATGAGAACAAGTGATCATTTATTAGAAACTGAAAGGAGGAGATACAAGAATATCCCAAAAGAACGCATTAGTTGTGGTCATTGTTCTTTAAACGAAACAGAAAATGAAAATCATTTTTTTTTTAATTGTCTCCTGAATTGGAATGAATTATTGATCAAAATTGGAAAAAAAACTTGTCCAGAATTAAAACATTTTAATAATTAAAAAAAATAAATAATGGGAAAGAGCTGTGCAGTTCGTTGTCCGTTTTGTTACAAAGTATTGATCACTAACTGTGTTCATCATGAACCAGCTTGAATATATTTTTTATTTGTTCTGGGAGTGTAATACTCACAGATTTGTGTTATATAGTGCATGAACCATATGTTTACTTTCATTATCGATAGCAATTGATGAAAAATCACTAATTTTTATTTGGCTGTGTATCAAAAGATATTTTCTAGTTTTACCTATCCTACTTGACTGAATTATTTCCCGTCCTTGCCAGTTTGGATAAAATACAACATGTGCATTGTATGTATTATCACTGAAATCAACAGCCATCCTTCAGTATTTAATATTGTGAACCTGAATGTAGGGAACGTACTCAAAATTGTTAACGGGGTCCATTTATCTGTATCTGTAATGTTACGTCATATGATCCCTGCTGAGTTATGATATGACGGGTGGAGAGCGACTTAGTGGCGATGGTCCGCGAGCGCGGACTTGAAACTTTCGAGTTTCTCTGTGGATACAGTGTTTTCGTCCAGGTGGTTCCAATCAACAGCTGTTTGTACGAAGAATGAGTGTTTAAATTGATCGGTTCTACTCGGTAGGACCACTATATACATTTACTGTTGTTTCTTACCGAGGAAATGACTATATTGTTAGTTATACAATTGTCAAATTTGTTTGCTCTGATTTGACGTTTTGATTTCTGGTACTTTACAAATAGGTCCGGCGGCATTGTTGGTACCTGCCACTCAACCACTTTATACAAGAAAATCAGGCGTTGTTTCTGTCTTCAGGACTGTATTAAGGTTGGTAGGTTTTGCTCATTTAGCATTTTAGTCATGCATCCTTCTTCCCTGCCTTTCATATGTGTAGAGTCTTTGGTTATGTACCTGGCTCCCCTTCTTTGAATACTCTCCAGTTTTATTATTTCTTGTTTTGTATATGTATCCCATATGATTGATCCATATTCCATAATTGATCTTACGAGAGCAATATATGCGGTTCTTCTGCATTCTCTAGGACAGTGTTATAGATTTCTCCTGAGGAATCTAAGTGTGGAACTGGCTTCGTTACAGGTGTTGTTTATATGTTCCTTTCATTTGAGGTCTTCTGCTATTTGTAGTCCTAGCTAGGTAGGTATATCACTAATTGATGTCGGACTACCAGTAGTGTATTGAATAAAGTTTCGGACCTCGTCTGTTTTATTTATTAATTCGTTTATAAAATTTGTGGGTTTTTAAAATCATAAATAATGGGAGTAATTATATGACTCCCGGATAAATAACACAAGTATGATCTGCTTCCGTATTGATTTAAACATATTTTTATTGATGAATTACATATTACATTTTTTGTATGATCTGCTTCCGTATTACCCTTTCCTTTTTCATTTTAAATTTCACGGAACATGGTAGTACTACTTAGCCAACGCGTTAGAACTAATTCCGATCGAATGGGCTTTTTATATTACCCTAAATTACTCTATATCACCATTTCGTTTTACGACATAGCCTTTAGAAAGTATGAATCAAGCCGCTAAAAGTACGGAATGAGTTAACGCGCATGTCCGTTTCTTTGACGACCAAGGAAGCTCCATTTTCATATTCACTCAAAACTTTGCTAATTGTTTGCATTACCATAATGGCAGAATCGGCATATCACAACGAAGCCCTCCGGCGTCAACGAGCTATTGAGCGTAAAAACGAAGCACAAAGACGACTTTTAAACGGCCCACAGGTAAAAAAAAGTAGCAACAGTCGTTAAGTCATTGGTGACATTTCTCCTAACGGTTAACCGCTAACTGAACATGGTGGCTATATTTAAAATGACCCTGAATATTTGACATGACTTTTATTAATACCAGAGCAAAAGCCCTGGGAAATTTAGAATTTTAAAAGCTGATGGCACCTACAGTATGTGGCCAAAAGTATTGCCACATGTAAAAAAAAAATCCCTTATATAACCAACCAAATGTGGCAAAACCATATTTTTTCAAAACATTATTGTGAAGTCATTTCTGGATAGATTTTAACAAATTTTACACCAAAACATTCAGAATTGTCTATATTTTGATTGTTTATTTGCTCATTATGTTTATATGAGTGGTTTTTATTTGTACATAATTTAAACAGGATTGTTAATTTTTAGGATTTATTTTTAGTTGAAATATACAGGAAAATCAAAGTCAATTTTTATTTGTTATGTTTAAATTATGTACAATAAAAACCACTCATATAAACATAATCTGCAAATAAAAAATCAAAATATAGACAATTCAGAATGTTTTGGTGTAAAATTTGTTAAAATCTACAGTTATGTGACAAAAGTATTTCACGTTTACGACGTCACGCCAAGTTAAGCGGTTGCAGTTTGTTGATGTTTGAGAAGCTATAACTTCATAATAAATAGAATTATATCCACCAAACATTCAGTATTTAGTAACATGACCTCTAGCTTTAATTACATGTCTTATTTGTCTTGGAAGAGATTGATATAAGTTTGAAATGCACACACTTGAAATGGCATACAAAATTCTTGTGGCGGCTCGGACTAGGTCAACCTTGGAACGAATGGTGTGTTGTTCCAGTTCTAATCGTATTTTAATTAATCTTTAAATATTTTCAATTATATTAAGGTCTGGTGATTGGGATGGCCAAACAAGACAATCGACATCATTGCTATCTTTCTACAATTTTGTCTGTAAGGACTGGTGTACCAGGGGTGCTGTCAACTTGGAAAATCCACTAATAATTTTCGATTTTTAAAACGACTGGCAAACGATTATTGTTAAGGATGTCTACGCACTTAGCCGAGTTAGTATTTCCTTCTACTTCTGTGATTGAACCAACCTCGTCTTTACAAATACATCCCAAAACATTAGACACACGGGCGCCGCCATTACGACATCCATACAGTCCTAAGCATAGTGTGTTCCACCTTTCTTCTGCTTTTCACCACACATACAAACGTGAGTTTTTCCCTAGTTAACACCACATTTCATTTGAAATATTATTTTATTCCATTGTTCTTGTAATGCCCAGTGTAGTCTATTTCGACACCATCGTATACGATTTTTTCTATTTTCAACGAAATCGTCAGTTTTTTCGCAACAATTCTCTTGTGAAAGCCATAAATTACTCAATCGTCTTTCAATTGACCTTTTACAAATCGGAACTGGAACAGACTGACTAAATTCATTCATCAAATCGCGTAAGTTTCTTTTACAATCCTGTTTTACAAGCCTTATTAATGTACGCTCACCTTGCTTGCTCGTAGATCTGGGTCGACCTGTTCACGGCTTGTTTTCTATATTTTCCCATGGATCAAATCTTTTCAAAAATTTAGATACTGCAGATCGACTAAATCCAATGATCTTTCCGATTTCTGTTTTTCTTAATCCATCCTGATGTAGGCGAAATACCTGCCGTTTTTAGTCATGGCTCATCTCTTTTGTTTTTCTAGACATGTTGGAAACTCCCTTTTTGTAGCGTTTACGTTTTATGTACGCACGTGGAAATTACGTCACTAACACGTCATATTTTGGAAATTATGGTGTCTAAATTTAGTAACATAATGATAAATATCAATAAAGTTATAGACAACCGAAGTACATTCTTTTCTGGTGGCGTGACGTCGTGTACACGAAACGTGAAATACTTTTGTCACCTAAGTGTATCCAGAAATGACTTCACAATAATTTTTTGGAAAAATATGGTTTTGGTTGATTATATAGGGATTTTTTTTACATGTGGCAAAACTTTTGGCCACATACTGTAGACTTCCTAGTCCTACATGTGTGTATTTTAGTCTATCTTTCAGTTTCAATAACAAGTGACGTGTTCAACTTAGCGTCTCAAGACATCAAGGGAAAGGAAACCCAATCACAATGTAATGTTATAGAAACGTAATTCTTATTAAGAAAGCAATAAACTACATTTTTCTGATTTAAAAAAAGAATAACAGAAAGCTATTACTGGTCCAATACACCCCTTCAAGGGCCTCATAAATTTGAATATTATACCAATTGACTTACCTTGGACGGAAATAGAAATAATTTTCATGCGCATGCTCGTATCAGGGACCCTTTGTAAAGTTGTTGATTTTTGTCACTGAATCGTGAGGGAAGAGTACCAATTATCGCCATCTTGTTAGATGTGGGAAAATATAAATATAAATCAACAGTGAAGTTAAAAGAAATGGCCTTACCACAATAAATGAAGGTGTTACCAGTATTTTGGGATCATTAGAACACCAATCTGCTATATATTTTCCTGTTAATAATAGCGACAGGCATCCCCATTCCGTTTATGTGACCCCCCTGTGAGGTTTATATAAAGAGGTATAATTTTTAATGGGGTTTTACCTGATTTCTTTTGAAATAGACAAGATACAAATGTAGGGTTTTGTTGTCTGCTTTGTCACCATATTGTGTGTGTTCGCGAGTAACGTGCAAGTTGGCGATAATTGGCCCTCGACCAGTAGTATTGATTGTGTATGTTAAGATCAAATATTATAAATTTACAAACATTTCCTACATTGAGGCTTTATTTAAAGTTCGATTTATACAGGATTTTGGTTTATACAGTGTTCGTTTTAGACAGGTTTCACTGTATATGGATGTATTTATGTATGTGGGATTGATGTAAATGAGAAATTAAGAAATATATTAGTGTCACTCATATAAATTAAATGATGCAAAATTTAAACAAACAATTACTAACACCAATGTTAAACATGTATACTAACAGTAACTTTAACATGGTGACGAAAAGGTAGTTAAATCAATCTCAAACATTGTTTTGATTTTAATTCAAAATATATGTGTGAAAACAAATTGTAGTTCAAAATTTTGCTATTTCAGAATCTATAATTGTGAACAAATTTTATTTGATATAGGCACAAGGAAACCAGACTAGATAATGTTATGTAGAATAATGATTTGTGTCCAAAGCCAATACCTAGATTCCATCGGTTTATTTTTGTTGTCTTTTTTTTTTGTGGAGGGGGGGGTTCAAATTGTTGTAATTGGTTATAAATGGTATTGTTAACCATTCCTGTTTTATTTCTTACTTCCAATTCATGAAGAAATTTAAAAAAAATCTGTTTCAAATTGCTAGTAGAGAAAAGGTCCAGTGGCAATAGAAACAAAAACATAATATTTAACATATAAAATAACTCTCATAGGTCTCCCAGAATTTCTGTCACTTCACTCTAAAGTTCTCTGAAAGAGTAATGAAATCACTCTGTTATTTTGCCAAGCGTTGTCAGCCCGGATAAAACCAATAAAGTTGACAGTAAGTGAATTTAAAAAGAAAGGATTGGGATGTAAATGAATAATATGAAGAAAATCCATCTGAAACTTGGTCAAGATACAAAAAAAACAACAAAGGAACAGTGCTATTATTGCTTTCTTCATATTACAGCCACTGTGACTGAGGTTTTCAGTAATGAAGTTAACTCACTCCTCAAAGTAAGGGTGGGGCAACTCATATTATTCTTTTGTGCAGGTAACTGGTAAGTGGTAATCTTGTTAACCAATAAACTACTACATTGTACATCTGTGTTTTTATGCTCAAAGATGTCCAGAAAGATTAATACTGGTATGTATTTCTGACATCATAAAAAATGCATATATTTAAAATGACGAGGCTCTCATTCATATGTTTATAAGATAATTTTCCAGCATAAAAAAGCAAATTGCAAATACATTATGTTGATTAAAAATATTTTTTGCTTATTTTTTAGAGTAATGAAGCCCATTTAGAAGGACATCCAGATTATAAAGACCCTATTTTATATTCAGGACCAGGCCATTATGAACAAAGCAGGTTTGCATATTGATATATCATTTATCTACTTAATATGTGGGTCATGTACTTTATATATGCATATTCACATGTATCTTATCTATTTGAAGCTCATTCTTGTGGAAGTTTTTATTTACCACTGAAATTTGTTTCAATGTAACAAATATCAGTGTGTCAGGTTTTTTTCTTCAAAAAGGGTATGCCATAACAAGCATTTTTGGATAGAAAAAATAAGATTTGTTTGGTCAGAAATCAAATTCATATTTTTTTACCCAAATCCTAAGAAAGAATGAATTTACTGGTGCATGCTTCAGTCCTACTGAACTAGCTTCAAATTAAAATAAGATTGGACAAAATTCTGGGATGCATGTGTTTCCCTTCATCTGAAATAAATGGTTTAAGGTGTGAAACCACTAATTAATTTCTTTAAAGTTTTCTACTAAATTTGTGTTTTTTCAAGCCAATCCGGCCATTTATCTTAAGTTTAACCTTTCCAAAACCATATATTTTCTGAAACGTACATGATTCCTCTACGTTCTGTCAAAGTATCAGGGCATGCTTAAAATCTTGCAGTGAAATGCCAGGCTATGGAAAACACCTACTCTAAAAATAGCTCGGTCATCCCCCAAAAATTCAGTATTTATAGGTCATGCATCAAATCCTTCATAGAGGTATTAAAATACAACTAAGTCCATCAAATTTGGGCTCAAAATAATCCCTATATATATATTTAACTTCAATTATCAGTTTTAATCATTCCATTCCATTCAGTAGTTTTCACAATACTACAAAGTGAAAGGAACGTTTTCCTTGGAAAGGGACTACTTTCGTATATGTTCTAAGCTCTGATTGGTGAATTTGTGGTTTTACACCTTATAGATGATATCTTCAGTTAAATATCATTCTTAGGTGGTTGCTATGGTTACTTATTATAACAAATTACAATACGGTTGTTTCGAATCATGTCAATTCCGACCACGTTCTGTCTTTTTCTTGTCTTGACGTCTGAACAAATCGGCAGGCGACTTCCGGTGTTTACGCTATTACTGTGACAACGTCAGCATATCATAGTCATAGATGCAGTAGATTATAAGTAATTGTAATATGGAAACGCCAAGGAAACCGCTGAATAAATACTGGTGTTCACTGTTCGGTACCCCACTATCTGTCTGATATCAGAAATATATACATAAAGGCAGATCGTTTTCCTTTGATGATGCTGACAGCCACAAATAAAGAAAGAAAACAAATTTGATTTTAGCAGTAGTATTTGTCTCTGCATTGAAGTCTTTGATAGTAATGATACAAATAAAATAATTTAATTGATATCTGTCTTTTACAGAAAATGTTAAGATTTGTTTTAAGTTGAGGATCGAACGTTAAAACGACACATATCGATTGGAGTTTTTGTTGTGTACATTGACACCGGAAGTTCAATGCCGATTAGTCTTTTGAAATCACGTGATCTGGCGGAAGAAAATAACAATATTTTGACGGAATGGAAATGATTCGAAACAACCGTATTTAATTCCCTCATTTATTTATGAGTGTAGCTATAAATAACGAAATTGATTGATTTGCCATTAACACAAATTATTAGAAAGCAAACAATGTCAGTTATGAATTAATTTTTCAAATATATTGACAGTTACTTTAAAATGTACATTTGCAGTTTACTTAAGTAATTACTACAAATTCCTGATAAATTTATAATGAATAACTACAAAAATCTTGTTAATTACATTTATGTACTACCATCATTCATCAACTGCATAATCCAGTTAAATACATACTGTATGACTGCATTTATAATTCTATTACAGTAAATTCATTCTGGATAATCTAATTAAATAAATACTGGTTAACTGCATAATGCTGTTAAATACATGCTAGATAACTGCATATTCATGTTAAACACACACTGGATAACTGCATACCCAGTGATCTGTTGGATACATACTGGTTATACCACATAATTCTGTTAAACACATATTGGATAACTGCATATTCCTGTTAAACACGTAACTGTGGAGTCCTGTTAAATGCATACCAGATTAGTTTATTATTGCATAATCCTGTAGATACATACCACATTATTTGCACATAACTGCAGAGTCCTGTTAAGTGCATCCTGAATAACAGTTTAATCCTGTTAAATACATACAAGATAACTGCATAATCCTGTTAAATGCATTCTATGTAAATGCAGAATACTGATAAATGCACTCAGAAAATGTCTAATCCTGTTAAATGCATAACAGATAACTGCATAATCCTTTTAATTGCATTCAAAACCATTTCTTGTAAAATTATCATGTTGGCCATATTGGAAATTCTTCTCAATTGCATTTTTAGGACAATTCTGTTGTATAGTAGGCTCTGGAAATAAAACCTGAACAAATTACTCTGCCTAGCACATTATGTTCTGTTTATGTACCTGTAACCAGAATTTATATTTATTGAAGAATATTTATTGTAGGATAAAATTCTCTTTACACTAATACAATTCTGTTATAATCGCATAATATTTTCCTGAATTTTGGATACTAGTATGCAATTAAGAGAAATGTACTATATGTATACTATGGCACTTATGATATATTGTTGATCATATCCTATAATGTTTTGACATCAGAAAGCTTATTGGCTTAAAATGATTTGATACAGCTAGTGATGTGATTGATTGAATACATGTCAAAACAACCCCCTCTACCAAAATGCCCCCCACTTTCTACCAAAACGCCCCACTATTTTTTCAGAATAAAAATTATTTTACCAAAACGCCCCCACTTTTTTATTGCCAAAACGGCACGTTTAATTATTTTTTTCTACTCAAGCGATGATATCATGTGTGATATCTTGTAATTCAAGATTTGTCC